>JAHNEJ010002285.1:0-254119 GCA_022559845.1 Amorphophallus konjac | reverse complement strand
AATCCCCATCTGCTCCAACTACCCAAGCTCCATCCCATTCTGCTCAACCCACACAAGTACCACCTACCTCTCCTCCCTCTACTTCTGCTCCACCACCAGCATTTACCTCCCACCCTGACTCTCATGGCGTGCTCCTCCAGATGGCATCTCAGTTATCTTCTCTCACCACCCAACTCCAATCATTTCAAGAGAATGTCAATGCTGCCACTGGACGCTTGGAGCAGAAAGTCCAACGGCTGGAACAACAGATGGAGGCCAGGTTCATCAAGCAGAAGGAACACTCTGACCAGGCTAGTTCTCGGTTCAACAGACTAGTAAGGACCCTCGGTGAAGTGTCCGATCAGATGGGAATCCGTATCGAGATCACAACCCAACAGAATGAGAAGTATCACAAGGATACTATCTCAGAGATCCAGAAGCTCAGGCTCTCCTATGCCCACATTGTTGACAAGCTGGATCGCATGGAAGAGAACGTGAAGCCAGAGACCTCCTCATCCTCCTCAGAAGGATTGTTTAAATGATCCACTTTTTGCTGTTGACAAAGGGGGAGAGAGAAGCTTATGTGTCATTGTGCTTATAGAGAAGCTTATGTGTCATTGTGTGCCTAGATGTGTGTCTAGATGTCAAGTTTACTTTGTCTACGTGTCCTCAGTGTCTTTATCCTTTTTTGAGTCTCTCATGTAATTAGTGCTATTGTTTTTGAAAGCCACATCAAACGAATTGTCTGAATGAAATCTGTGCTATGATAGCCTTGCATGCAATATCAAATGAATTTCATAATCTGTTGTTTGTCACAATGACTCATGGTTGTCATCATCAAAAAGGGGGAGAATGTTGTGCATCCCTTGGATTTGATGATGACAATAGGATATGTTTGACTAATCTAAGTTCTATCTTGTTTCTTAAAGCAAATGGTTTGGTTATTTGTGTAAAGATAGTGCATTGAATTAATGCCTATTTGATGATGACAAATATGCTTTTATATACATTTGGAACTTCAAGTCAAATCTTATAAGTTAAACAAATTTCAGGTTCACTGAAATCCAAGTGGAATCAACAAATCAGTATAAGCGTGAAAGACTGTCTGTCGACCACTGAAGAAGCTATGGTCGACCAACGAACTCAACCAGAAAAGCATCAGATCATCTGTCTTCTGGAAGCACCTTGGCTGTCGACCAAAGCCCCGCCTCTGGTAGACCACAGAAAAGACAGAAGCAACAGACAGAACTGCTGGCCATCTGGAAACTGCCCCCTGTCGACCAGCGACCAGGCTGTAGTCGACCAACGGGCGACGTGAGTTTCAGCCAGAAGAACCGGCCGTCTGGGGACTGCCCATTGTCGACCAGCGACAGGGTCATGGTCGACCACGGGTTTATATATCGTCCAAAACCGAACTCTAACCGAATTCTGTTTTGGTTCCTTAAAACCTGCAAATGGTTGTTGCAGGTTGTTGGGCTGCTCAGGAGATAAGATTCCGCACGGGAATCAAGGAAACAATCTTGCTTAGAAGTGGTCAAACTCGTTCTAACGATTGGATTTAAACCGATCCCTGTTTTCTAGCAGATTGGCGCTCGATCTGAAAATTGAGCGGGAAGAGTTTTACTCTTGATAAAAGGGCTGTATGAAAAACGAAAAGAACACACATCACGAACAAGGGAGCAGAGAGAGAGCACGAAATAGAAGCCAAGGAAGATATACACAGAAGAGGAAAAAGGAGCTCTCCACCAATCAAAAATCTGCAGAAAGGTTAAAGGCAATCTCGTTGCTGCAGAAGGAAGACTTAGCTCAAGACTGTGCGATCTCCAGCAGCAGAACAATCGCAGGCAACTGACTGGAAGATCAACAGGGAGTCTAGGCTTCTTCATAAGCGTGATCAAGTCCCAGGCTGAACACCTATTCTTCTACACACGCCAATATTCAGTCCTGTCTTTCATCACCTGTTCTTATCATCTTTTCATTTCTGATTACAATTATTGTCAAGCTGTGAGGCAGCACAGTCAAGCTGTGTGTCAGCAGGTACAAGCTGTGTGTCAGCTGTGTGTTGATTGAGATCAGAGATTCTCATAGTGAAGCCTTGCTTGAGTTAAGCAAGGGGTGGATGTAAGTCTCAGGAAGAGACTGAACCACCTTAAAAATCCTCTCTTGTGGTGTGCTTGTGTGTGTTTGATTTCCTATACGTATGCTTGCATCTTTACTATCCGCATTAGTTCTATAATTCATTAATTACCAGTAGCTCATCTGGTCGATAGTTAGTAAATTATCAAAAAGGGGGAAAGATCTATTCACCCCCCCTCTAGATCTATTCAGTCCGTATCCAACATATATATATATGTATATGTATGTGGGTTATTTATTGATTTATTGGCGTGCCAATCACCGGGGTGACAATTTTATTATGCGCTCGATCTGACTTTTAATCAGTCGATTGTGAAGTTCGAGTCGGGACCCGAAGTCTGTCATACCATGAAGGCTATGACGTTAATTACGCCCTTCCTAAGAAGGACAACCCTTGATTAAACGCCAAAAATAGGAGGAAGGTAGCGGCAAAACTAAGACTCAAGCGAGAGAGACGGTTGGTTCATCAGCAGGGCGTTAAATGGCCTGAATGAAGCAAGGATACATCAAATGCGGAGCAAATCCAGCGGCATGTCCCCATTACCTTGGACTATTCTAGATGGGGATAGGAAATCACCCATGCAGCGGCAGGGTGGGATCCATAAAAGATCGGGTATATCTAACCCGGAATCCGGATAAGGATCGGTGCGACATGGCACACCCTGTGCAGGCGTGATGTCTTATTGATATCCCCCTTCGGAAGACCATCGGAGAACATGCAAGGGCAGAACTCTGTGGGCCAGCGGGGTTAGGAGAGAATACCATGATCACTCAAGGTGATACGAATGAATTTTGGCAGCCTATCGCCTTTATCTTGGATTATGCCAAGAGGAGATAAGCCATCATCCACGGGATGTCGGGATGAAAGCCGGAAAAGAAGGGGGGGCACCAGGCCCGGGACCATCGCCCACATCCATAGCATCGATTGATGTTCCTTCGGAACTAGTCTGAGCACATGTAGTCACATAGCCCTTTAGGTCCATAAGGTTATAAAGAAATTCGGATCGGAACAGAACTATGTAGGGGAGGTCCTCCCCATTGATTTATTTCCTGAGGGATGCCAAGTGTTCTCCGTATATCCCTTGGATGGGTACAATATGGGGATCAAGGTTTAGGCCAAGAAGAAAGAGGTTCTCGGCGTAAGGATCAGGAGTATGGCCCAGCTTCTCGACGTGGGCTGAAGGGAGCTCCCGACGCGCCATGAAGGGGGTTATCGGCCTAGGCCAAAGGGAGGAAGAAGAGGATCTCGGCGCGGGAGTTCCCGGCGCGCGCCGCGCCGGGAACTATTCACGCCGAGAAGGTGCTGGGCTTGAGCGCCGTGAGGGCTCATGGGGTTTTACGGTACCCTGTTTTGGGGGTTTTTCACAGGATTCAGACATGCCCTGGGGAATGGATTCAGGAGGCAAGTGAGAAAAGAGCCAGGGGCCTACCAGGTTGACAGCAGAGGGTCACAGATGGAAGGGGTTCGAGGGGTCAGAGTCATCGGGCCTTCGAGCTCTCAGGAACAGGCTTCACGCCATCAGTATTGCCGACCATCCAGGAGATCAAGAAACGACAAACTCTGATCCCTGCAATGGCCCTAGTGGCTTGAGAAATTTGAGAAGAAAATCACGGACTCCGCGACGTTTAAATCATCGATGACATCCAGGGAGAGAGGGGGGAAACAAGGCCCAGAAATCCACAGTGAGGATTGGGGCTTTGTTGGCTTTGTCCCATCCTAAACAGTCATGCATATAAAGGGCAGCCGGTAGACGATTAACGTGTCGAGCTTGGATGAATTGGATTGGGCGACATATCCCCCGGGCTTATAGACATGCCAAATAGGGATAGGAAGCCATCCACGTAGCGACGGGATGGAATCCAGATAAACAGCGGGGCATCTTCCCCTTTGAACTCCCTGCTCGGTTGGAGGGTCTATGATATTCATTTTCCCGATGGATAGAGTCAAGCGGGGTGCGTATCGATCACACTCCCTTGGCCTTCCGGGGTTCACCCTATCGGATAGAATTTCGGCAGCGTTTCCCCTTCTTTCGGGTCATGCCAAAGGAAATAGGCCGTCATCCACGGGTACGGGATGATAATCGAAAAGAAGGCTTGGGCTCCCTGATGATGCAGGTGCCCATGGCAATGCTTGCTATCCCCTCAAGAACCATCGGGGCTTATACAGTGGTATGGCCCCTTAGGTTATAGGGTTATGAATGGATTTGATCTAAGATGATGTAGGGGGGGTTTCCTCCCGTTAATCTCATCCTGAAGTACATATGGCGACCATGAATATCCCCTTCAGCCGATATAACAGGTTGTGTTGTGCCCATGCATGTGGTTTTGGTTTTGATGATGGTTTTAATGATGGCTTTGATGATTGGTTGTTGATGTGAGTTAATCAAATGTTCAGTCATCTTGCTGCTCAGTTTAGATTAACATATTTGATGTTCAGTCTTGTTACATGTTGAACTGATGCATAAAGCATTCATTGCTGTGGTTTTGATGATTGATATTGTATTTTGATGATAGCAATGATATAGTGTTTTCATGACATTGTGCCTTGATGATTGCATCATGACTGTGACTGGTACAACTGATATATTGTTTATGTTAGACTTATGTTATGTGCATAGTCTATACAGTGCATCGTGGGGTTTATGCCCTAAGTCTATTCACTGCACATGCATCATTCGTCCAAGTCCATACATTGGACTGTAGTGTGCATTTGGCGAACACATCGCAAGTCTAGACATTGCACTGTAGCATGCATTTCCTTAAAGTCTATACATCGGACTGGTTTACATTGGCTAAGTATATACAACGTCAGCTCATGCCTTGTCTTAGACAAAGTCTACACAATGGCTTTGGGTCTCCAAGTCTATACAGTCTTTTGCTTCGCCAAAGTCTGTACATTGGTCTGCATAGGCTAAGTGTTCACATCGTCAAGTACAATCATGCACTGGTCATGTAGTCTGTACAGCGTGAAGTCTATACTTTGGCACTGAAGCTTGCTCGTGCAAGTCTATACCTTGGACTGTTCTTCATGTCTGTACATCAGATTGTACATCATCTTCGTGCTGTTTCTGTACTTGAGTTTTCGTGTTGTTTCCCCTCACTAACACGAAAAGATCTCGTGTTGTATGAGCATACAACACTTCGTGTTGATTTCCATGCGTGACAGGAAAGCTTGTATGAGGTTAGACTTCGTGTCGTTTCCCTTGTCTTCATCGTCGTGTTGTTTTCACCGCGTGTCGATTATTGTTTTTCACTTAGTGTTGTTTTCACTTCGTGTCAACTTCACTTCGTGTCGTCTCTTTGTACTTCGTCTTCATGTTGTTTTCACTCCGTGTCGATTTCAGTTTTTGACTTCGTGTTGATTTCAACCCATGTCAATTCTGTTTTGTCTTTGTGTCGTTTTTACTCCGTGTCGAAACCTGTGTTTTCGTCTTCGTGTTGTCTTCACCCCGTGTCATTTTTTCAGACTTCGTCTCCGTGTTGTTTTCATAACTTCGTGTCGTGTTTGTTACACCTCGTGTCGTTTTCCGTTTTGTGTCTTCGTGTCGTTTTTATTCTTCCTAGACCTTGTGTCTTTCTTGTGTTGAAACCACACTTTGTGTTGGTTTCTGTTTTGTCTCCATGTATCTCGTGTCGTTCTTCTTTTTACCTCGTGTTGTTTTATAACTTCACTTCGTGTCGTTCTCGCTTTAACCACACTTCGTGTTGCTTTACGTAGACCTTGTGTCTTACTTTGTTTGCAAACACTTCGTGTCGGTTTCTGCTGTCACCCCGTGTTGTTCTCGTGTTATCGTTTATGTCTGTGTGGTCCTACTTCGTGTTACTTACTGTTGTACATCGAGTCCTTACTGACTTCGTGTCGTTTTCCCTATTGTGTCCTCGCGTTGCCTCCGTGTCGTTGCTATTTGTCACTTCGTGTTGTTTCGTTTTAACCTCGTTCAAGTTTCTTCTAAAGTACTGTTCTTCTGATAATCTATACAGAGGAGTTCCTTAAATTGATTACTTATCCGATACTCTGTTTTACAGGTGCTCTAATCGTGAAGCAGTACGTGATACAAGGCTGCATCTGGCACGTGATCCAAGATGCAGAGGAGCCTCCACGTGGTCCGAAATATTAGGGCAGGAAACGTGGGAGGCACACGCGTTTTGTGCCCTATCCACCTACTGCTGCTGCTATATATAGGAGCCTTCGTCCACAGATGGAGGTCGATCGAATTGGCAAGAAGAGAAGCCAATACAGAGAGCCACGATCCAGAGAAGAAGAAAAAGAAAAGAAGAAGAGAAAGAGAGTGAGAAAGAGAAAGAAAGAGAGAGTGAGTAAGAGATCGAGATAGCAGAGTGTGAAGAAAGGAAGAGGAAGAAGAATAGAGAAGAAGAGAGAGCTAGAGTGATAGAAGCTTCAACAGAAGATCTGTTCCTGCTGTACCATGGATCAAATCCAGGCCAGCCAGCTCCTGCGAGAGCCACATTTGTTTTTATCTTTTCAGCCTTCTGTTGCTGGTTTCGTTTTTGTTTTTATCCATTTACTGTATTTTCGATCCTCTGTAGAGAGGTCGGGGTTCCTCCTGTGGGTTCAGGAGAAGGGAGACTTTGTGTCTTCGGTTTGCAAGTAGCTGGGTGCTACTTGTGGTTGGTACCCTCCGGTGTGGAGGAAGAGAGACTTGCGTCTCTGGTTGCCTTTGACTGGGTGTCATCGGTTGTTTCCCTCCGGGTTGGAGGAAGGGAGATTTATCTCCGATTGTGCTTCCCTCTGGGGTTCAGAGGAAGAGAGACTTGGGTCTCTAGGTTCCCCTCCGGGTTGGAGGAAGGGAGGCTTGTTCCTCCGGCTCTGGGCTTGTGAGTAGCAAGTCCGGTGGTTCCCTCCGTGTGTGGAGGAAGAGAGACCGTGTGTCTCTGGTTTCCAAGTGGCTGGAGTCACTTGTGGGTTCCTCCTGTTTGTTCAGGAGAAGGGAGATTGCTATCTCCGGTTGCAAGTAGCTGGGTGCTAAAGTCTTGTTAGTATTCTAGTTTTAAATTGGGTGAAAGTCTTTAAAGGACAGTATTCATTCACCCCCCCCTCTGAATACTGCATCGAACCCAACAATTGGTATCAGAGCGGTTCTCTGATTGTTCAGATCCAACGATCTGCAGAGGATCCTGGTGTCCCTTGTGCTTATCTGTTTCTACCCTTTGCTTCATTAATCTGTTTACGGATTTACTCAATGGGTTCTCCACCGGTTTTCAATGGCTCTGATTTTAACTCATGGATTAGCAGTCTTCACAATTATGTGAAAATGATTAATCCGGATCTGTGGAAGTTAATTTCACAAGGTCCCCACAGATTGCCAAAGGAAAAGTCCAAATGGACTAAAAGTCACAAGTCAAAATATGAAGAAAATCAGAAGGCCTTTAACCTGATGAGAGCTGCTATTGACAGAGCCTTATGGTCTTGTATTCATGATTGCAGGTCTGCCAAGGACATTATGGATGAGCTGAAGCTTGCTCAGAAGGGAAATGTCGACAACGGTCTGATGGCAGACGAGAGCAACCATGGTAGTGATCAAGATGAATCCGAAGAACGTGATGATGAGGAGGTAAACCCTTTCGAGAATTTTTCATTAGACGATTGGGAAGATGCCTATGCAAATCTGTTAAGATCCCGTAAGAAACTAGGGAAGAAATATAAAAGTCTGAAAAAGAAGCTGGAAAATCTAGGAGGTGAAAAACTTGAAACTCTGAAAACTGAAAATGAAATCTTAAGAAGACAACTACAAGACTTTGACTCTATTACTACAGATCTAGATCATTTGAAATCTGAAAAACAAACTTTTATGAAACAAATTGGTCTACACAAAGAGGAGAGTCAAAAGCTTGTTTGTGAAATTGTTGAACTAAAGGAAAGGCTTAGCTTCGTTGATCAGACTCATAAAAATGACGCTGTTCAAAATGAAAGATTGGTGAGAGATTTAGAGTGTATCAATTCTGAATTGGAAGAATTGAAATCTGAGAATGAAAAACTCAAAAACCAATCCAAAGAATTTGAACATAGATCAATGTACCTTGAAAAAGAAAATGGTTTGATCTCTGAGAAATTGGAGGCTGAAAGAATAATGAATTCAGATATTCAGAAAAATCTTGACAAATTTCAATCTGAAAAACAACAAGAAATGTTTTATGAATGTCAGTCTTCAATAGATAAATTGGTGTTTGATGATGAACTCCTAGACCAGAACAGCAAACTGAAAGAGGAAATCAATAAGTTGAAACACCTAAACACCCAGCTGACAAATAGGCTAATGACAATGGAAAAAGGCAAGTGTGTGAGTGTGGATAATTCTGATAGGTTGATGAATGCTGAACAAGAAATTGAGAGTCTAAAAACCATCAACTTAATGTTAAATGGAAATGTCAGTTGCAGTGAACAGAAAATAGCTGGATATGAGCTTACTATCACATCCCTTCAACAAGAAGTTGATGATCTTTACAAGTCCTTATCTAAAACTGACAAGGAAATAGAATTAAAACAGGAAGTTGAAAAACTCAAGAGTCTGAATGATGCCTTGCATCAACAAGTCATTTCCTGTGAAACAGATCTGTCCAAATATGAAGCTAAAATTACTGATTTGAATTTTGAAATTAAAGACGTGAAAAATTCTCTATCAAAATTTGTCAAAGGTAAGGACAATCTGAATAAGCTTCTTGGAAAGAGTGATAACTTTGAGAGAAAGGGACTGGGCTATAGTCCGACAAATAAAAGGAGTAATGGGAATGAAACATCTACGGTTTTTGTCAAAGCCACCAATCAGAACATAACCTCTGCTCCTTCTGTCTTCAAATTCACTGCACAAAAATCCACTGTGAAACCCAAAACTGTGGAACAAACTCCAAAACAGAAAAAGGGTGAAAACTCACAGAAAAAGGAAAAAGGCACTCCTGTTGCTATAAAAAGGGCTACACACAATTCACATGATCTCACATACACTCATATTACAAAGGGGTCATGTTATTATTGTGGGAAAGGAGGTCACATAATGGAGGACTGTGGATTGATGTTAAAGGATGAGTATGCTAGTGGAACTTTACATTCTAGAAATTCTTTTGATAGAAACCATGCTGCTAGGAAGCCCGATGCCTCATGTTATTATTGTGGGAAACATGGTCATCTCATGAATGAATGTTTTATCATGAAAGAAGATAATAAACTACATGCCAGGTCTTCCATGCACTTTTATGATCTATATGGATCTAAACACAATTCTAGTCAGCACATTGTGTGCTTCAACTGTAATAAGCCTGGGTACAAGGCTGCTGAGTGCTGGTTTAGATCTACTTGGGGTAAAAATGGTTTTCATAGAAGAAATTCTTTTGCATACTCCCACTGTGGGAAAAATGGGCATACAGTCAAGGACTGTTGGTATGTTCAAAAGAACTATGTTAAACCCCATTTTGTCAAATTCCCTGCAAGAACTTTTGTGAAAATTTCATGCTATAACTGTGGGAAGCCAGGCCATAAATCTGCTGAATGTTGGATGGTTAAGAACAAGCATCAAACTGTTCATGCATATAACAGAAAATCTTATGAACATGCTTATAAACATCACCCTGCTGTTAACATGTATCATAAGAACCAAAAACTAGCCAGTTCATGTAGATACTGTGGAAAATTTGGACATTCTATGGATGACTGTTCACTGATGAAATTTGATGATAATGTTGCTATGAAAATGTTTAGAAAACCTGTTAGGGCTAACGCAGGACCCAAAGCTACTTGGGTCCCTGCAGGATCAAGATGATCAAATATCTTGCAGGTGTGCCTTGGAGGGAGAAATAAAAGGGGGTTAACCAAGGCGCTCAAGAATGAAAACCCCATGATTGAACTTTTCAGGTCAGTTCTGAAATGTGTTTTAAATTCCATTATCTGAAACTGTGAGCATGAAAAATGTGTGCTTCATGTTGATTTGCTTGATTGATTGTTGATGATCTCTCCATGTCTAGCTGATCAGTCTGTATTCCAGACTCAGCTATTGAATTCATTTTTGCATATATCTGATGCTCTTCTCTTGCTATATGATTGAACTGAAATTGAATGCTTCGTTAAGCATATTCAGTTGATGCACTATATAGACTCTGTGTCCATGCATGTGTCTTGTGTTAATGCATTGCATGCTTGTTATTGAATGCATACTTGGACTGATTGTGTATAGACTGATTATCATTGCATGTGTCAATGATGCTGTTCAATGCATGAAGGACTGCCTTATGGTGCATTGTCCTTGTTAACCCTGGTATATCAAATGGTATGTTACTAAAAGGCAGGGAAATCTGCCCGGAGGTTCCTACCATGTGTGAGATGGTCTTTGAGACCAGGTCCTCCGCCTAGTACCATGGGTTTAGTTTTCATGAAGAACAGTGTACTGCATCATTTGTTAAAAAAAAATCTGAAAATTTAAAAGGAAGATGATGCATTTGATAAATTCTCTCTCTGATTGAACAAAGCATGAATTCTTCTTGAGCATATTCTAAAATTATGAGCAGTTCATTAATTCTATTTCATGCACTTTGTCAGGGGGAGTTTGACTAATGTTGCATAGTCTGCATGTAGAACAGTCTAATGCATAGCATATTTTTGCATCTTGGTGTCAGGGGGAGCTGAGAGTTCTATTCAATTCATTGAATCCTTGGTATTTCTCTTTGTCCCCTTTCAACTCATTCATATTCACTGTCATCAGATGCTATGGATCATAATGCTTATTGCTATCCTTTCCCCACTTTTTCACTAAACAACAGCTCTGTATCTGGTTTAGTACATTGAGTGGTGATTATTGCCATTGTTTACTTATAAGAATCACATCTACAAATTGAAAAGAACTATAAGGTTTAACATTTATAAATTGAAGAGTTAAGTGTCTGCACTTCAGAATTTGAGATAAAAGAAAACTTTTATAGCTCTCAATCTTTATCTCATGGCTAAAATAGAAAAAGTTTTTTTTATGCCTAAATGTGTTAATCTGGAAATGTCTAGAACAGGTGAACAAGAGTGTGTAATGTCTTTCAATCAATCACTCTAAAAGAATTAAGGGCAGCAGTATATAAGATCATTAATGTTAAGAACTGAACATAGTGACAGAGCAATGGCTGATTGCACTGAGAAACTGTGAACTCCTCCAAAGAGACAGGAGAACTCACATGTCATGAAGTGCCTTAGACTATCTCTGTTCATAGGGTCAAATCTATAAGGGGAGTCCTCACCAAGTAACTGAGGGTACAGGCCTCTAATCAAGGTGTACCCTTAATGTCAAAAGTGAAGACTATTCCTCGTGGGTCTTGATCTGAAGTAGATCATATAGTTTATGCCTAGTAACTGGGGGTACCTGCCTCTTATCAAGGTGTACACCTAATGTCAACAGCATAAATGCCATAGGTCTATTCACTTAGTTCAGTTTCAGAAATTAAAAAAAAATGAAAATCAAACTGCTGTAACCCTTCGAAAAATCAAAAGTCAATGAGTGAAAATTATTTTTATCAATACATATTCAAGTTGCCTCTCTTGAATTTCCTTGTTTAAACACAAAAGGGTATTATTTCAGACTTATCTATTAATACCATGTGCCCTAGATTCATTGCTATAAATGGAATCTAAAACTCTTTCTCAGGGGTCAGGTGTTTTACTCTAGATTTATCACTGATTAAACCTGAATTTTTGAAAATTGTATGAGTGGTGATTCTTATACTCTAAACAGTTGGTTATAATCATGCTTCCTTTCTGAACCTATGATTCAGCTGTTATCAAGTGATCCTCCTACCTTTTCTACCTTTGTTATCTGTTCATTTTCCTTCTCAAAGGGGGAGCTTTTATTTAGGGGGAGAAATTGACTGAACTTTTATACATGCTATAATTTCTCAAATTATTTTTCTTTTTGATGAAGTCAAAGGGGGAGAATAATTTGAGTCTTCAGATTACCTCAGAATGCCTCACATCATCAGAATGACTCAATGTATTGAAAGTGTTGCCATCATCAAAAAGGGGGAGATTGTTGTGCCCATGCATGTGGTTTTGGTTTTGATGATGGTTTTAATGATAGCTTTGATGATTGGTTGTTGATGTGAGTTAATCAAATGTTCAGTCATCTTGCTGCTCAGTTTAGATTAACATATTTGATGTTCAGTCTTGTTACATGTTAAACTGATGCATAAAGCATTCATTGCTGTGGTTTTGATGATTGATATTGTATTTTGATGATAGCAATGATATAGTGTTTTCATGACATTGTGCCTTGATGATTGCATCATGACTGTGACTGGTACAACTGATATATTGTTTATGTTAGACTTATGTTATGTGCATAGTCTATACAGTGCATCGTGGGGTTTATGCCCTAAGTCTATTCACTGCACATGCATCATTCGTCCAAGTCCATACATTGGACTGTAGTGTGCATTTGGCGAACACATCGCAAGTCTAGACATTGCACTGTAGCATGCATTTCCTTAAAGTCTATACATCGGACTGGTTTGCATTGGCTAAGTATATACAACGTCAGCTCATGCCTTGTCTTAGACAAAGTCTACACAATGGCTTTGGGTCTCCAAGTCTATACAGTCTTTTGCTTCGCCAAAGTCTGTACATTGGTCTGCATAGGCTAAGTGTTCACATCGTCAAGTACAATCATGCACTGGTCATGTAGTCTGTACAGCGTGAAGTCTATACTTTGGCACTGAAGCTTGCTCGTGCAAGTCTATACCTTGGACTGTTCTTCATGTCTGTACATCAGATTGTACATCATCTTCGTGCTGTTTCTGTACTTGAGTTTTCGTGTTGTTTCCCCTCACTAACACGAAAAGATCTCGTGTTGTATGAGCATACAACACTTCGTGTTGATTTCCATGCGTGACAGGAAAGCTTGTATGAGGTTAGACTTCGTGTCGTTTCCCTTGTCTTCATCGTCGTGTTGTTTTCACCGCGTGTCGATTATTGTTTTTCACTTCGTGTCAACTTCACTTCGTGTCGTCTCTTTGTACTTCGTCTTCATGTTGTTTTCACTCCGTGTCGATTTCAGTTTTTGACTTCGTGTTGATTTCAACCCATGTCAATTCTGTTTTGTCTTTGTGTCGTTTTTACTCCGTGTCGAAACCTGTGTTTTCGTCTTCGTGTTGTCTTCACCCCGTGTCATTTTTTCAGACTTCGTCTCCGTGTTGTTTTCATAACTTCGTGTCGTGTTTGTTACACCTCGTGTCGTTTTCCGTTTTGTGTCTTCGTGTCGTTTTTGTTCTTCCTAGACCTTGTGTCTTTCTTGTGTTGAAACCACACTTCGTGTTGGTTTCTGTTTTGTCTCCATGTATCTCGTGTCGTTCTTCTTTTTACCTCGTGTTGTTTTATAACTTCACTTCGTGTCGTTCTCACTTTAACCACACTTCGTGTTGCTTTACGTAGACCTTGTGTCTTACTTTGTTTGCAAACACTTCGTGTCAGTTTCTGCTGTCACCCCGTGTTGTTCTCGTGTTATCGTTTATGTCTGTGTGGTCCTACTTCGTGTTACTTACTGTTGTACATCGAGTCCTTACTGACTTCGTGTCATTTTCCCTATTGTGTCCTCGCGTTGCCTCCGTGTCGTTGCTATTTGTCACTTCGTGTTGTTTCGTTTTAACCTCGTTCAAGTTTCTTCTAAAGTACTGTTCTTCTGATAATCTATACAGAGGAGTTCCTTAAATTGATTACTTATCCGATACTCTGTTTTACAGGTGCTCTAATCGTGAAGCAGTACGTGATACAAGGCTGCATCTGGCACGTGATCCAAGATGCAGAGGAGCCTCCACGTGGTCCGAAATATTAGGGCAGGAAACGTGGGAGGCACACGCGTTTTATGCCCTATCCACCTACTGCTGCTGCTATATATAGGAGCCTTCGTCCACAGATGGAGGTCGATCGAATTGGCAAGAAGAGAAGCCAATACAGAGAGCCACGATCCAGAGAAGAAGAAAAAGAAAAGAAGAAGAGAAAGAGAGTGAGAAAGAGAAAGAAAGAGAGAGTGAGTAAGAGATCGAGATAGCAGAGTGTGAAGAAAGGAAGAGGAAGAAGAATAGAGAAGAAGAGAGAGCTAGAGTGATAGAAGCTTCAACAGAAGATCTGTTCCTGCTGTACCATGGATCAAATCCAGGCCAGCCAGCTCCTGCGAGAGCCACATTTGTTTTTATGTTTTCAGCCTTCTGTTGCTGGTTTCGTTTTTATTTTTATCCATTTACTGTATTTCCGATCCTCTGTAGAGAGGTCGGGGTTCCTCCTGTGGGTTCAGGAGAAGGGAGACTTTGTGTCTTCGGTTTGCAAGTAGCTGGGTGCTACTTGTGGTTGGTACCCTCCGGTGTGGAGGAAGAGAGACTTGCGTCTCTGGTTGCCTTTGACTGGGTGTCATCGGTTGTTTCCCTCCGGGTTGGAGGAAGGGAGATTTATCTCCGATTGTGCTTCCCTCTGGGGTTCAGAGGAAGAGAGACTTGGGTCTCTAGGTTCCCCTCCGGGTTGGAGGAAGGGAGGCTTGTTCCTCCGGCTCTGGGCTTGTGAGTAGCAAGTCCGGTGGTTCCCTCCGTGTGTGGAGGAAGAGAGACCGTGTGTCTCTGGTTTCCAAGTGGCTGGAGTCACTTGTGGGTTCCTCCTGTTTGTTCAGGAGAAGGGAGATTGCTATCTCCGGTTGCAAGTAGCTGGGTGCTACTTGTGGGTTCCCTCCGGTTTGGAGGAAGGGAGACTTGTCTCCGGTTCTGGGCTTGTGGATTCAAGTCCAGGGGTTCCCTCCAGGTCTGGAGGAAGAGAGACCTTGTGTCTCTGGTTTGCTAGTGACTGGTCTCACTAGTGGTTCCCTCCAGTTGGGAGGAAGAGGGGAGGTTGTTCCCCTGGTCAAGCTGTTTGGCAGCGTTTGTTACAGACTGAGTCTGCTGTTTCTAGCGTGAGCTAGTGGAAGCCACACTCGGTTTGAGTGTGGGGTGGATGTAGGTCTGAAGGACCGAACCACCTAAAAACCCCTTGTGCATTGTGGTTTGATTTGTTCATTTGTGCTTCCGCTAGATGAATGCATAGGGGCACTCCATGTGTTTGCTAACTGGTAGAATATCCTTGAGCATTGCACTTTGCTAAGTGTGTTTGGGTTGCACTGTTCTGTCTGCATTTCTAGTTTGATCAGGTGGCTGCATTGTTGCAGTCCAACTGTTTGATCAATTGGTTGATTATTATCTTATCTTGAAAAGCTCATTGTCCCTATTCCGCATATCCGAACTTTAGAGTCTTTAATTTAGGCCATAATTTTTAGAGGGATACATTCACCCCCCTCTGTATCCGGGCCTAGCACCCTAACAACAGGCTCCTGGTATGAGTGTATTGGCTTGAAAGGAGGATCTCGGCGCGGATTGATTAGCCAAAGAGGGGCTCTCGGCATAGGAAGATGAACAGGCAAGGGGGTTCTCGGCGCGCTGGTTCCTGGCGTGCTCACCATTGCGCCGAGGGCTGTTGCTGCCGATAAGCTCCGACAGCCCTATTTTGGAATTCAGATTTGATTGGGACCGTATCTGGGGATCAAATCAGTCTGGCACTATGGACTTCGATGCCATGGCATTAGGGTTTTGCTGAGGGACCGAAGGGTCAAGGTCATCACTTATCAGAACCTCCTGGGATCGCATTCATCTACAGACGGGACACATCTTCTATAGCCAGCAATTCAGGAAATCAAGAGATTGATGTCTCCGATTCCTAAACGGCTTGGGGGCCTCGCAAGAAACTCAGATGCCTGCGAAGAATCTGCCATCGAGACAGGAGGGGAGAGGGAAACAGGACCCAATAACCCATTAGATAAGGATTGGGGCCCTAACTTCCTTCCTCTTTGAAACACAGACTCACGGGGATGACTCTGAAAACCGAAACGTCTAGAATATTGGACGTTCAGATGAAAGATACATTCATAGGAAGACAGAGGGCAAAACTTTGATTGCCTAATATCAAGCACGGCAACCACTAAATTTCATTTCATCTCATTATCACCACTTACATCGACTGCAAGGCTAAAGCCGAGAAACGGGTAAGGGGAGGAACAGAGGCAGGGAAGAAAAGAACTCTCGACCTCATCTGAATAGCTAAAGCATGAAGGCATATACCATTACATACAGAGGAAATCAAAATAAAAGCAAACATGGGGGGGGGGGGGGAGGGTGGAGCATTGACTCCTCTCCCTCCCCCGAGCAGCCCACCTGGAGCTTCTTCTTCTTCTTCTCTTCTTCTTTCTTTTCAGTAGGGTCTCTTCTCTCTTTTCTATCTGTTTTCTAGATGAGGTTTTCTTTTCTCTCCTCCGTCCTCCTTCTTTTTCGTCTCGAGAGAAAGGGGGTTTTATAGGCATAGCACCCCCTCCCTATCGGCATGATCATCTCGGCGCCCGGTTGATGAGCTCCCGGCGCGCCTTATTCGGAGGCAGTAGGCTTCCCGGCGCCCCTTCCTCATATGGGTCTTGTTGGGCTCTCGGCGCCACACGGCTGGGCCCGTTTAGATCTTTTAGTCTTTTATGCTTCCTCATCAGTAAGCTTGAGCTGTTAAAGCCGCTTAATCTGTCCCTTCATTTGTCGGTCCCTCGAGTCCGTCAGGCTAGGCGAAGGCCCATCAATTGGTGAGTTAGCATAGCTTCATCAGAATATTTCTGGGGATTTTCATCAGTCAGTGGACTGCAGTTCTTCATCAGTACTGCCGTCTGAGCGACGACAACACCGGACATCAGCTTGGCCGGGGAGGGCTTCAGCCGGGTGGTAGCTTCAGTGATAAATCTTCCGTAATCCTGGTCTTGCAGGGACTTCCGGGATCTTCATCTTTCACTCAATCTTTCATTATGTCTCGTTTCTATTGTCTGTTATATTTCAGGTGTCAACAAATGCCCCCCACTTGCAGGTAGCGAGAGTGCAGAATAAATGACACGGTGCCTGCAGGTGCATAATTCAGCATCTGAACCCATTTCTCAGTTTGGGACTGCTAATCATCTTTCATTTTGCAGCTTGGAAGCTTCTTTGCATTGACTTTTCTTGTAATTTCTTTCAATTACTTTTGATCTCTTTGTTTTGAATACTCTCGTCACGGCTCTCTCGGCCTGTAGCTTCTCGGCGCAATCACCGGTAGGGACTCTCGGCGGAGAGCTTCTCGGCGCGCCCGGCAAGGGGGCTCTCGGCAGCACTTCTCGGCGTGCCTTTTGGCCGAATGGGGGCTCTCGGCCTGGGGTTCTCGGCGGCCCCTTTCTCGGCGCGCCTTTCGGCCGAAGGGGGGCTCTCGGCCTGGGGGGTTCTCGGCGCGCATTTGACCGCGCCGAGAACCTCTTTGCTTAGGGTTCTATTTAAGGCGCCGAAAGCCTCTTCCTTCTCATTTGATACGGCCTCTTCTCTCTCTTCAGTTTCTTTTCCTTCTCGGCGGTGGCGGCGAGTTCCTCCCCTCCGGCCGTCCATCTTTCTTCCCGTCTCATTAGACTTCGCCCGGGTAGGACGTTCTTTGGGGATTTAATCCCTTTTGCTTCCGGGATCGCCCCCTCTTGGTTGGCGACTCCCTATTCTCCTTGGGCAGACCCCGAATAAGGGGAGATGCTGCTGAAATTTTCAAGGGCTTCATATAATAATCCTTACGAAACTGCCTCTTATCTTAGGTCTTTTACTTAACATTTCTTTTTCCTGACTGCAGATATTGCAATGGCTTCCGGCTCTGCTGCTGCATCCTCTGGAGCTGTCGGGGCCAGTTCGTCAGCCCAGCCAGATATATCACGGGCCACAGTAAACTGGCTGAATGTGCACAGTCTAGACTTCGGATACGACAAAATCGCTTCCGTTGATGAATCGTCTGATTCTGAGACCGACACGGTGTCAACATCCCGGGTATACTCCACTGGCATGGAAACATGCTTCAGACGGGGCACTGATTATCGTCCGGATTTCCCGAAGGACAAGCACTTGATGCCGTTTATCCGGACTTTCACCGTGGGTGGAATGCGGGACTATCGAATAGCTCGTGCAGTTGAAGCCGCAATTCTGGTCGAGAGAGACAGCCTGAAAGATTCAGTGTATCGTGGGAAGGCTATATATCTTCCCGGGGAGAAGCGTGACTGGGATGCAGTCCTTGGCATATCGGAGCTGGAGCCGGAAAAGAAAATGCTGACCCGGGCCCCGGAGTTCACACCTGCTCGGTGGGATAATGCCAGTGGCCGAGTCATAGGGAGAAGCCCGGCTACGGTCTCTTCCTGGCACCAGTAAAGTGGGGGTACCGCGAAGAGCCTTTTGTGCTGAATTGTTCGGCCGTTCAGTTCAAGTATCATTTGGCCGCTGGTTGGTTTGGGGATACCAAGATCACTGACGCCCACCTATTTCGAGTAGGAGCAGTGGAGTTTACTGAGTTTGTTCTGAAGGAATATGCCCCTCTGCTGATCAGAGCCGGGGTATATCATAGTGTCTTTGCTTCCAGATTTCGATATCCCATATCCCGAGGGTTATGCTGTGGAATGTTTGAAGTGTTCTGCCCTTTATTCAACATATTTTATACAGCAGAGGGTGAGACATCTCTTGACCTCTGGAGTCTATCACAGCTTTCCGGACTGCCTATTGATGGCGAGCCGTATGAAGAAGTCTGCTTGGCAGATTCTGAGAAGGATAGTTCCGATGGTGAAGGCAAGTATTCCCTTGGCTTCTCATACCGGTATCTAATGAAGGCATATCGCTCCATCTGTCTGGCGTACAGTAGAGGGTCCTCCCAAGGCTATCATCCCCGAGAGAAAGGCAGCAAGCTGAGGGTCCGGATAGGGCAGTGGATTCAGTATTTCTTTGACGGCCCCTTGAAATATGCAGACTTCCCTTCCATGGGTCCGACGGCCAGCAAGCAGATAAGGACTCCTCGCTATAAGTCAGAGCTGCCATCTTCATTGCGCCGTGCAGGCAGAGGTGGTCCCAACCCAGCAGGTGTAGACCCCATCACACATTGCGCGGCTTACTTCACATTCTGGTTGTGCACTTTCGCTCTCCCTCAAGGGGACGAGACAATCATCCGGCCAGAAGCTATATACCCGGCCTGTCAGATGGCCTGGGGAATGAGGCTGTCGCTCTGCCCGGTGGCCTTGTGTTTAATCTACAAATCTTTGGGAGATTTGTACAAGCATCGGACTCCCCGTTCTTTGAGGACTGTGGGTCCTTTTCATTTTTTCAATGCCTGGGTCTGCAGTTTATTTCCTGAATTGGCTCCCAGAACTTTGCAGGCAGATACGGTATTGCCCAGAATGATTGAGTTTGCCAGTGCTGAACCTGGTCCTTTCTATGATCAGCTGTTCAAAATAAGGGGCCGACTGATAAAGGTGCCGGTGGATGCCCCTGGCAGCATTCATTTCTGGAGCTTGGCGGCAGGTTCAGCTCCTTTGATTCATTCTCAGAGAGAGTGCAAGCTGGAAGAGGTAGAGACCTATGTCCATCCTGTCTCAGGGCTTAATACTGCTCGCTCTATTCTGGAGCCGGAGCTGGTCAGATGGGCCATGGCCATTCGGCCTAGTGTCTTAGTTTTCAGAAAGGGTGGTCTGCTTCTTCTGGAACCATACTATCCATTCCGCTTTGGGCGGAACTTTGGTTATGACCAGCATATCCCTACATCAGTCGCTCAATTTCCCCTGGATAGCCGGGCTAAGCATGGGTCCGCCATTGTCGGCGATGGCCGGTTGTGGTGGGATTTCTATCATCGCCAGGATGGCGCAGTTTTCAGAGTTCCCACCGTTTCCAACCGTGTACCCCGGGTAACATCAGAATACATCAAATGGTGGAACATTCGAACCAGCTTTTACAGGGATAGTAGAGGTGCATTCTGGGACGTGGCCGAGCGTTCCTTTTTGAAACAACAGCCCGGACCAGTGTTTGACATCCCCGAGGCCCACCTGAAGAGGCTTTATTCACAGCACCAGAGGGAGGCGGAGAAATATCTGGCCCAGCGTCGGGCTTTGAAGGAAAAAGATTCCGACCCGCCTGCTCCTGTCTTTGCTGCTATCAACGAGGACACTTTCATGCAGAGCTTGAAACATCTGTGCCGTGTGGGGGGCGCTCGTTTGGAGGCGCAACAATACCCATTTCCTGTCGAAGAGCCGCTCCCGGCAGTAGTCCCTTGGAGGGGTCCGACAGATAGATTCCATCCATATAGGACGTTTGTGCGTAGGGAGGACAGGACTCAGACGTACTACAAGCAAACGTCTTGGCTGTTCATTCTGCTGAACTTACATGGGTTGTCTGCGGAAAGCCCGCTAGCCGGCATCTTGAATAAGCCACTGTTCATCTCCTTTCATTATGTCGACGGTTGGGGCATGGACCACCTCGACTTATTTCGATGCCTTGACTCACGTGGTCATAGTGATCTAGCAGCTTTAGTGGAGAAATGCCAGATATTTGGTGATGTCTGCTGGCTTATCAAGGAGGCTGCTTCCGCTCCAAGGAGGTAGCTTATCTGTACTGGCCGCTCTCTGTCTTTTATGATGGCCCAGCAGGTATGATCTTTTCTTTTCTGACTGTAGTGCTTTCTGATAAATATTTAAGCTCTGCATTCACTGACCTCATTGCTTCTCTGCCGTCTTCAACAGACAGGCCGGATATAAAGCGCCAGGGGCTATACAGAAAGATCATTGCGCAGGCTGAGAAGCCTACTTATTTTGAAGTCCCTGCAGCAGCACCGACTACCACTCCCCTGCCTCCTGGCAAGAAGAGAAAGGTTTCTGCGGTCAAGGCTGCAGTCGGGAAGGCCAGGAAGGCCAAGAAGGCTCATGCTCAGCAGTCGGCTTCGGTAGCGATGGACACTGGGACCCCTCTCCCTGATATTCCCTCATTTGATGAGTTCGAATCTCAAAGGGAGGCTGCTCAGACATCGGTTCAGGGTAACATCAATAGCCTGCAGTTGCATTCTTCATCCTCTTTTGCTGGATTTCAAAGAAGTCCTTGAATCTGACCCCTCCCTTTTGCACAGCCCAAGAGCCAGTTGTGGCATCTTCTGTGGTGGATACCAGGCTGCCTTCTCCCACGCCGGCTAGTGAGGCGGAGGGTAAGCATGCCTTTTTCATTTTTTTCCTGCATATTTCAATTACTTTTCATTGTCCCTCTCACAAGCTTTTCCCTATAGTGACGGTCGGGGAGGAGACTGAAATTACGGGAGAGGCTGGCGATATCACTCAGCCACAGGAGGGTCATAAGACCCAGACGAAACGGGGCCTCGTCCCTGTGAGGCGTATAGTTACCCGGTCTTCTTCCAGGCAGACGTTAGAAATGGCGGTCCCACCCGTGGATAGTGTAGAAATCTCTTCTAGTAGCTCCGCGACCGCTTCTGAGGCAGATGGAGAGGAAGCAGGTTTCAGCGAGAGCGAGACGAAGGGTGTTTCCAAATCAGAGGCCCCATCCGCATGCACCGCCATTGTTCCATTATTCACCCCCTCCAAGTTGCTGGTGCTATCTCCTGAGGAGGAATTACAAGAAGAGTTCGCCGGCTTGGATACCGAGGCAGATATAACTCCTCCTTTTGTTGCTTCAGCAGCGGGACTTTCTCTCCTCTGCACTCCTTTGAGGACATTGACATTACATTAGAAGTGAGTCTCTTTTCTTCTCCTCATTGTTTTCCCCTTTTTATCTGCTGCTTGATGCTGTATTGATCTGTTCACAGGAATCCCCTGTTGCTAGCCCGGTGATGACTGCAGCCTTTGAAGCCACTCTGTCTGACGCCTTGGCCATTGTTCCTGCTTCGACAGTAGCCTGGGCAGGCGTTCCTGAGATAATCCGCCCTGTGCCGGTGAGGGTGCAGTCCTCTACGGACTTAGCATTGTTGGACTTGAGGACTTCGGGGGAAAGCCGGCTCTCATCAAGGTCCTGGATTTCAGAGCTGAGATGGACCCAATTAGGGGTTCCGCCTTTATACCGGCCGCAGTGCTGACCATTGCGCCTGAATCGGCAATTCCCATAACATCAATCATGGAGAGTGAACCCTTGCCTCTCCGGACTGTGAACCCTGTAGCCTTGACATTGAAGGAACTGGCTGTTGCAGCGGGGGTGGAAGAAGGAGAGATAGCCGTTACAGAAATTGGAGTATTGTCTATAACTGCCCCGGAATCTATCTCCATACTTTCGGAATCTGAGGAGGAGGTACCCTGCGAAGAGGATGTTGAAGGTGCGGGTATTGCATTAGAGACCCAGGAAGCAACCATTCCGGCACTTACTGGAGTTACCCCCGCGAGCATCCAAACGGTGACCCTCGAGGAGATGGAGGTGGAAGGTCCCTCGGCTTCGTCAGAGGTTGTGGAGAGAGCTCAGTTGGCGCCTTCGGCAGACCTCCCGTCTTCTTCTTCTCAGCCAGATATCACCCTATGGGCAGACATTGACAGTGAAGTAACCTTTGAAGTGGCTCCACTTCCCTTGCCTGGCTTTGCTTCACCTGAGAGTTTTGTCTGGCAACATCTGGACATGTTGCGCCAGCTAGTGGAATCCCAGCCCGGACTAACTTATCCGCAGTTGAAGGAGATAGCCGAGCGTTTCACCGCCGGTTTACAGGCAATGGGTTGTCCTCTAGAGATATGGACCCAGCGGGTTCTGTTGCTGTTAAAATTTGTACATCGCCGGGATTTCTTGGCGCACATTATGTCTGACAGACTGGCGGCTTTGAAGTTGCAAAGGATGGAGTGCAAATCTGAGCTAGAAAAAATGAACTTTATTCTTCAAGAGCGACAGTGCCAACTGCAGTCTCTGGCGCAGCGGGAGCAGTTCGTGCGCGGCCGAATAGCCATTCTGGAGGCTGAACTGTCTGGTCTCCGAGCTGAGCTGCCGCAGATAACAACTTCCCGGCCGCAGCTCGAGGAAGAAGCAGCTCTATTGGAGGGGCAGGTGGCATCCTTTCGGGACGAGTCTGTTCGACTGCAGGAGGAGGAAGCTCGACTTCATGAACTAGGGGCCGCCCCCTATGTGGGTCTTCTGGCCTTCGAAGACATCTTCCGGCGGCCATGAATCATTTCTTTTCTTTTTTCTTTTGTCTTCTATTGTGATACAATGTCTCTTCGGGGACCCTCTATGTACTCCCTTTTTAATGAAAAGGACTCTTTGGCTCTATATGTATCCATCCCTTTTTTTTCTTTTGCATGTGGTTTTATCACTGTGGGAAGTGGGGTAGTGGTTTTAGCAGTCCTTCATGCGAATGACTCGTACTAGGCAGGAGAGCGTCCACCCCTTCATAGAAAGGATGGGGGACTCGCTCCACCGCGTGACGGCATCCGAGGAGGTGCTTAAACCGAATTCTGTTGGTAGCAGCAAACGTCCTTCTTGGCCATATGTGCTGCGGGGGAGACAACTTGCAGGAATATGAATAAAGAAGTTCCATCAGAGTAGACGTAAGGTCTAGACTGGGCAGAGGTTATAGCAGGCGGGACATTAAAGGGTGTATAGTTTTCATCAGGACAGACGTAGGGTCTGAACTGGATAGGATTTCATCATTGATCGGGCGAGGTGCCGGTCGATCAATAGCTGGTTCCATCATCGATATTGGGATCATATCGATGCAAGGGAGCTTCATAGGTTTCATCAGAATAGACGAAAGGTCCAAACTGGCAGGATTTCATCATTGATCGGGTGAGGTGCCGATCGATCAATAGTTGGTTTCATCATCGATATTGGGTTTATATCGACGCAAAGAAAGTGTTATAAGTTTCATCAGAATAGACGAAAGGTCTAAACTGGCAGGGTTTCATCATTGATCGGGCGAGGTGCCGGTCGATCAACAGTTGGTTTCATCATCGATATTGGGTTTATATCGATGCAAAGAGTCTCATAGGTTTCATCAGTATAGACGTAAGGTCTAAACCGGACAGAGGATTTCATCATTGATCGGGCGAGGTGCCGGTCGATCAACGGTGGGACGTATGTAAGGGTGTAGGTCTCGTCAGGACAGACGTAAGGTCTATTCCAGCAGGTTTTATGGCGGGTGGGACTTTGCCAAGAAATACGTAGGTTTCATCAGGACAGACGTGAGGTCTGAGCTGGACAGGCTTTATCAGAATGGTGATGGGTTTCATTGTCGGTGGGACATTTGAAAGAGGGTATGTAGATTTCATCAGAGTGAACGTAAGGTCTACCCCGGAAAGGCTTTATCATCGGTGGGGCATAGAGCCAGATGACCGACGGAAGGCTTCATCAGTGAAGGGGAGGTGAAGGCAGCGTGCCGGTCGGCGTGGGACTTTTGAATTACCACATTACTGACCCAAGTGCCCTTTCGGGTTTTCACCGGAGCCAGCCCCCTCTTGCTTTTGCCCACGCGCCCTTTCGGGTTTTCACGTGGCGGGGTACCCGATTTTGCCTGTAGTGCCCTTTCGGGTTTTCACCACAGCTGGGTTTTGGGCCATTTTTGCACTTGTCCAGAATGCCTGAACAAGTCTGGCGGGGTATCTCTATTTTCAACCCCATTTTTATATATATACTTTTTTTGTCGTTTTCTTTCTCTTTTCCTTTTTCATTGTCTTTTCTGGGACCAGAACTTTCATCATATGGATCATGGCGCCATATGTTTATTGTGGACACACGATCATTGATGTGGGTGTCAACATCAATGCAAAGGGAAGTAGGGTTTCATGATCTATTCAGGCGAAAGGTCCGAATTGATTTAGAGGATATAAATAGCAGCTCGGGCACGAGGCCGTTTGCTGAGAATGTGAGTTTCATCGTTAATGTGGGGTCGACATTAACGCAAAGGAATAAAGTTTCATGGTCTATCCAGACGGAAGGTCTGAATTGATTTGAAGGGTTGTGTCGTGTATTGTCAGAGCGGACGGAAGGTACCCCCTGGATGGATTTTAGCGTCGATCAGGCAGCGCACCAGCCGACCGATAGCAGGTTTCATCATTGGTGTTGGGTTCATATCAATGCAAGGATTTCATAGGTTTCATCGGGATAGACGTAGGGTCTAGCCCGGACAGGTTTCATCGCTGATCGGGCAGTGTGCCAGTCGATCGGCAGCGAGTTTCATCATCGGTATTGGGTTTATACCAATGCAAGGATTTCATAGGTTTCATCGGGATAGACGTAGGGTCTAGCCCGGACAGGTTTCATCGCTGATCGGGCAGTGTGCCAGTCGATCGGCAGCGAGTTTCATCATCGGTATTGGGTTTATACCAATGCAAGGATTTCATAGGTTTCATCGGGATAGACGTAGGGTCTAGCCCGGACAGGCTTCATCGCTGATCGGGCAATGTGCCAGTCGATCGGCAGCAGGTTTCATCACGGCGGGACATAAAGAGATATGCAGATCTAGTCGGAACAGATGTAAGGTCTAAACCGGACCGGTTTCTTTGCCGATCGGGCGGCGAGCCCGTCGACCAAAGGTGGGTTTCATCATCGGTATTGGGTTTATACCAATGCAAAGGAATTCATAGGTTTCATCAGGATAGACGTAAGGTCTAAACTGGACATGTCTTATCATTGATCGGGCGGGGTGCCGGTCGATCAACGGTGAGTTTCACCATGGTGGGACTTTGGATAGGGTGAATGAGGGTCTCATCAGGATAGACGTAGGGTCTATACTGAGTGGGTTTAATCGTTGATCGGACAAGGTGCCGGCCGATCGACGAGGAGTTTATGGTGGGAGACGAGGCTTTCTTTGGGGTTACCACATTACTGACCCAAGTGCCCTTTCGGGTTTTCACCGGAGCCAGCCCCCTCTTACTTTTGCCCACGCGCCATTTCGGGTTTTCACGTGGTGGGGTACCCGATTTTGCCTGCAGTGCCCTTTCGGATTTTCACCACAGCTGGGTTTTGACCATTTTTGCCCTTGTCCAGAACGCCTGAACAAGCCTGGCGGAGTATCTCTATTTTTAACCCCATTTTTTACTTTTACTTTTTTTTATTCTTTCTTCCTTTTTCTTTTTTCTTTTTCTTTTCTTCTCTCTCTTTTTTTTAGAGAGTGACAGGTCAGAATGTTATTATATCATGATAAGGGGTGGCTTGGCTAGGGTTTAGTGCCGCTAGATCAAGGAAGGGTAGCTCGGCTAGGGCGGAGTACCGTTAAACCAAGAAAAAGGTAGCTTGGCCAGGGCGGTGTGCCGCTAGACCAAGAAAAGAGGGTAGCTTGATTAGGGCGGAGTGCCGCTAAACCAAGGAAAGAGGGTAGCTCGGTTAGGGCGGAGTGCCGCTAAACCAAGGAAAGAGGGTAGCTCGGTTAGGATGGAGTGCCGCTAAACCAAGGAAAGAGGGTAGCTCGGTTAGGGCGGAGTGCCGCTAGACTGAGGAAGAGGGCAGCTTGGTTAGGGCGGAATGCCGCTAAACCAAGGAAGGTAGCTCGGTTAGGGCGGGGTGCCGCTAAACCAAGGAAGGTAGCTCGGTTAGGGCGGAGTGCCGCTAAACTGAGGAAGAGGGAAGCTCGGTTAGGGCGGAGTGCCGTTAAACCAAGAAAAAGGTAGCTTGGCCAGGGCGGTGTGCCGCTGGACCAAGGAAGAGTAGCTCGGTTAGGGCGGAGTGCCGCTAAACTGAGGAAGAGGGCAGCTCGGTTAGGGCAGAGTGCCGCTAAACCAAGGAGGAGTAGCTTTTGTTCAATTACTCGGGAAATGTTGGTTGTGCAGCGTGATACAGCTTTAGGTGTCTACCGTTGAGTGGTGAGGATCGGATTTCCCCTCGATGGTTAACAACCATGTAGGCCCCTCCTTCGTAGACCCTCTGTATCACATAAGGGCCCTCCCAATTAGCATTTAGCTTTCCTTTTGGGTTGGACGCCATGACTTCTTTTTTCTTGACCATGACGAGGTCACCTTTCTTAAATTCTCGTCCTTTTACGAGTTTGTTGAATGCAGTGGCCATGCGGGCCTGATACATTTGGATATTCTTCTGAGCTTGGAGGCGCTTCCCTTCCAATTCAGCCAATTCTTCTAACCTTCTTTCAACATTGGTTTGTTCGCCACGGGCCAGGTCATATTGGACTGCCACTCTGAGTGACGGGACTTCCAGCTCTAGCGGAACCACTGCCTCTGAGCCGTATACCAATGAGTATGGTGAGCACCCTGTAGGTGTCTTGAAGACGGTGCGGTATGCCCACAGAGCTTCATACATTTTCTCTTCCCAGTCCTTTTTGTTAGAACCAACGACCTTGGCCAGCAAGGTGCAGAGAGTCTTGTTAAAAGCTTCTGCCAATCCGTTTGCCTGCGGATTGTAAGGAGTGGAAGTCCTCCATTCGATCTTATACTTTTCGGCAAGCCGATAGACTTTCTGATTTCTGAAATGACTTCCATTGTCAGATATTATTCGGCTGGGGATCCCGAACCGGAAGATGATGTTCTGCTTGATGAATCTGGCGACCAGTTCACCAGTCACTTCTCTTAATGCTATAGCCTCCGCCCATCTGGAGAAGTAATCTGTTATGGCTAGTATGTACTTATGTCCGGCCGAGGAAGTCGGCAGTGGACCGACTACATCAGTTCCCCATTGCGCAAACGGCCAACTGGGAACTGTAGGATGCAGAGTCGTAGGAGGCCTTCGAGGCACAGTAGCATGCTCCTGGCATTTCTGGCATGATTTTGCAAATTTACAGCAGTCTTCGAACATGGTGGGCCAATAGTAGCCCAGCTTCTTGATTTCTATCTTCATCTTGGGACCAGCCTGGTGGGCACCTGCTGTCCCAGCATGTACTTCTTTCATCGCTTGCCAAGCTTCCTCAGTGGACAGGCAGCGGAGTAGAATCTTCTTGCGCGCATCTGCCATTGTTCGGAACAGAGTCCCATTTCTGAATTCATAAGAATCTTTGATTCTCAGAAGTTTCATCTTCTCTTCTCTTTTCTGCGGTAGCTGTTGGTGCAGGAACCACTGTAGCAAGTGCTGTCTCCAGTCAGATGCCTGTTCTGTGCTAACAGTAGCGACTTCTTCTTCTTCGGGGCACCCTTCTAGCATACTGGGGACTTGCCGCCGGTTCATAACAACAATGTTCAGTGTCTCATTTGGCGGGACTGCTAGTGAGCTGGCTAGCTTTGCCAGTGCATCAGCCTGGGCATTATGTCCACGGCCCACATGCCTGAGCTCAATATGATAGAATTTCGCCATGAGGCTCACAGCCTTTTGGTGATAGGGATTCAGTTCTGGCTTTCGCACTTCGAACTCCCCTTGGATTTGCTTTATCACCAACATCGAATCCCGAATACCTGAAGCATTTGGATACCCATGTTGAGGCTGATATGGAGTCCGATTATCAGAGCTTCATATTCGGCTTCATTATTGGTGCAGGGCTTGTTTATAGAACAGGAAGTATGCACAACCTCCCCTTCTGGTGATCTCAGCACAATACCGGCTCCGGCCCGCATTCTGGTCTTTCCATCGGAGTCCGCCTCTGTTCTGGATGCTCCATCAAAGAATAACTGCCACATAGCTGACTGAGCCTGGCAGGCTTCGAGCGTCTCATCATCGGGTAATTCAGTCCCTAGCATATCATTTTCTGGCACAGGATGTTCTGCGAAGAAATCAGCCACGGCCTGTCCTTTTATCGCCCTCTGGGGTGTATAGGTAATATCGAATTCCATCAGAATTACTGCCCATTTGCCCAACCGGCCCTTCAGTACTGGCTGAGTCAATATATATTTGAGCGGATCTGCTGCAGATATCAATCTGACTTCATGTGACAACATATAGTGTCGGAGCTTTTTGACAGCAAAGACCAGTGCCAAGCAGGTCTTTTCTATGTAGCTATAACTTTCTTCAGTTCTAATCAGCCTCCTACTTAGGTAGTACAAGGCCTGTTCTCTGCCTTCTTCATTTATCTGTGCCAGCATTGCCCCCAGGGAACAGTGTGTGGCTGCAATGTACAGTATTAAAGGTCTGCCTTTAATAGGTGCCCCCAGCACTGGAGGGGTCTTGAGATATTCTTTCAGCTTCTCAAAAGCTTCCTGACAGCCATCGTCCCAGAGGAACGGTACATCTTTCATCATGAGCTTGTGAAAGGGGTGGCATCTTCCCGATAGATTAGATATAAATCGTCGGATGTAGGCCAGACGCCCTTGCAGGGATCTCAACTCGTGCAGATTCCTTGGTGGAGGGAGCTCCTGGATAGCTTTAATCTTGGACGGGTCGATTTCAATGCCCCTATGACGGACAATAAACCCGAGGAATTTTCCACTGGACACGCCGAAGGCGCATTTCATAGGGTTCATTTTGAGCTCATATTTGCGCAACCTCTGGAACACCATCCTCAGGTCTTGCAAATGGTCTTCTCTTCTGCTTGTTTTCACCACCAGATCGTCAATGTAGCACTCTACTTTCTTGAAGAGCAAATCATCAAAGATCTTTGTCATGGCTCTTTGGTAGGTAGCGCCGGCATTCTTGAGGCCGAACGGCATCCTTTTGTAGTGGAATATCCCCTTCGGGGTGCGGAATGCAGTGTGCACTCTGTCTTCTTCAGCAATCCAGATCTGGTTGTATCCGGATGACCCATCCATAAATGATAGGGCCTCATGGCCAGTAGTTGCATCGATCATCACCTCAGTGATTGGCACCGGGAAATCATCTTTCGGGCAAGCCTTATTAAGGTCCCGGAAATCAACACATATTCTGATCTGCCCATTCTTCTTCTTTACGGGCACTATATTGGCCAGCCATGTAGTATACTGGTTTTCTTCGACAAAGCCTACATCAATCAGCTTGTCAACCTCTTTGTTAATCTGATTTATCAGTTCAGGACGCATTCTCCTGGAAGGCTGCTTTACAGGGTTAGCCTCTGGGTTTATTGCCAATCGATGCTGCGCCACATCAGAACTCAGTCCCGGCATTTCATCATATGTCCATGCAAAGCAGTCTCGGAATTCCTTCAAAAACTGTATATACTGTTCCCTGGTAGCTGGCTCTAGCAGTGCACTGAGGAATGTCGGCCTTGGCTCATCTGCGGTTCCCAGATTTATTTCCACAAGCTCATCGACGGTGGCCTGACCTCCATCTTTGACCTCGGGCGGGGCTTCTTGCAAGTCAATGAAGCCTCCCGGGATATAATCTTCTTCAGTTTCATGATTTTCTGTTTCATCATATTGGTCATCAGCGGGTGCTGGCTCATCATATACGGCCAAAATTGTTGTATTCTGTTCAGTGTGCCCCGGGGACGTAACTGGATCAGCAGGAAACTCAAAGACGGAGTCTTCCGCCCTTAGAGGCTCTTCTGATGCAGACTCCCTTGAGAGATCATCATTCTGTAGAGCCCGGACTTCTTCCAGGATGCGCTCAAACTCCAAGCATTCCCTCAGCTCTTTGGCTGCTTGGTCTTCATCCGGGATTCCCGTGTCAAACTTTGCTTCAGCATGGAACAGATCTTCTTTGGAAGGTAGGTCTTCCCAGCACCAATCTTTCTTTGTTTCATCAGACGTTCCCGTCCCTGGTTGATTGTCTGGGGCTTCATTGTCTGTTATGGACTGATAAATGATTTCTTCATCTTTCGAAGGGTACGGGTCGTAGCCCACCCCAGGGGAATCTTCATGCTGGTAGAAGGTAGAGATGACATCCACCTCGGCCTTATAGTATTCTTGTAAAGTATAGCCCAGTCCCGGGTGCTGTGTGATCTTCCTCAATTCTTTATTATCTCGAGGCGGATCCCATAACTCCTTGAATGCTTTCTTCTGGGCGGCAGACTGTAGTGATGGCATTTTCATCTTAGAGAACATCTGCGAAACCCGCTGGGTAGTACAATCCAAGCCTGTAATCGGCACCATCGATTCGCAGCTTCTTCAGGGACCATGCAGTCTTGATCATCTTCCTCGACTGACTCCCCAGTGTAGAATATAATGGGAGGCTCGCAGAAGCGAGGGACTTCATAGTCCTCAGTGGTAGCACCGTCTGGTACTCAAGGCTGACGATGGGTTTAAATAAACCCTGTGGAACCTTCACCTGTATGTACCTATCTTTCATTTCTTCATCGGTGTCCTCTGGACGGATGCTAGGAGGGGTGATCCGAGCAAAGTCACCAGCGTAAGAGATGTGAGATACTTCATGCTTTTTAATATAGCCCCTGGGTGGCGGTGGAGACCAATTTTTTGCCTTCGTCGCCGGCTTCTTCTGGCTGGCCACAGCCTCTTTCTTTTCACCCTTCTGTGACACCTCGGTGTAGTAGGATGCATCGAGCATATGACACTCGAATACTTCGAAGGGATGCAGATCTGCAAACACCCTTTCTTCTTTTCCTTCATGGCAGTATTTGATGCACTGATGTAGCGTGGATGGCACTATCTGATATTCATGCAGCCATGGTCTCCCCAGCAGGGCCTTATACGTGGTGTTGGAATCGATCACATAAAATCGTACCACGGTAGTGAGGTCGCCCAATGTGAGGTTGAAATCAGCCACCCCAAGAGGTGTTTCACATTTCTGGTTGAACCCTGCAATTTTCATATCTCTGACCTTGGTAAGCTGCAGATCAAAGTAATATTTCTGATAGATGCGGTATGGGAGGATGTTCACAGCAGCCCCGGGATCTATCAGTATCCTGCTCAGCGGCTGACAGTTCAGGGAACCCTTCATATACAGCGGCCTATTATGACCGGAATTCGGGATTAGCATATCATCTTCTGTGAATGTGATCGATGGCCCAGAATTCACTTCTGTTAAGAGTGCTTCATATTGTGCCGGCGACTGCAAGGCATCCACAATTGCTTGGCGGGCTTCTTCACTCAGAGAGAGGATTTCCCAGATGGAGAACCTGGTAGGGAGCTTCTTCAACATCTTCATGATTCGACTGCCTACCCGGACATTAGACAGTCTCATTTCTTCTGCCCATCGGGGTCTTGGAGGTTCATGTGGTGCCTGTGGCCTTTGCTGCCCAGTCCCAGTTTCATTCTCTTCCCCTGTTTCCCGGGAGGCTTCTTCTGTAGCAACAGCTCCTGGCTTTGCTAGAGGGTCACTTCCTTCATTTTCTTCATGCTGCTTCTGCTTCCTAACCGCAGTCTGCTGGCATTTATTGCTTTTAGCTGGAGCAGTGTGAGCCAATTGCTCATTCTCCAAACTGGACAAGAATTCCAGGAATGAAGGAGCTTCTTCTTTCTCTTGGTATAAGCTGGCAGGGGGAGGAACCTGGACACCTCGTACCTCTGGTTCTGGGATCTGGTAGGGTTGCTCCCCTCTGAATATAATATTATGATTAGCTGGTGGTGGGCGCCCCCATCTTTTCCCAGAACGTGTTGCATGGGCTGAGGTAGAGGCCTCAGCATGGTTGGCTTCTAGCGGGGCATTTGATGCTTCAGCCTCATCATCCTCCCCGGGCAAGGAAAAGAGCACTGACAGGGTGTTACATTGTACTGTCGTGACTTTCTTTCCCTTTTTGGACTTGGGCCGTCTCTTCTTCTTCTGGGAATTTGGCTTTGCCAGCTCCTGCCCCCAGAAGGGCTCAGTCTCATCTTTTCTTTGTTCTGCCTCTGGCTGCTCTTCAATTTTCAATTCTTCGAGCTGCTCCCAGAGTATACAGTCTTTTACCAGCAGGTGTTTGGGCTTTTTCTGCTCATATTCATCGAGCTCATTGATATACTGCTGTAGACGCCTGGCTGCAGGACTTACTTCTTTATGTGCGGGTAGGGGAGTTTGTCTCCTCCGGTTGTGAGTAGGGATCCGGATGACTGGCCCGGTCTCAGCTGTGCGCCATACTGGCTTTGCTGGAGGCAGTTCAGGCCTTGGTGTGACACCTCGAATAATCACCCCGCTGGTACTGGCTGCGGGAGTTTTCCTTCTATTCTTTATGGGTTTCGTCTGCCATCCCTCCTGATCCTTCAGTGGGGTGAGGAAACAAGCTTCATAGGTATGCCTGGTACATTCCTCAACGGCTTCCTTAGGCAGCTGCTGGTAAACTGAGATCATATTGGCGGCCATTCTCCAGGGCGGAGGCTCATGTGGATGAGGCGGCTTTACCTGATAATCTCCCAGCTGCAGCTCACCCTTTTTAACCATTCCTTCCATGATATCTTTGAAGACATAACAATCCTCAATTGCGTGCCCCAGCGCACGGTGAAATGGACAGAACAGCGGATCATCTTTCTTTGCCGCATCCTCGGGTCTCTTCGGTCAGGCAATGTTACCTTGTTGAACTTATATGCCCAGTTAAATAGTGCTGCCGTCTTCTCCTTGGGAAAAGAGTAAGCCTTCTTCATCTTGTCTCTTAGAGAGACCTTGTCTTTTCTTTCTGCTGCACCCTCAGGCGGGGGAGCTTCATCTGCCCCCTTCTTCCCTTTCTGCTGCTCGAAGGTTCTGAAATCGACGGTGTTGGCCTCAGAATGTGATGGTCGTCGATCATTAGATTTACCTTTCAGCACATTGGGAACATTGGCGGTTGGACGTTTGGACAAGAACGTCTCAACCTCCGCCACTATATTGTTTAATCGGTCAAATGTTCTGACATCTGCACCGATCATCTTTTCTAGCACCTCTCTCCTGAGGCTCTGTTTACATATCTGCACTGCATCTTCTTGATGGGGGGGTCTTCTGCATCTCATGGCTAAGTTCCTCCATCTTTTGATGTAGTCCAGTGCAGTTTCATCTTGCTTCTGCCTGGTTGCATATAGCTCTGCTATTGTGATTTCTCTTTCAGTGACATGAAATCTGTCGCGGAATTTTCTCTGCATATCAGGCCAATCAACCACCGATCCAGCTGGCAGGCTTGAATACCATTCAAAGGCTAACCCAGTAAGGGATGAGCCAAAGAACTTAAGCAGATAAGCTTCGTCGACTGCCAGGTCGCCCATGATTGTGGTGTAGTAAGCTATGTGCTCTCTGGGGGAGCCCTGGCCATTAAATTTTTCGAACTTAGGCGGCTTACTGACGCCTGGAGGTAGTCTCTTAGCAGCATATTGGGGAGGATATGGCACCTTGTACACATCATAGGTACTAACATCATCGCCAGTCTTCTCAGACAGCTTCATCTCCACAATTCTTTCAATCATCAGCTTGTGGGCTACGGCTGGATCTATGTCTTCTGGGAAGAAGTGAGCTTGTTGCTGACTATGAGGAGTTGTCATCACAGTGGCGCGCAAGGTGGGCGCGGTAGGCTGTGTCTGAGACGCAGAGGGCTGAGCTACTGTTTGCTGTGGAACAGGTTGGCTCGGCGCTTTGCCCTTATCAGCCAGGAGAGGATTAGCTGGGATAGCCGTCTCTGTTGAGCTGGAAGTATGCCCGACAGGCTCGGCTTGCTTGGAGACCGGTGTAGCTTCATGTCTCTCATTGAGCTGTCTTCTGAGAGCATTGATCTCCTGCTGGTATCTTCTGAACATCATCTGGATCATGGGATCCAGGGTGGACGGGATCTGTATATCTTCTGAAGTCCCTTCAGCATCATCAATGAAGGGATTATCTCCCTCTTCCGCTGTCACCACATTAACCGCCATAGTGGTGATCTTGCAGGCTTCACCATTAGTCTTCATTTTATCTTTTGCCGCCTGGCCTCTTCTTGTGACAGGCCCGGGTCTGGTTGCCAGCCTGAGTAGCTCGTCCGGTTGAGTTGGTAGCATGTCTTGCCTCCTGACAAGTCCAGCCATGTTACAGGTGAAGATCTGCATCTTTCCCTTCTGCCTGTAGACTTTTCTTTTTGCCTGGTCGGGATATTTGAGTCGGTCAAAGACCGATATACTTTCTTCAGGTTCTTCCCCACACAGGTCTTCTTTCCCATATCCGGCCCTGTGGCCTTCCCCATAATCATTGGAATCGGAGGAGGAGACTTCGAGCATCACTTCTTGAAGGGTTTCTTCCTCTTCTTCATCCACGGTGCCCAGGGCACGGGATAATCTTTCTGACCGAGGGCAGAATTCCCCAGGTAGTGGAAGTAGTCTTGAGCCACTTGCTTCATCTCTTCTTGATTGTGCCTTTGTGGCTCTGGTTGGAGCATCAGTCTTTCCTAGCCTCTTTGCTGATGAGCCAGTCTTGCCACCTGAGCATTCAGATGCTCGGCTTTGGAATAGCTAAATATATCAGCCTGTCTGGCACAGGCTCTTGGTCTTCTTGGAATGGCAGCGGCGACTGGTTCGCTTGTTGTCATTCTTTCTTCTTTCTCAAATCTTCTGTCGCCATCCTGGCAGTAGTTGGCAGCAGCATCATAGTTCTTCCTTTGCCATCTTCTGCCCCCAGCCCTGGGATGGGGGACCGAGAGGTCTTGCTTCCGCTCATATTTTCTGCCCCTCATCCTGGGGCGAACAGTGGTCAGATTTCTTTCTTCATTTTCTTTCTCATCTTTCTTACCCCAAGCCCTGGGGTAAACAGCAGCATCATCTCTTATGTCTTTTCCTTCTCTTCTTCTACTTTCTGCCCTGAAGCGGACAACAGCATCCTCGGTAGCTTTCCCCTCATCTCGAGTTGGGGCCCAGCTCTGAATCTTCTTTGGTCGCCAGACCTGTTTATATCTTGCTGGCTTGGGCGCCAGCGGCTTCCTCTCATCAGTTTCCCCGTTGGCCCTCCTGGTGGCCAGAACTTGGAACTTGTTGTCGATCTGGACGGTCGGGACAATTCTGTCCGGCCGGACTTCTCTCGGGCGACCGTTGAGGTTCACCCTAACGTCACCAATCATCATCGTCCTCCCAGAATTTGAGAGACGACGGTCGGCAGCAGCATACGGGCTCCTCCGGTTAGTTCTTTTCTTCATTTGGGCAGCAGCGGGGACCGTGTCCCTCCTTTGAACATGATGAACATAGCAGGCGACGGCTGTCGAGGTCGTCCTTTCTGGTAAGCTACCTTTGTTATCAGAAGTCTTCATCGGGGCACTTGCAGCAGTGCCTTGCTCGGTGTTGTCGACCTGCAGAAGGTCGGTGAAGACGAGGCCCAGGCAGTTGGGCAGCCCGACAGCAGGGGGCATCGACCCGAATGACAGCGGTACCGCCAGGTAACCCTCTCGGACATGCACATCGATCGGTTGTTGGTCAAAGCACACGGACATGAGTCCAGTAGTCATTGTAGCTTCCTGGAAATAAGGAAAGCGCACAGAATCAGAAATTTGAGGGGGGCCCGCTGGGCCTCCTATTTTTGGCGTAGAGATGAAGGGAGACATGGTCCCACCGGGCGTGCCAGACTTGTGGAACGCGCTTTCTCGTTCTCTTCTTCTTTGATATATATATATATATATATATATATATATATATGTATGTGGGTTATTTATTGATTTATTGGCATGCCAGTCACCGGAGTGACAATTTTATTATGCGCTCGATCTGACTTTTAATCAGTCGATTGTGAAGTTCGAGTCGGGACCCGAAGTCCGTCATACCATAAAGGCTATGACGTTAATTACGCCCTTCCTAAGAAGGACAACCCTTGATTAAACGCCAAAAATAGGAGGAAGGTAGCGGCAAAACTAAGACTCAAGCGAGAGAGACGGTTGGTTCATCAGCAGGGCGTTAAATGGCCTGAATGAAGCAAGGATACATCAAATGCGGAGCAAATCCAGCGGCATGTCCCCATTACCTTGGACTATGCCAGATGGGGATAGGAAACCACCCATGCAGCGGCAGGGTGGGATCCATAAAAGATCGGGTATATCTAACCCGGAATCCGGATAAGGACCGGTGCGACATGGCACACCCTGTGCAGGCGTGATGTCTTATTGATATCCCCCTTCGGAAGACCATCGGAGAACATGCAAGGGAAGAACTCCGTGGGCCAGCGGGGTTAGGAGAGAATACCATGATCACTCAAGGTGATACGAATGAATTTTGGCAACCTATCCCCTTTATCTTGGATTATGCCAAGAGGAGATAAGCCATCATCCACGGGATGCCGGGATGAAAGCCGGAAAAGAAGGGGGGGGCACCAGGCCCGGGACCATCGCCCACATCCATAGCATCGATTGATGTTCCTTCGGAACTAGTCTGAGCACATGTAGTGACATAACCCTTTAGGTCCATAAGGTTATAAAGAAATCCGGATCGGAACAGAACAATGTAGGGGAGGTCCTCCCCATTGATTTATTTCCTGAGGGATGCCAAGTGTTCTCCGTATATCCCTTGGATGGGTACAATATGGGGATCAAGGTTTAGGCCAAGAAGAAAGAGGTTCTCGGTGTAAGGATCAGGAGTATGGCCCAGCTTCTCGGCGTGGGCTGAAGGGAGCTCCCGGCGCGCCATGAAGGGGGTTATCGGCCTAGGCCAAAGGGAGGAAGAAGAGGACCTCGACGCGGGAGTTCCCGGTGCGCGCCGCGCCGGGAACTATTCACGCCGAGAAGGTGCTGGGCTTGAGCGCCGTGAGGGCTCATGGGGTTTTACGGTACCCTGTTTTGGGGGTTTTTCACGGGATTCAGACATGCCCTGGGGAATGGATTCAGGAGGCAAGTGAGGAAAGAGCCAGGGGCCTACCAGGTTGACAGCAGAGGGTCACAGATGAAAGGGGTTCGAGGGGGTCAGAGTCATCGGGCCTTCGAGCTCTCAGGAATAGGCTTCACGCCATCAGTATTGCCGACCATCCAGGAGATCGAGAGACGACAAACTCTGATCCCTGCAATGGCCCTAGTGGCTTGAGAAATTTGAGAAGAAAATCACGGACTCCGCGACGTTTAAATCATCGATGACATCCAGGGAGAGAGGGGGGAAACAAGGCCCAGAAATCCACAGTGAGGATTGGGGCTTTGTTGGCTTTGTCCCATCCTAAACAGGCATGCATATAAAGGGGAGCCAGCAGACGATTAACGTGTCGAGCTTGGATGAATTGGATTGGGCGACATATCCCCCGGGCTTATAGACATGCCAAATAGGGATAGGAAGCCATCCACGTAGCGACGGGATGGAATCCAGATAAACAGCGGGGGATCTTCCCCTTTGAACTCCCTGCTCGGTTGGAGGGTCTATGATATTCATTTTCCCGATGGATAGAGTCAAGCGGGGTGCGTATCGATCACACTCCCTTGGCCTTCCGGGGTTCACCCTATCGGATAGAATTTCGGCAGCGTTTCCCCTTCTTTCGGGTCATGCCAAAGGAAATAGGCCGTCATCCACGGGTACGGGATGATAACCGAAAAGAAGGCTTGGGCTCCCTGATGATGCAGGTGCCCATGGCAATGCTTGCTATCCCCTCAAGAACCATCGGGGCTTATACAGTGGTATGGCCCCTTAGGTTATAGGGTTATGAATGGATTTGATCTAAGATGATGTAGGGGGGGTTTCCTCCCGTTAATCTCATCCCTGAGGTACATATGGCGACCATGAATATCCCCTTCAGCCGATATAATAGGTTGGACAAGGGTTGAAAGGCAGATGAAGAGACAGGCTCCTGGTATGAGTGTATTGGCCTGAAAGGAGGATCTCGACGCGGATTGATTAGCCAAAGAGGGGCTCTCGGCATAGGAAGATGAACAGGCAAGGGGGTTCTCGGCGCGCTGGTTCCCGGCGTGCTCACCATTGCGCCGAGGGCTGTTGCTGCCGAGAAGCTCCGACAGCCCTGTTTTGGAATTCAGACTTGATTGGGACCGTATCTGGGGATCAAATCAATCTGGCACTGTGGACTTCGATGCCATGGCATTAGGGTTTTGTTGAGGGACCGAAGGGTCAAGGTCATCACTTATCAGAACCTCCTGGGATTGCATTCGTCTACAGACGGGACACATCTTCTATAGCCAGTAATTCAGGAAATCAAGAGATTGATGTCTCCGATTCCTAAACGGCTTGGGGGCCTCGCAAGAAACTCGGATGCCTGCGAAGAATCTGCCATCGAGACAGGAGGGGAGAGGGAAACAGGACCCAATAACCCATTAGATAAGGAGTGGGGCCCTAACTTTCTTCCTCTTTGAAGCACAGACTCACGGGGATGACTCTGAAAATTGAAACGTCTAGAATATTGGACGTTCAGATGAAAGATACATTCATAGGAAGACAGAGGGCAAAACTTTGATTGCCTAATATCAAGCACGACAACCACTAAATTTCATTTCATCTCATTATCACCACTTACATCGACTGCAAGGCTAAAGCCGAGAAACGGGAAAGGGGAAGAACAGAGGCAGGGAAGAAAAGAACTCTCGACCTCATCTGAATAGCTAAAGCATGAAGGCATATACCATTACATACAGAGGAAATCAAAATAAAAGCAAACATGGGGGGGAGGGTGGAGCATTGACTCCTCTCCCTCCCCGAGCAGCCCACCTGGAGCTTCTTCTTCTTCTTCTCTTCTTCTGCTTTCAGTAGGGTCTCTTCTCTCTTTTCTATCTGTTTTCTGGATGAGGTTTTCTTTTCTCTCTTCCGTCCTCCTTCTCGTTCGTCTCGAGAGAAAGGGGGTTTTATAGGCATAGCACCCCTCCCTATCGGCATGATCATCTCGGCGCCCGGTTGATGAGCTCCCGGCGCGCCTTATTCGGAGGCAGTAGGCTTCCCGGCGCCCCTTCCTCATATGGGTCTTGTTGGGCTCTCGGCGCCACACGGCTGGGCCCGTTTAGATCTTTTAGTCTTTTATGCTTCCTCATCAGTAAGCTTGAGCTGTTAAAGCTGCTTAATCTGTCCCTTCATTTGTTGGTCCCTCGAGTCCGTCAGGCTAGGCGAAGGCCCATCAATTGTTGAGTTAGCATAGCTTCATCAGAATATTTCTGGGGATTTTCATCAGTCAGTGGACTGCGGTTCTTCATCAGTACTGTCGTCTGAGCGACGACAACACCGGACATCAGCTTGGTCGGGGAGGGCTTCAGCCGGGTGGTAGCTTCAGTGATAAATCTTCCGTAATCCTGGTCTTGCAGGGACTTTCAGGATCTTCATCTTTCACTCAATCTTTCATTATGTCTCGTTTCTATTGTCTGTTATATTTCAGGTGTCAACAGGAATGCCAAAAGGCGTTCGCTGAGCTTAAAGAGTTCCTAGCTTCGCCCCCAGTGCTGTCCAAGCCTGTTCCAAGTGAAGCCCTACATCTCTACCTCTCGGCAACTCCATCCACAGTTAGCTCGGTCCTGGTCAGAAATGACTCGGGAGTTGAAAGACCAGTCTACTACACCAGCAAGGTGCTCAACGAGGCTGAAAGAAGGTGCCCCGCAACTGAGAGACTCATGCTAGTGTTGGTTACCTCGGCCAAGCACCTTTGACCCTACTTCCAAGGGCACTCCATCATCGTGTTGACCGGCGAACCATTGAAGAGGATCCTCGCTCACCCTGAAGCCTCAGGACGCCTCGTCAAGTGGGCCATCATGCTCAGGGCCTAAGATATATCGTATCGGCCTCGCTCGGCTATCAAAGGATAAGCGCTCGCTGACTTCATCGCCGAGAGCACCATCCCGACCAAAGAATAATCTCCATCCGCAAATCCTGGGCCAACCTGGGAATTATTCATCGACAGATCCTCCAACTCGGCCGGGACCGGCGCCGGTATCCTCCTGAAGTCCCCCGAAGGAGCAGAGCTGCAATACGCCTTGAAGTTCAACTTCCAGGCATCCAACAATGCCTCCGAGTACGAAGCCCATATATCGAGAGCCCGTATGGCCCATCGGTTGGGGGCTGGGCGAGTTAGAATTCACACTGACTCCTAACTGGTTGCTAGCCAGGTCAAGGGCGATTACGAAGCTCGGGAAGAACCGATGGTCAAATACCTCTGGCTGGTCAAAATTATGGCACAACAGTTCGAGAGTTTTGAGGTAGTCCGAATAGCTCGGGATAAAAACTCCCGAGCGGATGCCCTCTCTCTGCTGGCCTCCTCTCTAGACCCCGAGGGTACTCGATCAATCCTTCTCGAAGAGCTAGAGCGACCGAGCATCGATTCGAAGCTCATGGCTGCTGACTCGGCCTCCCTAAGCGACTGGCGTACCCCCTACCTGTCGTGGCGCCAAGACTCTCAGGAGCCTCCCGACCCTCGGGAAGCCCAGAGACTTAAATATCATGCTTGGCGATTCGTCATTCTGAATGGCACTTTGTACCGTAGATCCTTCTCCAGTCCCCTCCTGAAGTGCATCAGTACTGACGAAGCCAGTCGAGCGATTCAGGAGATTCACGAAGGCCTGTGCGGAGCGCATCAAGGAGGAAGGTCGCTCACCAGGATCTTGCTTCGACAGGGTTATTGGTGGCCCACTCTACAGCGCGACTGCTCAACCTACGTGCAACAGTGTGACAGATGTCAGCGATTTGACCACTTGGTCCCACAACCAGAAAAAGCGGGATTTCAGACGGACGTTATCCGTCTCAAATCCGTCTGAAAATCCGTCGCAACACATATTTGTAACGGATTTCCGACGGATTTAAGACCGAACTCGACCGTCTGAAATTCTTAGTCACAAATTTGTGACAGTTAACTTTTCGGTCTGAAATTCCGTCTGAAATTAAGACACAAATAATTTCGGTCATAAATTCCGTCTAAATCTCACACGATAAAATTTCCGTATGTAATTATCAGTCTGAAATTTCCGTCTGTATTTCATACGGTTTTTAAGACGGATTTATTATCCGTTGTAAATACCGTCCGTAATCCGTCTGAAATATTGTCTGAAATCCGTCTCTATTTCTGCCGGATATTACGACGGATTACTTTGTCATCGTAACTTCCAACGACGGTTCCATATGTTGTTCGTCCTAAATCCGTCAGTGTTTAAAACGTAATTCACGACGGATATAAATTCCGTCTGAAATTACCGTCTCTATTACAAACGTCATTTCAGACGGATTATAAATCCGTCTGAAAAAAAAATATTTTTTAAAAAAAATTTAAGTTTATTTATCTAATAAACCTGTTAAAAAAAATTATTGGAACTAACCACAAAAAAAAAACTCAACATCAACATACCCAAATAAATAAACACCACCGAAAAAATCTCAACATAACATAGATGTTCAAATAAATAAACACCACCAATAAAAAAATTCAACACCATGCTGACAAAATAAATACAAAGAAAAACACATTAACCCTGCTGATCCGTCTGAATAACATAAAACAAATATCATTAAACATCAAGAAATATCTGGTACATCGTCAATATCCTCATCATCCATATCGTCACTGCCCTGCTCATCTCCTCTGTCGCTGCCCGCAGAAGGATCCCCCTATATTAAAAAAATAATAACATTCATTCATAGATAAAAAAATTAGTGCGAAGAAATGAGCATAAATATAAATCAAACATATCAAATTGATAACTGCAGATTTTATAGATCAACTACTAGCTGGAAACAATATTTAGACCCCCGGACCTGACCTGGGAGTTCATTTAAGCTAAGTTTATTTTAAAACTGAACTTTGAGTGCCGAGCTCAAACCGGACATCCGATTTGGATTCCGTCAGTTCTGACAAGTCACTTTCATCTCCCCGGTCGCGTTGGAATGATCGGCACGGCCGTCCGACCGGTATTTCCAATTTTAGACCCCCGGACCCGACCTGGTAGTTCATTTAAACTAAGTGTATTTTAAAACTGAGCTTTGAGCGCCGAGCTCAAACCGGACATCCGATTTGGATTCCGTCAGTTCTGACAAGTCACTTTCATCTCCCCGGTCGCGTTGGAATGATCGGCACAGCCGTCCGACTTGTATTTCCAATTTTAGACCCCCGGCCCCGACCTGGTAGTTCATTTAAACTAAGTGTATTTTAAAACTGAACTTTGAGCGCCGAGCTCAAACCGGACATCCGATTTAGATTCCGTCAGTTCTGACAAGTCACTTTCATCTCCCCGGTCGCGTTGGAATGATCGGCACGGCCGTCCGACCGGTATTTCTAATTTTAGACCCCCGGACCCGACCTGGTAGTTCATTTAAACTAAGTGTATTTTAAAACTGAACTTTTAGCGCCGAGCTCAAACCGGGCATCCGATTTGGATTCCGTCAGTTCTGACAAGTCACTTTCATCTCCCCGGTTGTGTTGGAATGATCGGCACGGCCGTCCGACTTGTATTTCAAGTTTTTGACCCCCGGACCTGACCTGGGAGTTCATTTAAGCTAAGTTTATTTTAAAACTGAACTTTGAGTGCCGAGCTCAAACCGGACATCCGATTTGGATTCTGTCAGTTCTGACAAGTCACTTTCATCTCCCCGGTCGCGTTGGAATGATCGGCACGGCCGTCCGACCGGTATTTCCAATTTTAGACCCCCGGACCCGACCTGGTAGTTCATTTAAACTAAGTATATTTTAAAACTGAACTTTGAGCGCCGAGCTCAAACCGGGCATCCGATTTGGATTCCGTCAGTTCTGACAAGTCACTTTCATCTCCCCGGTCGCGTTGGAATGATCGGCACGGCCGTCCGACCGGTATTTCCAATTTTAGACCCCCGGACCCGACCTGGTAGTTCATTTAAACTAAGTGTATTTTAAAACTGAACTTTTAGCGCCGAGCTCAAACCGGACATCCGATTTGGATTCCGTCAGTTCTGACAAGTCACTTTCATCTCCCCGGTCGCGTTGGAATGATCGGCACGGCCGTCCGACCGGTATTTCCAATTTTAGACCCCCGGACCCGACCTGGTAGTTCATTTAAACTAAGTGTATTTTAAAACTGAACTTTTAGCGCCGAGCTCAAACCGGGCATCCGATTTGGATTCCGTCAGTTCTGACAAGTCACTTTCATCTCCCCGGTTGTGTTGGAATGATTGGCACGGCCGTCCGACTTGTATTTCAAGTTTTTGACCCCCGGACCTGACCTGGGAGTTCATTTAAGCTAAGTTTATTTTAAAACTGAACTTTTAGCGCCGAGCTCAAACCGGACATCCGATTTGGATTCCTCCAGTTCTGACAAGTCACTTTCATCTCCCCGGCTGTGTTGGAATGATCGGCACGGCCGTCCGACTTGTATTTCCAATTTTAGACCCTCGGACCCGACCTGGTAGTTCATTTAAACTAAGTGTATTTTAAAACTGAACTTTTAGCGCCGAGCTCAAACCGGACATCCGATTTAGATTCCGCCAGTTCTGACAAGTCACTTTCATCTCCCCGGTTGTGTTGGAATGATCGGCACGGCCATCCGACTTGTATTTCAAGTTTTTGACCCCCGGACCTGACCTGGGAGTTCATTTAAGCTAAGTTTATTTTAAAACTGAACTTTGAGTGCCGAGCTCAAACCGGACATCCGATTTGGATTCCGTCAGTTCTGACAAGTCACTTTCATCTCCCCGGTCGCGTTGGAATGATCGGCACGGCCGTCCGACTTGTATTTCCAATTTTAGACCCCCGGACCCGACCTGGTAGTTCATTTAAACTAAGTGTATTTTAAAACTGAACTTTGAGCGCCGAGCTCAAACCGGGCATCCGATTTGGATTCCGTCAGTTCTGACAAGTCACTTTCATCTCCCCGGTCGCGTTGGAATGATCGGCACGGCCGTCCGACCGGTATTTCCAATTTTAGACCCCCGGACCCGACCTGGTAGTTCATTTAAACTAAGTGTATTTTAAAACTGAACTTTTAGCGCCGAGCTCAAACCGGACATCCGATTTAGATTCCGTCAGTTCTGACAAGTCACTTTCATCTCCCCGGTCGTGTTGGAATGATCGGCACGGCCGTCCGACTTGTATTTCAAGTTTTTGACCCCCGGACCTGACCTGGGAGTTCATTTAAGCTAAGTTTATTTTAAAACTGAACTTTGAGTGTCGAGCTCAAACCGGACATCCGATTTGGATTCCGTCAGTTCTGACAAGTCACTTTCATCTCCCCGGTCGCGTTGGAATGATCGGCACGGCCGTCCGACTGGTATTTCCAATTTTAGACCCCCGGACCCGACCTGGTAGTTCATTTAAACTAAGTATATTTTAAAACTGAACTTTGAGCGCCGAGCTCAAACCGGGCATCCGATTTGGATTCCGTCAGTTCTGACAAGTCACTTTCATCTCCCAGGTCGCGTTGGAATGATCGGCACGGCCGTCCGACCGGTATTTCCAATTTTAGACCCCCGGACCCGACCTGGTAGTTCATTTAAACTAAGTGTATTTTAAAACTGAACTTTGAGCGCCGAGCTCAAACCGGGCATCCGATTTAGATTCCGTCAGTTCTGACAAGTCACTTTCATCTCCCCGGTCGCGTTGGAATGATTGGCACGGCCGTCCGACCGGTATTTCCAATTTTAGACCCCCGGACCCGACCTGGTAGTTCATTTAAACTAAGTGTATTTTAAAACTGAACTTTTAGCGCCGAGCTCAAACCGGGCATCCGATTTGGATTCCGTCAGTTCTGACAAGTCACTTTCATCTCCCCGGTTGTGTTGGAATGATCGGCACGGCCGTCCGACTTGTATTTCAAGTTTTTGACCCCCGGACCTGACCTGGGAGTTCATTTAAGCTAAGTTTATTTTAAAACTGAACTTTGAGTGCCGAGCTCAAACCGGACATCCGATTTGGATTCTGTCAGTTCTGACAAGTCACTTTCATCTCCCCGGTCGCGTTGGAATGATCGGCACGGCCGTCCGACCGGTATTTCCAATTTTAGACCCCCGGACCCGACCTGGTAGTTCATTTAAACTAAGTATATTTTAAAACTGAACTTTGAGCGCCGAGCTCAAACCGGGCATCCGATTTGGATTCCGTCAGTTCTGACAAGTCACTTTCATCTCCCCGGTCGCGTTGGAATGATCGGCACGGCCGTCCGACCGGTATTTCCAATTTTAGACCCCCGGACCCGACCTGGTAGTTCATTTAAACTAAGTGTATTTTAAAACTGAACTTTTAGCGCCGAGCTCAAACCGGACATCCGATTTGGATTCCGTCAGTTCTGACAAGTCACTTTCATCTCCCCGGTCGCGTTGGAATGATCGGCACGGCCGTCCGACCGGTATTTCCAATTTTAGACCCCCGGACCCGACCTGGTAGTTCATTTAAACTAAGTGTATTTTAAAACTGAACTTTTAGCGCCGAGCTCAAACCGGGCATCCGATTTGGATTCCGTCAGTTCTGACAAGTCACTTTCATCTCCCCGGTTGTGTTGGAATGATTGGCACGGCCGTCCGACTTGTATTTCAAGTTTTTGACCCCCGGACCTGACCTGGGAGTTCATTTAAGCTAAGTTTATTTTAAAACTGAACTTTTAGCGCCGAGCTCAAACCGGACATCCGATTTGGATTCCGCCAGTTCTGACAAGTCACTTTCATCTCCCCGGCTGTGTTGGAATGATCGGCACGGCCGTCCGACTTGTATTTCCAATTTTAGACCCTCGGACCCGACCTGGTAGTTCATTTAAACTAAGTGTATTTTAAAACTGAACTTTTAGCGCCGAGCTCAAACCGGACATCCGATTTAGATTCCGCCAGTTCTGACAAGTCACTTTCATCTCCCCGGTTGTGTTGGAATGATCGGCACGGCCATCCGACTTGTATTTCAAGTTTTTGACCCCCGGACCTGACCTGGGAGTTCATTTAAGCTAAGTTTATTTTAAAACTGAACTTTGAGTGCCGAGCTCAAACCGGACATCCGATTTGGATTCCGTCAGTTCTGACAAGTCACTTTCATCTCCCCGGTCGCGTTGGAATGATCGGCACGGCCGTCCGACTTGTATTTCCAATTTTAGACCCCCGGACCCGACCTGGTAGTTCATTTAAACTAAGTGTATTTTAAAACTGAACTTTGAGCGCCGAGCTCAAACCGGGCATCCGATTTGGATTCCGTCAGTTCTGACAAGTCACTTTCATCTCCCCGGTCGCGTTGGAATGATCGGCACGGCCGTCCGACCGGTATTTCCAATTTTAGACCCCCGGACCCGACCTGGTAGTTCATTTAAACTAAGTGTATTTTAAAACTGAACTTTTAGCGCCGAGCTCAAACCGGACATCCGATTTAGATTCCGTCAGTTCTGACAAGTCACTTTCATCTCCCCGGTCGTGTTGGAATGATCGGCACGGCCGTCCGACTTGTATTTCAAGTTTTTGACCCCCGGACCTGACCTGGGAGTTCATTTAAGCTAAGTTTATTTTAAAACTGAACTTTGAGTGTCGAGCTCAAACCGGACATCCGATTTGGATTCCGTCAGTTCTGACAAGTCACTTTCATCTCCCCGGTCGCGTTGGAATGATCGGCACGGCCGTCCGACTGGTATTTCCAATTTTAGACACCCGGACCCGACCTGGTAGTTCATTTAAACTAAGTATATTTTAAAACTGAACTTTGAGCGCCGAGCTCAAACCGGGCATCCGATTTGGATTCCGTCAGTTCTGACAAGTCACTTTCATCTCCCAGGTCGCGTTGGAATGATCGGCACGGCCGTCCGACCGGTATTTCCAATTTTAGACCCCCGGACCCGACCTGGTAGTTCATTTAAACTAAGTGTATTTTAAAACTGAACTTTGAGCGCCGAGCTCAAACCGGGCATCCGATTTAGATTCCGTCAGTTCTGACAAGTCACTTTCATCTCCCCGGTCGCGTTGGAATGATTGGCACGGCCGTCCGACCGGTATTTCCAATTTTAGACCCCCGGACCCGACCTGGTAGTTCATTTAAACTAAGTGTATTTTAAAACTGAACTTTTAGCGCCGAGCTCAAACCGGACATCCGATTTAGATTCCGTCAGTTCTGACAAGTCACTTTCATCTCCCCGGTCGCGTTGGAATGATCGGCACGGACGTCCGACTTGTATTTCCAATTTTAGACCCCCAGACCCGACCTGGTAGTTCATTTAAACTAAGTGTATTTTAAAACTGAACTTTGAGCGCCGAGCTCAAACCGGGCATCCGATTTGGATTCCGTCAGTTCTGACAAGTCACTTTCATCTCCCCGGTCGCGTTGGAATGATCGGCACGGCCGTCCGACCGGTATTTCCAATTTTAGACCCTCGGACCCGACCTGGTAGTTCATTTAAACTAAGTGTATTTTAAAACTGAACTTTTAGCGCCGAGCTCAAACCGGACATCCGATTTAGATTCCGTCAGTTCTGACAAGTCACTTTCATCTCCTCGGTCGCGTTGGAATGATCGGCACGGCCGTCTGACCGGTATTTCCAATTTTAGACCCCCGGACCCGACCTGGTAGTTCATTTAAACTAAGTGTATTTTAAAACTGAACTTTTAGCGCCGAGCTCAAACCGGGCATCCGATTTGGATTCCGTCAGTTCTGACAAGTCACTTTCATCTCCCCGGTCGCGTTGGAATGATCGGCACGGCCGTCCGACCGGTATTTCCAATTTTAGACCCCCGGACCCGACCTGGTAGTTCATTTAAACTAAGTGTATTTTAAAACTAAACTTTTAGCGCCGAGCTCAAACCGGACATCCGATTTGGATTCCGTCAGTTCTGACAAGTCACTTTCATCTCCCCGGTCGCGTTGGAATGATCGGCACGGTCGTCCGACCGGTATTTCCAATTTTAGACCCCCGGACCCGACCTGGTAGTTCATTTAAACTAAGTGTATTTTAAAACTGAACTTTTAGCGCCGAGATCAAACTGGGCATCCGATTTGGATTCCGTCAGTTCTGTCAAGTCACTTTCATCTCCCCGGTCGCGTTGGAATGATTGGCACGGCCGTCTGACCGGTATTTCAAATTTTAGACCCCCGGATTTTCTCAATTATTCTGAAGTAAATGAGTTTTAAAATTAATAATGAACATAATTGAGTAATTCCATCAAAATAAAAACTTGGCTAGAGACTCACCTGTGCGGGATGTGCTGTGGTGGTGGTTGATTTCTTAGGGACCATTCCGCTCTGGGAGAGGAGGCCACTAATTGCCTGCAAGAATACTGACACTTGACTAGAGATCTCTTGCTGGAAATGCTGCTGCTGCCGCTGCATATCAGAAATCTACGATCGGACCATGTCCATCATGTCGCTGGCAGAAGCGCTGGGGGCAACGGAAGGTATAGTGAAGGCACTGCCACTGGAAGAAGTATAGCTAGAACTCGCACACGCTGATGTCACCGCGCTTGCGTCTAGGCTCTCCCCAAAACCATATATTCGGCCTTTCTTCGGTACGCCAGCTGCTGCCACCCACTCCACCGGATCGAACTCCGGCTGCTGCGTGTCTCCCTCCCCGTACTTCTCTGTCACTGCTTTGCTATATGTTTCCTACAAGTTGAATAAAATAACTAGTCAATTTCATATGAATTACATGCCGATTTAAATGAACGGTACAAGTTACATATGTAGATAAACTTACCGCTGCTGACTTAGCTGTGTCACTCACAAAATCATTAGTCCCCTTCTTTTTGTGTGTTCTGTCGAACACCTCGAGGAACGACGGAGGTCGATTAAGCTCCACAGCATGTTATACAATTCATAGTAAAAAAAAGTCAAATATTGGGATAAATTGTAAGAAGATAAATTGGTATATTACTTACCAATTTTTGTTTATGAGCCGCATAAGAGATGGACCCACTCGTATGCAAATTTGAACCTGGTTTTGACGCCCTATTTGCTTTGGCTTTTTCGGACTTTTCTATCCACTTGGGGTCGGCAAAATGGTCACAAGATATCTCCCAATCCTCCTGCCTCATCCATAGAGGGCGATGCGCCTTCCACAATTGTCGGTCTTCACTCCCCCCACTCAATTTTTTAGCGTGTGCTCGGGCCTCATGTATTTTCCTCTTGTAACTTGAGAGCATAGTAGACTCCCAGGCACGACGACATCTCGCCGCGTCATGTCCACATGTGAATTGAAAAGACCGCTGTAAATCAATTACTTTTCACACTTAGTATAAAGTTGTAAATAGACTTTGGGAAATACTTGAATTAAATGACGTAATTACTTACTAAGAACATGTTGTACAATGAATCGCGGACGGACATCGAAAAATCTCTAAAAGTGGAAGCTGCCCCGGGCACATGTGCCAACATGAGTTCGGTGGAATGATGGACAGCGCCGTGGGGTTCAAATTTCATACTGCAATTGCAAATGTCAAAATATTCATATTACACAGTTGAGGGCTAATTAATGTAATATAACCTTATAGATTTACCCGGATACCCAACACGGGCGACGTCTATCATGGGTCGTGCCTCCCTCGTGACAACTGCCGACATCGTCAAGGGGCTGACTGGTGGGGGTGGGCCCTGTACAAGTGGGAGGTGGTGGGAGGGCACTGAGACCTGCAAGAATTTATTGTCATGTGGAGTGATACATATACTGCGAACATATAATTAAAATATACATACCTGCAGCGGGAGGTGGTGGGGTTGGCGTATGCACAACATGTGGGAGGCCACTGAGACCTGCAAGAATTTATTGTCATGTGGAGTGATACATATAATGCGAACATATAATTAAAATATACATCCCTGCAGCGGGAGGTGGTGGGGGTGGCGTATGCACAACAAGTGGGAGGCCACAGAGACCTGCAAGAATTTATTGTCATGTGGAGTGATACATATAATGCGAACATATAATTAAAATATACATACCTGCAGCGGGAGGTGGTGGGGGTGGCGTATGCACAACAGGTGGGAGGCCACTGAGACCTGCAAAAATTTATTGTCATAAGTAGAACAAATATTGAAGAATTTAAATTAAAATATACATACATGATCCTCGAGTCTTTTTGCCACTGAGACCTGCAAGAATTTATTGTCATGTGGAGTGATACAAATATTGCGAACATATAATTAAAATATACATACCTGCAGCGGAAGGTGGTGGGAGTGGCGTATGCACAACAGGTGGGAGGCCACTGAGACCTGCAAGAACTTATTTTCATAAGTAGAACAAATGTTCAAGAATTTAAATTAAAATATACATACCTGTAGCGGGAGGTGGTGGCGTATGTACAAGTGGTGGTGAGCCGACACTTGCACCTATAAATAAATTCTTTTAAGTTTGTAAATAAATAAAATATTTATATAGCTAACTTATTGATCAAATATACCTGTGTCTGAAGAAGATGGTAGCGAGGAGATAGTAGTGCCCCTCTCACTGCTAGATCTCCTCCCACCCCTACTACGACCTCCTCGCACCATTTCCTTATTAATAACAAAACAATTAATACATATTAATCCACAATTATATAAGGCTAGACAAATGTTATTTAAAATTATGCTTAAAAGTAAGAATCTTCTTACTAAATTATCAAAACATGCCTCCCTCATGTTGATATATCTAGCTCAACTTCATCATCTTCGTCATCCATAGTAGTCTCATGAGATTCAAAATCTTCATCTTCATCTGATTCTTCCTCCCCTCTAACATCAACATTTAGCTCCGTCGGATCGACTTCTTCCACGCCATCTCGCGTACGTAATGACAGTGGCTCATCAGATTCGTCCATATTAAACCTAGAGGAACCGACAACGCCAACTTCGTCTGATTGATAATATTCAGCACGAGCAACCTCTGAGACATCTCCACTCATAGTTAACTCATAAGTGGGAAAGAGTTTTGAGTTAACCCTGCAAACTGCCCACCAATCTCTATTCTTGGATGATGGATAGCTTGAATAGTACACTTGCTGGGCTTGTGCGGCTAAAATGAACGGTTCATAGGTCTTAAGTTTAAACCTATGCTTGACATTGACAATCCCATAATTTGTGTCATGTAGAACAGAATTAGGATCAAACCATTGACACTTAAATATATATACATGATTGTCTTGTCCCAAATACTGAAGTTCTAAGACTTCTTCAATAATACCATAGTAGTCCAATTCCATTTCATTGTATAAATTTCCATTCACACATACGCCGCTGTTCATCGTAGACTTATTTCGCCCATAATCCCTTGTATGAAATTTGTATCCATTCACAATATATCCCGGATAGGCACGTGTCTGGTTCGAGGGGCCATAACTTATCTGTTGTACTCTTTGATCAGTAATGAGACCTTGTTCAACCTATATTCAAATTAGAGTAGTTAAAATAATAACAATTACCTCAACATACGTAAATACAAACATATATATTCAGAGTTCACACTAACTCGGTTTCTTAGCCATTTGGAAAAAAACTTGTCGCGTTCTTTTTCAATCTCCACATCCTGGATATTTGGACATTTTTCAGCTAATTCTGAATCAAATTGTCTGCAATATAAATGTAGCACCCCGTAAAAAAAATGATTAAAAAAATTGATAAAGCCAATGTATAGACTTTGTGAAGTCAATGTTGTATAGACTTTGAGGAAGCCAATGTATAGACTTTGAGGAAGCCAATGTATAGACTTTGTGAAGTCAATGTTGTATAGACTTTGAGGATGTATAGACTTATGGAGTTGCTGGAAATGTGAATTAATATCTTACTCAACATAAGGTTCAATCTCGAGGCAATTCAAAAGAATATATATCTCAGCGGCGTGCAACTCTCTATCTTCGAGCGTGCGAGTCAAGCAACGTCCGAACGCACGTCCAGGATGTTTAAATATGGAGAGCCGATCGGACGATTCATCCACTCCCCCATCATCATTACGTGGAGGTCGAGTACGACGAGTTTGAATCTCTGGCTCAAAGTACATAGAACAGAAGTTCGAAATTTCTTCAAGAATGTATGCCTCAGCAATCGAACCCTCCACCTGTGCCTTGTTGCGAACTTTCATTTTTAATTCATGCATGCACCTACAACAACAAGTCAGATGGCAACAAAATGTAGCGGCTATGGACGACTTATAAGTTAACAAAAATTGTCACATACCTCTCAAATGGATACATCCATCGAAATTGTACTGGACCTCCGACGATAGCCTCATATGGCAAATGAACTACCAGGTGCTCCATCGAATCAAAGAATGCCGGAGGAAATATCTTCTCTAGCTTGCAAATGGTTGTGACAACATCTTGTTCGATAGTTTGTACATCCCGAAGTCTGAGTTCATATGCACATAAAATCTTGAAAAATTGACTCATCTCAGCTAGTGCTCCCCATATCTGCTTTGGCAACAAATCACGAAATGCAATGGGCAGTAGCCTCTCCATGAACACATGACAGTCGTGACTTTTCATACCATATATTTTCCCCTCATTAACATTCACACAACGGGCTATGTTGGATGCATATCCATCTGGGAATCTCAGTTGTTTCAACCACTGGCATACTTCCTTGATCTGTGTATCATGAAGCACATAAGTTGCTTTAGGCTGCACAGTTTTGCCATTGACACTTTGTAGTTCCAATTCTGGACGTCTACAAAGCATCTTTAAATCCATACGTGCTTTGGCGTTGTCCTTTGTTTTCCCTTTAACATTCATGATCGTATTGAACACATTATCAAAAAAATTCTTCTCGGTATGCATGACATCCAGATTGTGTCGTACAAGAAGAGTTGACCAATAAGGTAATTCCCAAAAAATACTTTTCTTGACCCAGTTGTGATCCTTTCCAAAATTAGGGAGTTGCCGTGTGCTACCAGACAATTGAACTACATCTGGTAAATTATGCACCCGTGACGCCATATGTAGACCCGACACCCGTTGCAAGTCAGCTTCATCCATTTCAACAGTATTTTTTTTAAACGAGTCTTTTTGCCTTCGAAAAGGATGGTCACTTGGTAGCAACCGCCGATGGCAATCAAACCAGCAGCTTTTCCCCCCATGTTTCAATACAAATGATTTGATATCTTCCATACAGTAAGGACATGCTAGCCTCCCATGTGTGCTCCAACCAGATAGCATTCCATATGCAGGGAAGTCACTTATTGTCCACATCAGTGCAGCCTTCATAATAAAATTTTTCTTTCTATATGCATCATAAGTAACAACTCCATCAGTCCATAAAACTTTGAGCTCATCAATCAACGGCCTGAGATATATGTCCAAATTTTTTCCGGGACTTTTTGGACCAGGAATTACTAGGGACAAAAATAGATTTTCTCGCTTCATGCACATGTGCGGCGGAAGGTTGTACGGTGTCATGAACACTGGCCAACAAGAATAAGCTGCCACTGAACCACCGAATGGATTAAAGCCATCTGTGCATAAACCCAATCGAACATTACGTGACTCCCTTGAAAAGGCAAGATAAGTACGACTAAAGTGAGTCCAAGCTTCACCATCGGCAGGATGACTGATTATATCATCGGCACGACGTACTCTTTCGGTGTGCCATGTCATATGCCGAGCCGTCTTTGAGGACATATACAGTCGCTGCAGCCTAGGCACAAGAGGGAAGTATCGCAACGCCTTGTAAGGTACATCTTTTGCCTTTGAATTGACCCCCCCCTTAGGTTTGAATCTGTCATGGCCACAAACTGAACATGATATCTTATCTGCATCATCTTTGTAATATAACATACAATGATTCGGACATGCATCTATTTTCACATATCCAAGTCCTAAGTCATTGACCATCTTTTTTGCACGGTAAAAAGTTTCTGGCAACTTCTCGTCTCGAGGTAACATACTCTTGATCAAGAGGAGGAGACGGTCAAAACAAGTCTCACTGATGTGAAATTCAGATTTCAAGTTCAACAACTGTGACACTGCAGACAATCGAGTGTGATTTTCACAACCATCCCACAGCGGCTCATCAGCATCCCTAAGTAGTTCATAAAATCTTCCGGCTATCTTATTCGGCACTTCATCGTGAATATTAAAACTAGGACCAGCAGCATCTACAACCATATCCACGTACCCACTTGTGCCTGCAATATTGTCGGGCTCATACCTCCCGAATTGCTCACCATGACACGTCCAATTCGTATAACCATCCACGAACCCTTTCGTGTACAAATGATGTTGCACATCCCATGTTGAACACCACCTCAAGTTTCTACAACTTGAACAAGGGCAACGAATGTGACCGTCGCGATCTATTGCTGCATTTGGATTCCCCAATGCAAATTGAATGAAACTCTCAACCCCAAGCTTAAAGTCATCTGACACCACCCGGTCAACTATTCTACGATACATCCATGAACGATCTGTCGACATTTTGCCTGCACCCAATAAATGACAATACACATCCTAACTTTCAAATCATTACTCATAATATTACACCCGACCCTTTCCTCACATCGTTCATCATAGACCATTTGCAGTTGGAAGAGGAATATTGATTAGATTATCACTTTTTAACCCATCCATGAAGGTTTGATCGCACAATCACTTACTATATGTGCTGCACGATTTGCTAAAAATTTCGGCATCATCTCCCCACACTTCTCCGATATACCAAATATATTTATTGATTTTGAAATTTTCTTAAACACTTACAAGTAAGTGGTTAAGAAAACACTCAAAATCAATAATGGTATATCAGAGAAGAGTGAGGAGACGCAACCGAAATTCTCAACAAACCATACAAACATATATAGTAAATGACTGCCTAAGTGCGATCAAACATTCACAGACTGTCCAAACGGGACAATTCAAGACTTTGAGGTAGATATATACATTCTCATAAATAAATGAGAACATACATATCAATCCCAAAGTCTTGAACGGGAAGGCACATTGACACGGTTTTAACGCGCTCTCCTGAGGTGCGTGTAATGTTAGGTCGCACCCACGCACCTCAACTCACAGGGAATACCCCATGCATTTATATAACATAAAATTAAATAACAACGCAATTATCATTATGCACATATCAAATTAAATAACACCCAAATTACAAAAATTTTTAAATGAATAACATCGAAGCAAAACAATCTACATTTTTGAGCTAAATTAACATCAAATTTCTATTAAAATCAGATTTAAAATTATATTTACATGCAATTAGGACGTCCTTTTTTGAGCTACATTTTTTGAGCTACATTTTTGAGCAAAACACCCCATGGGATCACTTTCAACCTCAGTGGAGCATGTACGGCCTCAAGAATGGTAGGACATCCTTTTTGCATGAGAATTGCTCCCATGCCAGTTCCACTAGCATCACACTCGACTACAAAAGTTTCTGAAAAATCAGGCAAGACAAGAACTGGGGCAGTTGACATAGCCTCTTTAAGCTATAAGAAGGCTTGATGAGAAGATGGGCTCCAACTATAACTGTCCTTCTTAAGAAGACTGGTCAGAGGTGCAGCAATAAGACCATAGTTTTTAATAAATTTTCTGTAGTATCCTGTAAGCCCTAAGAATCCTCTCAAAGCCCTCACAGACCGGGGTACAAGCCAAGTACAAATGGCTTGTAGTTTAGACATGTCCATAGCAACCCCTTTTTCTGAAATAATGTGGCCAAGATACTCAATTTCTCTGACCCCAAACACACATTTAGACATTTTAGCATACAATTGGTTGTCTACTCATAGTGTCCCTCATGTGTTCTAAAGGCAGTTTTGTAAACATCATCAGGATGCATTCTAATTTGATGATAACCCGATCTCAAATCCAGCTTGGAAAAGTACTTGGACCCATGTAATATGAAATCCTGACCATTCAAGGAAAACTTCATGGACATTTGAGAAATGTTTAGGGTTATATCTCCAAGTAACTAGAGCCAAGTAATCCCCAAGATCACATCAACACTGCCAAGAGGAAGAATTAAAAAGTCTAAAGTAAATTACATGCCAGGCATCTTAAGGTTAACTCCAGGACACCAACCCTGTGAAGAGATTTGGAGACCTGCAGCTATTTTGACAGGGTGGGAATCAAAGTTTATCACAGATAATCCCAACTTCTTTACAACATGGGGGTCCAAAAAATTATGGGTGCTCCCATTGTCGATCAAAATTAGGACAGACATGGTACCCATTTTCCCTAATACTTTCAATGTGCCCGGTGATGCTAAGTGAGTAACATATTGAGCTGACAGAGAGGGTTGTATGACAGGAGAGAATTCAATGAAGGGTTCTGGATCCACACTGTCTAAAGGAGCAAAATCACTATCATCCGGAATAAGATGCAGTAAAAAAAGTTTATGAGGTTGGCATGTGTGGCCTGGAAGCCATTTATCATCACAATTATAACATAGGCCTTTAGCCTTTCGTTCCTGCAACTGTTGTGTAGATAACTTTTTAACTGGTGGGTTTACTCCTTTAGGGGAGAATGCTGGCTGAGAGTTTGGAGTAAAAGGTTTCAGTGTCTGAGGTGCTGAAAAGATAAAGTGTGGTGAAGCTCGGCGTCTGGCAGTAAACATTTGTTCTTGAATTCTTGCCAACTCCATAGCATGTGATAAGGAATGGGGCATGAAGGAGCGAACTTCACAGGCAAGATCCTCTCGTAAACCACTCAGAAAAACACCCAGCAAATGCTTCTCAGAAAGTCCAGTTATTCTATTGTACATGGTCTCAAATTGCCATTGATACGCAGCTACTGTACCCACTTGTCTGAGTTTACTCAGTTGCCCATGAGAATCCACAGAAGAAACTGCACCAAACCGTGACTCTAACCCAGCTAAAAACTCATGCAAAGAAACAGATTCTTTAGAGCTAGAGAAATGCCAAAACCACTGTAAGGCCTCTCCATCCAAATAATAAGATGCTATAGTAAATCGTTGCGTATCCGGAACATTATTACAGTAAAAATAGCGATTAGCTTTGAATCGCCATTCAGCTGGGTCATAACTCCCATCAAATTTAGGGAACTCGTGCAACTTATGGCGAAAAGAACCAGGAATATCAGCCACAGCAGATAGAGAATTTTGGAATTCAAATTTCTCGAAGTTGGACTCCAAAGATTGCATCCAATTAGACATGACTCCAGCTAATCCATCAACCACTAACTAACAACTAATCCATCAGCCACTAACTAATAAAATGCAACAGGGATATCTAATTTAACTAACCCCGCTCAGAACTGAGTTATAGCTTCCGAGCTGGTTCAACGGTCTGCGACTCGGCCTGTCGAGCCACTCGAGACATGACACCCCCCTCCCACAAAGCTCCCCCTCCTCCCACCCGCCCTCCTGCTCCCACTGAGCTCCCCCCCACTGGAACCCTCTCGGATGCCCCTCCCCCCTCCCACGGAGCTCCCCGTCCCACCAAGCTCCACGCCCCTCCCACAGAGCTCCCCCCTCTCCTCTGTATGCTGAACAGTCGAGCAAGATCCTGCTTCAACTCATCATTGCCCGAAGACCGAGTGATATCTATTGATCTACCAATCAAAAAGCTGCTATCATTAGTGGAGTCATTAGAATTAAATGCCACATCTGGAACCCCAAAAGATTGAGAAACAATTGATGTTGAGAATTCTGCTTGAGTTTCCTTGGAGCCACTGGAATTGGAAATAATGTTGTTTGAAGTGAGATTAGTCTGATAGTCTTTGCCAGAGCTTATATTTTTTGCTAGTAAAGGATCACTAGGCATTGGTATCCCAAGAGGGTTATCAATGTCAACTCCAAAAAGGACATTGTTTCTCGGATCAGAAGTTGGAACTTCACTTTCCTGCATACCATCTGAACTAAAAATTAATGATTGTTGATTGAATGAAGGTTCTTTGATGGTGTTCTTATAAACTCTGGCTATTTATTGCGTTTAGAATGTCACATGCCCAGGAAAGGAAAAATGCAGCTATCATCAAGTTCTGTCCGGGGCAAGACTAGGAACATGTGTAGCATTTCACACAAGCGATTTATTTTTTTTTAAAAAAATAACCTGTGCATCGTTAAACTAAACCCATGGTTGTTCAGTCCAAATCAGTCTCCGTGGGTCCGACGAGTCTCCCCAGTCTAATTCAGTCCAAATTAATCAGGAAGAAGCTACCCAGGGAGATCCCAAGTGATGTGAAATTGTTCACAGTGGCCAATTTGGGCAGGGAGTGAGACGGTCACTTAGGCCACGGGTCCAAATTATCTATGACTCCGTTAGGTGGAGTTTGGCTGGATTTGTGGGGATGAGTTTTAAAATTCTACTCATTAAAATATCTGACATCTCTATCATTTTAATCAAATGTAGTATTAAGATCTTGACTTATGCGCCCTGATAGATTTTTGGAGGAGAATAAGACATGTTCAAACTGAGTCTATTTTCGGAATTTGTGATATCTCACTCCAACGAGTTTTTAGATAGATTCTACAAATTAAAATACATCCACCTAATGTTCAAACTAGATTTTACAAGAACAGCATCATAATGAGAGGGGGAGAGGGGCCACGGACAGGGGAAGAGAGGGCAGTGGAGGGGGTGGGGGAGGGCGGCCAGAGGGAGTGAGGGAGCGCGAGAGGGGAGAGGGAGAGGGAGTGAGGGAGCCGGACAGGGGAGAGAGGGCAGTGGAGGGGGTGGGGGAGGGCGGCCAGAGGGAGTGAGGGAGCGCGAGAGGGGAGAGGGAGAGGGAGTGAGGGAGCCGGACAGGGGAGAGAGGGCAGTGGAGGGGGTGGGGGAGGGCGGCCAGAGGGAGTGAGAGGGAGAGGGAGTGAGGGAGCCGGACAGGGGAGAGAGGGCAGTGGAGGGGGTGGGGGAGGGCGGCCAGAGGGAGTGAGAGGGAGAGGGAGTGAGGGAGCCGGACAGGGGAGAGAGGGCAGTGGAGGGGGTGGGGGAGGGCGGCCAGAGGGAGTGAGGGAGCGCGAGAGGGGAGAGGGAGAGGGAGTGAGGGAGCCGGACAGGGGAGAGAGGGCAGTGGAGGGGGTGGGGGAGGGCGGCCAGAGGGAGTGAGGGAGCGCGAGAGGGGAGAGGGAGAGGGAGTGAGGGAGTCGGACAGGGGAGAGGGAGAGGGATTGAGGGAGGGGAACATGATCGGGAGAGAGAGAGGGAGAGCGAGGCCACTTACCGGCCGGCGGCGATGGCGACCGTGGGAAGAGGATGATGGCGGCGACGGCGACCACGACCGTGAGAGGGAGGGAGGTTGGCGAATGGCGGCGACGGCGAGGACGGCGAGGACGGCGGGGTCTCCGGTGACGGCGAGGACGGCGGCTACGGCGAGGACGGCGGCTCCGGCGGCGAAGACGGCTCCTGCGGCGACGACCGCAAGCAGAGGGCAGAGGAATGAGAGAGTGAGAGGGAGAGTGGGGGGGTGGAAATGGGGCCAGGTGGAAGAGGCGGCAGGGTGCGGCGGGAAAGGCGGAATTTTCGAACGGAAATACGAACGGAACTTATTTCCGTCTGAAATTTCAGACGGATTATTTCCGTCGGAATATCCGTGCCAAATTTGCGACGTATATAAAGATGGAATATATTCCGTCTATAATTATAGACGGATCTTCAGAGGGAGTCTGGTGTGTCCTTAATAACAACGGAATTTGTGACGGAAACTAATCCGTCACAAATATAGACGGATTTTAAGACAGAAAAATTTTCGTCTGAAACATCCGTCTGAAATCCCGCTTTTTTTGGTAGTGTCCATCAGCCGGCAGCGGAGCTCGTCACCCTAGCCGAGCCTTATCCTTTCGCTCGGTGGGGGATCGACATCCTTGGGCCATTCCCTACGGCACAGGCCCAGAAGAAGTTCATCATCGTCACCATCGACTACTTCACTAAGTGGATCGAGGCTGAAACCACAGCTAGGATCACCGAGATAGTCGTCTGGAGTTTCGTCTGGAAATTGATCATCTGTCGCTACGGCATCCCCCGAGTGATAGTGAGCGATAATGGTCGGCAATTTGATTCTCGTTATTTCTTAGATATATGTGCCGACCTGAACATTGGCAATCACTTCACTTCGATCGCCCACCCTCAGGCTAACGGGCTGGTCGAAAATGCCAATAAGACTATCTTAAAAGGCATTAAGACTAGGCTTGGCAAAGCCAAGGGCAGCTGGCTCGAGGAATTTCCGAACGTACTTTGTTCGCACAGAACGACTCCCAGAACGGCAACCGGTGAGAGTCCCTTTTAGCTGGTGTACGGCACCGAGGCCGTGATCCTATTGGAGATTTGCAATCCCTCCCTCCGAGTCATATGCTTCTCTCCCGAGGAAAATGACCAGAAACTGCTCGAAAACCTCAACCTAGTAGATGAAGTCCGAGAGATTGCCAGCATCCGAGCAACGGAATATCAACGCCGCCTCACTCGATACTACAACGCCAATGTCCGGGACAGACACTTCCAGTCGGGAGACTTCGTTCTCAGGAAAGCCGAAGCCTCTCGACCACTTGAGGCGGCGGGCAAGTTATCCCCTAATTGGGAAGGCCCCTACCGAGTGGTCGAGACGTTCGGGAAAGGAGCGTACCGGTTTTCTACTATGGAAGGAGAACTCATCCCTCGGACGTGGAACGCGACTACACTATGCAAGTTCTACTTTTGAACACCTCAGTTGTGTAAGCAATATGAGATAAAGCAAAAATTTCCTTCCTCTTTCATTCAAACAATTGTTTGTACATCAGAAAGGCCGAAGCCAATACAATACATGTCAAAAAAGCAAAAATCCATCTGGCACCGCCGTACGAGCCCATCGCTCGGTTGACTCGGTTAACCTTCCTGCGTCTAGCCATTGACTCTGCCTTATGCGGAAACTGGCTCGGATAAAGGATAGTCGACCCCGTTGGCTCGGGTAACTCGGAACAAAGGTGATAGAAGAAGGCTAACTTCCAAGTTGCGCATGGAAGATTAAGGGGAAGAGGAAGCCAACTAATAGAAGAGGATGTCAAGAGGCACCCTCCGAAGAGTGAAAGAAGTGATAAGAAGGGCAGAAGAGAGAGAAAGAGGATGCGGGAGAAGGGAGGAGAAGCAGGAAGTGGAGAGGAATCTTGAGAGAAATCCCCTCCAGAGAGTGAGCGAGAAGGGATGAGAGAAAGGGGTGCCTGATCCCCCCATCCGTCCACCGTTACGCCCCTTCCCGCAAGCGCCGCCGGAATTGATAAAAGAAGGCGATGCGTTTCCGCACGTCGAACCCCCTTCTAACCCGCCCGCCGGCCGTCGAACCCCCTTCAGACCAGAAGCAGAAAAAAACTCTCTGCCCTCCATCGTCGGTAGCTTCGTCCTCCAGAGCATCTTTCATGCTTCAAATTTGACGACACAACGTTTCGTGAAGAAGGAGGGAGGAAAGACTGTCAGAGAAAACCCTAAGCGATGGAGAGGAAGTGACGCCCTTCAGACCTTTTATAGGCGAAGGGAGGCAACTTGTCTTAAATGATTCTCCCCTCGAGAACACGCTGAAGGGACCTCTCCCTACGAACAGTCACCTAAGACTCCTCGATTCCATCCTAGTGGGACACACGAAGCAGCCATGCATTAAAAGCATGAGAAAATGGAAAGACACCCTGTCAGACACTCACCCAACGATCATGCAAGATCCACACAAAACGTATCGACACTTTCCAACTACTGCGCATACGCTGGTCAAACCACGGCAATGGCGGTAAAAGATAGTCAAGTCTTTATCATAACGCTACTGCCTTACGTTTTTGATCTTCCTTTACACAAAAAAAGAGAGGAAGTTTTTCTTCGAAAAAGGAAAAACGTACAAGGAGAAAAAGAAAAACAAATACATCAGGCCCCCGGCCCATCCTGAGGCTCGAAAGTTGGAGGCTCGGGCGATCCACCCCCGGCACCCTCGGCGACGACCGACCCTGGCACTGACCCCACCTGTGTGGGAACTATCTTGGTTGCGCGCCCTCCCGAGGCATCCGGAGTTGGCGACCCCTCGGGCAAAGACGAGCCACCCTCGTCTCCTCCTTCCTCTGATGCCGAACCAGAGGAATCGGAGGACGCCGAATTCGAGTCGTAGCGTTTCCCGGATGGGAAGCTGATTGTCCCGAGCCCCTGCTCCTCCGCGTAAGAGACGGCCCAGCTGTAACCTTGGGCGAACCCCTTGTAGATGCCCCGGTGAAGTGCTAACTCGTAGAGAGGGTAGCCTCTTTGAGGTCGACCCGGTAGGCCTCCGAGTGTTTGTATTGCTCGAGTGCCTCCGCCCCGACCGATCCCACCCTACTAGCGAGCTTGGCCTTCTCTCACTCGGCCTCAGCCAACCTCTGCTCCGCCTTGGCCATCTGCTTCTCCACCTCGACCCGATCAGCCTCAGCCTCCAGCCGAAGACGCGTAGCTTCCTCCGCTCGGTCCAGTAGCTCGGCGCGCTCGACCTCCCACCGGCCATCTTGCTCGACGCGGGCCAAACGCTCCTCCTCCAGAAGCTTGCTCTTCCTCTCGAGCGACATGCGGGCCTGAGCCAGTTGCTCGGCCAACGTCCGATCCTCCGCTTGGCTCGCCCTCGCCCGCTCTCTAACCGAGGAGAGCTCCTGCCGAAGCTCATCATGCTCATCAGTGAGTCGAGCTACCTTCCTATCGGATGCACCAAGGGTCCAGGCAAGGTTCGCCCGTTCCGACTCCGACCGAGCATAGGCCTCAGCTAGAGAAGCCCCCATCTGGGCCAGGATCAGACCACCCTCCATAACCATTTCAAGGGCCATGGGTGGGGAGCGTTGCCTGTCTCCTCCCTTCACCACCTTCGTAGCTATGCTGCGACACTTCTGGCATAGAGGGCCCTGGATGCCCAGCCTCTCCAGAGCCACCAGCATAAGGGCCCCCCCCCCTCGAGCGACATCCCCTCGGGAGCCCCACCAGCCGGCCTGGATTGAGCCGCTGCTCCATCTGCCCCTCTTGCCTCGATCGGTTGGGGCTGCGTCGCCTCTCCCTGCGACCCCCCAGCCTCGACCGGCTCGGCCCGGGCGTCGCCACCCGTAGCGTCGCCTGCCTCGCCCGACACTCCAGTCTCAGCCGCAGTCCTGGAGTCGCCCGCTTCGGCCTCAGCCCCCTTGACTCCTGCAAAGGGGAGAGCCGGGCCATCACCGCCGCCAACCATAGAAAAGGCCCTGGCCTCCTCGGCCCCCTCTTGCTCGTCGGATGGGAGAACCAGCCTAATAGGGTCGGCCCTGTCACGCTCGACAGAGGGGAGAGCCGAGCCAGAGCCACCTTCGACTACGAGGACGGCCCCGACCTTCTTGGCCTGCTTCTTGGTCCTCACGGCGTCCCGTATCAACCCCTCCACGGAGTCCTTGCGCTTGGACCCTCGCGACCTGGAAGACCATTCCCAGGCCTTAGGGAGCTCGCGGCTCGACGGCAGCCAAGTCGTCACCCAGATCGATCACTTCCCGCTCAGACACCGGATCCTCCTCCACGGCCGGCCGCCTGGTGTCTGCGCAGAAGAAAATATGGTCAGGAAAAGAAAAATGGTTTCATCATCCGACAAGGAAGCTGATTCGGGGCGCCCGTACCTGTCGGCCGTAGCCGCTAGAGAAGCCATCGCTCGATGTTCTCCGGAGTCACCAGCTCCTCCGTGGACTGGCGATGCTTCATCAGAATGGCCGCGTACTCCTCCACGTCGGGAGAGAACTCATCTTGCCTCGGAGAGATGTTCGGATGAAAGTTGGGGATTACGGGACACCTCCAAGTCTCCTCCACCGAAAAAATCCCCACTCAGAAGAACTGAGTTTTCCACCCCTTGTGGGAAGAGTCCTTCACGGCTAAGGAGACACAGCTCCTGTTTCACCTCGCCTGGACGAATAAGAAGCCCTTCCCGACCGAAGAATGCCCCTTCAACTCAAAAAAATAATGGAAGAGGTCCAAAAAAGGAGGAACCCCACACTGGATGCAGAGGATGCGGAAAGCGAAGAGAAGAAGATAAGAGTTGGCTACCAACTGTATGGGATCCAACTGAAAGAAATTGAGAAGCTTAAGAACAAAAGGGTCAAAGGGAAGATGGAACCCACCCTTCCACGACAGAAGGAAGGAGTAGATATGACCCGTACGAGAACCCAGGCTTGTCTCGTTTGGGGTAGCCGCGGCAAAGTAATACTTATAGGGCAGGCAAAACTGATGCTCCATCCGCTTCACCTCTGCCTCCCCCAGCTCGCTGCAGTTCAGAGTCGGCGGTATCACCATCGCCCTCGCCTCAGGGTCACCCTCCAACTCCTCAATCTCTGGACGCTGATCTGCCATAAAGTCTGAAGATGAACTTGACGGGGAAGGCTCACAAGACCCTGAAGACTCTGGAGGGAGGGGATGCTATCGAACCACCTCCGTTGTTATCTCCGCCAACTCTGTGAACGCCATTGCGAGTCTCTGCTCTTCCGTCGTATTCCCACGGCGCATCAAAGAGCCTCGAAAACAAACACAACGGAGAGCAGAACCCTAAAAGCGGAGGAAGTATGGAACGGCAGCCAGCGCACCACGCTTATATCCCCTCGCGGAAGGCGGCGCGTTGTTCCGACCTCTGAAAAAGGGGGGGGCCCTCATTTCAAATCTGTCAGAATTATCATTATTACGAGCCTAGGTGACCATGACATGTGGCTTCTCAACACCGCCAGATCTCCACCCACCCGAGCCACGCTGGTCCAAAACCCCAATGGCTACTCTTCCGAGCCTGCTAAGACTCAGGAGTAGGAAGGGGACAAGTGGAGAGGGGGATTTCTGTAGCCCATCTAAGAGCGGCCAAACTAGGTCCAGCGAGACTAAACGAGGTCGAGCTCATCTAAGTGACCGCCCTGCAGGGCCCACTTAGCATAGAAGCCCAATAAGATCACTCGGCATCAAGCACTTCCTAGGTAGCCATTAGGCTCGGAAAATCGAGCATCGGTTCTGTCGGAGGAAGACCCACGCCCGACCTATCCCCCTCGCCGGGATAAAGGCTAGCGCTCAGCGCCCACTCTGATCGACTCTCTCCCGGGCTATGCCTATCGCCTGGGACCTGGCTGGCACTCTTCACACTTGGGTTGACCGATGGTTGCTTATCCACGCTGCCGTTGAGAGCCCTTTCTAAATAGGAGTTTACGAGGATAAGGGGCCCCACGAGTCCTCAAGGCTATAAAGAGCCCACGATGAGGACGTAAAGAGCCCACGTCGAGAACGTAACCCCCGCCTAAAACTCCTCAGCTTATGGGACTCATAAGGCTGGCGCACTATTTAAACCTGGGACTCCCTCCTGAGAAAGGTAAGACCTATACAGGCCTAAAACTCCCTGAGCAGGAACCACTTCACCACCTTGGTGGAGAGGGGTCTCGTGCATCTCTTTCCTCCTCCCTTCATGGCTTCCACCACTGCTCTGCTGACTTAGGCATCGGAGGGTTTTCCCCAGGGAACCACCCCTGGGCCCCCTGATCTGTTTTCCCTTCCTTATAGTTCACTGATCGGTGATCATCTCTCCAGCTCAGGACCAGCGCGAGATCGCCCCTCTTCAGTTGGGACTCTCCGCCGGATATTCCTTCCGTCGGACTAGGACCACTATTATGAGACCTCCGTAAGTCCCCGTGAGCCTGGGATTCCCACCAGGACGCCGGGCGGGTTATACCCCAAGACCTGAACCCTTGGACGTGTTTTGATTCGTGTATGGGACAGTCCAAATCTGAACTGTTCTGCGATCTTAGCGGCCCAACTTGAGACCGCTAAATGATCCTTGGCGGCCCAGGTTTAGACTGCTATCTTCTTCTTGGCCTAGTTAAGTAATGGGCTTGGGTTAAGTCGGATTATTTCAACCCAGTCAATTCTGACCTAGCCCATTCCACTTTATTGGACCTTAGCTTTGTGGGCTGAACTCTGGTTCGGACCCATTCTGAAATCAGGCTGAAATAAGGACCCTTTTGGGTTCATTTTAAGAGCCTGTTGTACTGAACCGTAAGCAGTCTAGTGTTAGACCGTTAATATCACCTTAGCGGCCCAGTTATTGACCGCTAAAGTCGAGATTAATGTGATTTTTCATGTTTGTTGTTGTGATAGCAGTTACATCAAGGTTGGTCTTGAACTGCGGAATCTTGCTTGATCCTAGTCCACTTTAGACTTTCTAGTCATTCCACTTGATACTCATTCCAATTTTATTAGGATTTCTCTTGATCTTAGAAGTAAGTTCTTAAGCTTATACCTCGGAATTCTTGGCCATTTAATGTGGTGAATGTCTAGACTAGGATCTATGATCCAACTTTTCAATGCCAATGCATCATTAAGGGCCCGGTCTGGTCCTGGGAGGAGCGTCCGAAAGTACTTGTGTCCCGGGGAGTTTGTAATGACAAGGTGTGACATTGCACCGAAGTGCATGACTAGCGTGATTGGTCTATGGCATTCTACTTCACCCAATTACTTGAAATTTCTTACGTGACATGACTTGCGTGCTTGTTATGGCCAATTCAATTCATCATTTACTTGCAATCTCATGAAAGTTCTTGTTATATTGCACTTGTTCCTTACATGGAAATTTGTATCTCTTTTATCAACCTATCACATGCCAATTATTTTATCGTTCTTCATCATAGTATTATTCTTGATAAAATGGTTAATCACATTAACTATGCCTGATGATAGTGATATAAAATCCTACTGAGCATTGCTCACCCCTACTTTCCAATCCTTTTCACGTAGTTCGGACGAAGACGTGCGTACTGATGGGGATGGGAATTAGTGATATTGGAGCGAGCCTTTGCGAATTATGTCTAAGTCATTGTTCTAGAGTAGTCAGTTGAGTTCTTCCCGTTTGAGTCGATGTAATTTTTCTTCTAATTGATGTCAGAGTAGAAAGTCCACAAGATGTCAAGTGTAATAAGTACTTTTCTTTTCTATTATCAAAAGGTAGGTTATGCGTATTCTTAATGTTTAGCCTTGTGGTATGATCTCTTGTGGCAATGAATGCTCTGATTGGCATGAATGATATAAACTGCTACGTTCCAATTTCTCACGTCGGGACGTGACACCATAGGATTTCCCTCCTAGGCTGGATGTCCTAGTTGGGCCAAACAGATCGAGATGCAGTAATTCCAAAGGCCGGGAGATAGAAATAATGTTCTTATTCTTGAAAGATATGCTTGTTTACTTATCTTTTATGCAAGTCTCACAGATTTTATCACTTTCAAATTTTAATTTTGGCAAACCATGTACTAAGTCATGTTTAGACAACTTGGAGATTACTCCAAAACTAGCATGGCCTAGTCTTCGGTGCCATAGCCATGCATTATCAAGATTGTTTGCTACCAAGCACATCATCACTGGAAACATCATCTAGATCAATAGTATAGACATTGTTGCTCCTTTTACCGATGAATCTGATTTCATTTGAGATCTTATCCATGACAAGGCAATGAGTTTCATCAAAACCAATCTTAAATCCTTTGTCACACAGTTGGCTTATGCTCAGAAAGTTATGATTTAAACCTTTCACCAAAAGAACATTTTTAATTAAGGTTTCAGAATTCTTACCTATGTTGCCAATTCTAATTATTTTACCTTTGTCTTTTCCATCAAAAGTAACTGAGCCTCCATCCTTATCTTGTAGCATAGAGAACGCCTTCTTGTCCCCTGTCATATGTCTTGAGCAGCCGCTGTCCAAGTATCACTTGCTCCCCCTGACTTCAAGACATATCTGTAAGAAATAAAATTCTCATGCAATTATTTTTGATACCCAAACTAGTTTGGGGCCGTAGGAGTTAGTCCAATTTTGTGAATATCTTTTCTTAGTCCAAAAAATATGATTTCTTGGTGAGTTTTGTTTGAAGCAACAATTTATAACAACATGACCAAATCTACCACAATGATAACAATTAACATGTGTAAACTTTCTTTGAAATTGTCGTGGTTTGGGTTGGACATGTTTTCGCTTAGAGTTGGAACATGAACCATGATTGTTTTCTTTTTCATGAACACAGGATGTAGTGATCTTACGCTCAAAAATTTTTTTATTTTGGGTAATGTACCCCAATCCTTCCTTCTGAAAGTTGACTTTCACTCCCAACAAGTTGTCTAAGTTTTGTTTGCCCGTGACAAACTTAAAGAAGGTGGACTGAAGTTCAGCCACTTCTTCACTCAGACTCACATTTTTCTTTTCAAGTTCTGAATTTGGGGATTTTAGAACTTCTTCTTCATTTTTCAACTTCTCAACAGCTGTTTCAATTTCTGAAAATTTACACATCAATTCCTCCTGATTTTTCTCACTGGCTGAAATTATTTGCAACAAGTTTTCTTTTTCTTCCGTCAACTCAAACCATTCTTGTTCCAATTTTTCAAACATAACAAAAATATCCTCATGTGTTAACTCATCAATCTTTTTTTTGAGATTTTTATTTTCAGATCTGATTTTCTTATATTTCAAATATAACTTCGCATATTCTGACTCACATTATTCATTTGAGATAAAATCAGGGCCAGAATTTACCTCAGTTGAGTCATCCTCATGTGCCATGAGGCACAGGCTTTCCACGAGCTCTTGTATCTCCTCATCGGAAGGTTCACCCTCTTCATCGCTCCATGTGGCGACCATAGCTTTGGTGTTGTGCCCCTGTGGTTTTGATGATGGTTTTAATAGTGGTTTTGATGATTGGCCTTTGAATGAGTTATTCACTGTGAGTCATCTTGCTGTGTTTTTTATATGCTCGATTAATTCATGTCTTATCATGTAAGTGAATGGAGTTCATATGGCTGTCAGATAACATGCTCTATTTAATTCTGTCTACACTCTGTCTGCACAGTCTCCACAGCAGTGCGTCAACTCATTGTGCTGATGCGTCGACCCTTCAGTCATATTTGTCTCTGTCCACACAGTAGTGCGTCAACGCCTTGAGCTGATGCGTCGACTCTTCAGTTCAGGTTCTTCAAGTCTCTACATTAGACTGTGGCAAAGTCTATACAGTGGACTGTGCAGCCTGTTTGATTATTGAAGTCTGTACAGCCAATGCACTTAGCTCAAGTCCATACACTGGAAGCTCTTCATTTGATTGAGTCTATACATTGTCTTAGGCTAAGTCTGTACAGCCTACGTCTCATGCAGCGTCAACGCTATGAGCATTCTCAAGTCTGCAGTGTCAACGTTGTGAGTGTGTACATCGCAATCACGTTTCACAAAGTCTATACATTATGCATGTTTGAGTTGAAGTCTATACAGAGTCTACATCTTTCAAAGTCTGTATAGCCACTGGTCTAGAATCTGAGTCTGTACATCGTCTTGTGCCTTCAACGCTCAAAGCCTCAAGTCTGTACAGCGTTACGTTCTCTTTGGAAAGTCTGTACAGCGTGAAGTCTACACATTGGCACTGTAGCTCGCTTGTGCAAGTCTGTACATTGGAGTCACTTCACCAACTCTATACTGATCTTCACCTGAAGTCCATACATTGGCCTTCTTCCAAAGTCTGTATAGCGCTAGCTACAGTGCATCGTCTTTCAAGTCTATACATCAGCTTCATTGAGTAAGTCTGTATAGCATGCCTTGTTAACATCCCTTAAGTCTGTACATTGGATTCATATCTTTGAGTCTGTACAATTGGCATCGGGCGTCTTCATACTCTAAGTCTGTACACTGCCCGACCAGTTAAGTCTGCACATTTCCAAAGTCAGTACAGCTCAACTCTGTACACTGGCTTCACATTTTCAATGTCTATACAGTGGCTTCGCATAGGCAAGTCTGTACATCGACTTCACTCAGTCAAGTCTATACATCCACAGTGGATCATCAAGTCCATACATTCGTTTCCTTGGACAAAGTCTATACATTGTGGCCTTGAACTTTCAAGTCTGTACACTCTTTATTTCAAAGTCTGTACATTGTTACCTTGAAGCCGTTCCAAGTCTATACAACGGCCAAGTCTGTACAGCCATCAGTGAACCCTCCAAGTCTATACATCCAGTTGAACGCAAAGTCTACACATCGCCTCACATCTTGCAAGTCTGTACATTGGCGTCTTTACACCAAGTCTATACACATGCACTCATGCATTGTCCTTTACGGTAAAGTGTATACACTGTCCATGTGTTAATTGTTCAAATGTATATACACTCGCTGATATAAGAGCCTGAACTAACTAAGTATATACATTCCTTTTATCTCTGTTTGCAGACGATTCAGACTGATGATTGGGCCGACGCAGCATGCTGAGAGCGTCAACGCAGCACATCTATCTGCTGAAGACCTGATCACTGGATCACCTACGCGTCAACGCAGCAGTGGAGCAGCGTCGACGCAACAGTTAAAAAGGCTAAGCTGGTTGCTCACTGGAACGCATCAATGCGTCAACGCCACGGGTTGGAAGCATCGACGCAGTAGTTAAAAAGGCTAGGTTGTTTGCTCGCTGGAACGTATCAATGCGTCAATGCAGCAAACTGATGGAGTCAACGCAGCAGACTTGAGTTTCATAGGGCACGTGATCCGAGGTGCCTGGCTCGTGATCCAAGGATGGACGAGATACCAGGATGCTGCCACGTGGTCCGAACTTCTAGGGCAGGAAATGTGGAAGCCACACGCGCCCAGTGGGCTTGCTGCTGCTATATATACGAGTCTTCATCCTCTATAGAAGACTGATCGAAGAAGAAGCCTGGAGAGCAGAAAGCCCTTCGATCCAGAAAAAGAAAAGAGGAAGAAAAAGAGAAGAAGAAGAAATAGAAGAAGAGTGAGCCAGCAGAAGAAAAAGGGTTGTAGAGAAGAAGGAGAGAATAGCGTGAGAGAAAAGGAGAGTAGAGGAGAAAGAAAGAGAGATAGAGAGAGAGAGAGTTCGTGGAGAAGAAGGAAGAAGCTATTGAAGATCTGTCCTCTGACGTCTGGATTAAATCCAAGCCAGATCTGCTCCTTTGAGAGCTACATTCTTGTTCTTCATTTACAGCCTTCCGATTGCTGTGTATTTTCCATTTCTTATTTTTTTTCTTTTTCATTTGGTTATTCTTGTTCTTCCGATTGTCCTGCTGGGAATCGGGTTCCTCCTGGTGAGTCAGGAGAAGGGAGATCTGATCTCCGGTTGCAAGTAGCTGGGAGCTACTTGTGGGTTCCCTCCGGTTTGGAGGAAGGGAGGATTGGTCCTTCGGTTCAGGCCTTGCGGGTTGCAAGTCCAGGGGTCCCTCCTGGTCTAGAGGAAGAGAGGTCTGCGACCTCTGGTTTCCAAGTGGCTGGGAGTCACTTGGGTGTCCCTCCGGTTGGGAGGAAGAGGGGAGGTTGTTCCCCTGGTCAAGCTGTGTGGCAGCAACTGTTCGCAGACTGAGTCTGCTTGGTTCTAGCATTGGCTAGTGAAGCCTCACTCCGGTTGGGAGTGAGGGGTGGATGTAGGTCTGGAGGACCGAACCACCTTAAAATTATTTGTGCAGTGGTTTACCTTGCGTTAGTTCCATATCTTCTACCTCCGATTCACAGGTTGTGCATGCTTGGCTAGCTGCATTATCTAGAGAGTTATTTTTGAGCATTGTATTCTGCTAAGTGTGTTTGAGTTGTTTAGCTCTACCTTCGTTTCTGGTTGTTCAGGTGGCTGCATTGGTGTAGTCCAACTGTTTGTTCATTTGTGGCCTTATCATTTCATCTTGGAAAGCTCATTAGTCTTTATTCCGCATATCTGAGCTTTAGAGTTTTGATTTGGGCTATATTTTTTAGAGGGATACATTCACCCCCCCTCTGTATCCGGGCCTAGCACCCTAACAATTGGTATCAGAGCCAGTGTCTGCATACAAGGTCCAGCGACCTGCAGATCCGATCTTGCAGTTTTCGGTGCTAATTTTTTTTTAGTGCATCAATATTCCTGTTGCATTAACTGTTGTGTTCTCATGGCTCATCCTCCACTATTCAGTAGTTCAAATATTAAATTCTGGCTATATCGTATGCACAAGCATGTTAACTCTATTAATCCACAATTGTGGAAGGTTATCTCTCACAGTCCACATGAACTTCCTAAGGATAAGTCCAAGTGGACTCATGTTCACAAGTTGAAAAATGATGATAATGTGAGAGCTCTTAACCTAATGAAGGCTGCAATTGATTCTGACGATTTTTCTTTTATCTCAGATTGTAGCACTGCAAAATAAAATTTTGATAGAGTGACTGCAACACATATGGAACAGGAAGAAGAATGTCTCATGGCAAGAAGGAGTGGTCAATCAGATGAGTCCTCATCCCAGGTAATCTCTGAGACCGAGGATATTAGCCATGATGAGTTAGTTGCCATGCATGAGCATCTTCTAGATAAATATGAAAGAGTCAAATCAGAAAAGAGAAAATTAAGAAAAGAGAAAAATGCTGAAATCACAAGTCTAAAGGCTGAAAATGAAAATCTAAAATCTAAATTGAAGGCATTGATTGAAGAATTACATTCTGATGATAATGCACAGAAAAACTTAATCACTTCCTTGAAAGAAGAAAATGATTCTCTGCTGACTCAGAAGAAGGAAATTGATAAATTAAAAGATAAGCTGATTGAAGAAAACATACATCTGAAGGAACAAAATAAAAAGCTAATGGTCCTTAACACTGTTTTCTCTGAAAGATGGCTAACGGTAGAAAGAGAAAAATCAGCTTTGAAAGAAAAAGAAGTGAACATTGAATTGAAGTTAAATCAGGAGAATGAGATCCTGAAAAGTCTGAATGATGGGCTACAAAATCAGGTTATTTCGTGTGAAGACCACATTATGACCTTGCAAATTGAAATTGAAAATCTAAACAACTCTCTGTCAAAATTTGTCAAAGGTAAAGAAAAAATGGAAGATTCTTTGAATGTGGAAGTCACCAAATTGAATGAAGAGAAAAGGTGCAATTCTCAAGTTAAGCAAGCTGTAAGGAACAAACTATATGTAACATTTGTGAGTAGCTCAAACTTAGCTAGTACTTCTGCACCGTCTTCAAAACAGTCTGATGATCAGAAGATTCAAAAACAGAAGGAAAATGTGAAAATGAGAACACTGAAGAAGAATAGTAAATTTCATGCAAACAAGCCTAAGGCTAGAAAATTTCCAATTATTCACGGAAGGAATGTTGAATGCTTCTATTGTGAAAATTCTGGCCATGTACTTGATGATTGCCTTGTCATGAAGAATGATAATGATAGATTTCATGCTGGGACCTCTTATGCTAAGAAATCCTATTCTGCTCAAAACAGGATATCCAAATGCTTTTACTGTCATGAAATGGGTCATCTCATGCATGAATGCAAGACAATGGAGTTAGATGACTTTGCTGCTACTACTGTACAAAAATATCATGCTAGAAATCATGTTCCTAGGAGAAAGAATCTGAATTGCTCTTGTTGTGGGAAGCCAGGCCATAGGGAAAAAGAGTGCTGGCATAATCACGGAAAGAAATTCAATTCTGAAATTGTCAAATTCCTTGTAAAATAATTTACAAAACTTTCATGTTATAACTGTGGGAAGCCAGTCCATAGAGCTGGAGATTGTTGGCATGTTCAGAATAACTCTGCTAAACTCCATGTTGCGAAATTTACATGCCATCATTGTGGGAAGCCAGGTCACAGGGCTGCAACCTGTTGGCTGGCAGGATATCAAAACTAAACTGATTTTGGTAAACAGAATTTTTATTCTGTTAACAAAAAATTTCATGCATATGCACATAGAATTCATGCTAATAAGAATGTGCATAAATCAGATTTGAAAACTGCTGCTTTTTGCCATCATTATGGCAAATCTGGACATTTGATGGATGGTCATCCTCTGATGAAATTTAATGATCATCAAGTTAAAAATGTGCTGAGAAAACCTGCTAGGAGTAATACTGTCATGTCAGGACCCAAGACTTCTTGGGTACCTGTTTGTGCAAAATAACATTGCTATGCAGGTGTGCCTTGGGACTGAAATAAAAGGGATAATAAACCAAGGCACTCAAGAATGAAAACCCTTTCCTGAATCTTTCAGGTAAATTTCTTGCACTTCCTATTTTTAGTTCTACTGCATGACATACTAAATCTGTATTTGCATAATCATTCTTCATCTGCATTGTCTGAGTTGATGCCTCTGAACTCTCCTCATCTGAAGTGCATATATGTGATTTGCATATATAGTACATTAAAAAATCTGAACTGCATTTGAATGCTGTTTGAAATCTGTCCATTGCATTCTGAAAAATCTGATTAGCTGAAATTTGATCCATGCATGCTGCCCATGTTGAACTATCATGCATGACCTCAATGGTATATAAATGGTAAGGTACCAAAAGGCAGGGAAGTCTGTCTGGAGGTTCTTACTATGTGTGAGGTGGTCTTTTTAGACCAAGTGCTCCGCCTAGTACCATGGGTCACCTTGTTGGATAGGACAGTCTGAATGTGCATGAATCAAAATCATATGTTCAGTTTCTCATGGCAATCATTGCATGTTTTCAGGGGGAGTTAGTTGCATATCCTTGCATACATATAGTGCATTGCATTTCCTTATATTGAAAATGCCAAAAAGAAAGTTGAATGCATATTGTGAGTGGGAGTCAATGCATTGCATATAGGTTGTCAAATGCATACATTTGTCAGAATTCATTGCATATCCTTTCTTATTGATTTTGTTGACAGACCTTGAACGTCTTTTTGAGAACATTGAGCTTCAAAATCTCTCTTATCAATTGGTATCATTTGGCTTCAGATTTCTATCAGTCTTTCATGAAGATTTCAATGGGTCTATCTCGATCATAAATCTGAAAACTTTTGAACTAGAAATCTTCTATTATACGGTTTTATAAATATCTGATGTAACTCAGGTGGTTTAAGTTTAATGTATTCAATGAGTTTGGCTTTAAAATCTCTTAAAAATATCTGAAGCATGTTTAATAAACCTTAACCATCTGTTTCATGCTGTGTCTTGTAAAATCTTCTGAAATCTGCATTATTGAATTCATGGCTTTAATTGGTTAAGTACATGAAATTATTATTGACTTGAAGCAAAGGAATTTATCTGAATTGTCTAAAGCGTAATTGTTGTCAGAGCAATGACTTTGGTCACTGAGAAACCATGTCCAAAGGACTGTGTCATGAGGTGTCTTAGTCAACTCTGCAGAATAAAATCTCATTGAAAATCAGGCAGAGCAATGGCATGCACACTGAGAAATACAATTCACTCATCAAGAAATGATTTGCAGTGTGTCATGATGTGTAAATGCTATCTCTGTTCATGTAAAGCATGACAGTTAGTCACACTAAGTGCTTAGGGATATTGGCCTCTGATCAAGGTATATCCTCTAGTTACAAGGTGTGCACTGAACTAGAGTGCTCGTAAAATTTGTAGCATAAAAAATTATTGAACGAATTGAAATATCTGAATATTGATGCTAAAATCAAATTGCTACAACCCTAGACAAAATCATATGACTTCATAATTGCTTGATTTCAATACTGATGCATGTAATTCCGAAAGAAGTCAATAAATTTGATTGTGTAAGAGAAAGGGAGTTTTATCAAGATAAATATGAGGGCTTGGTTCATTTTTATTAAAACATGGTTTTAGATATCAATACAAAATTTTATTGATAAACTCTGCATACATCATGTTTAAACCATGTTGTCCAATAAAGCTCATTCATAAGCCCTTATAATGGAAGACTTTGAAAAACTTATGTTTTGGATTTATGAGATTGATATCTCTCTGAAAATCTGACTGAATTTTCTGAGATTGGAGCTTCTTTAAAAATCTGCTAATTGAACCTCTTCTGCTCATTGACCTGAACTTCTCCTTGTTTGCCCTTGTGGTCTCCTTCTCATTCATTTCATAAGGTTCCATTTATTAAGGGGGAGCCTCCTTGTCATATGCATCATGCTGCATAGAAGGAGAAGAATTATGCTCTTGCATTCATATCTCTGATATCTGCATCTACATTCATACCCCTTCCCATGGTTTATTTTGATTATACCAAAGGGGGAGATTTTTTGCCAAAGAGGGAGAATATCATTCAATCATTGCATGCAGGTTCCTTTTGATCATCTCTAACTCATGCTCTTGCTGACACTCTTAAAGGGGGAGAATCATGTTCTTGCAAGGGGGAGAAATTGACTGAATTCTTATACATGCTTTAATTTCTCAAACTATTTTCTTTTTAATGAAGTCAAAGGGGGAGAATAGTTTGAGTCATCAGATTGACTCACTGTGTAGTGTTGCCATCATCAAAAAGGGGGAGATTGTTGTGCCCCTGTGGTTTTGATGATGGTTTTAATAGTGGTTTTGATGATTGGCCTATGAATGAGTTATTCACTGTGAGTCATCTTGCTGTGTTTTTTATATGCTCGATTAATTCATGTCTTATCATGTAAGTGAATGGAGTTCATATGGCTGTCAGATAACATGCTCTATTTAATTCTGTCTACACTCTGTCTGCACAGTCTCCACAGCAGTGCGTCAACTCATTGTGCTGATGCGTCGACCCTTCAGTCATATTTGTCTCTGTCCACACAGTAGTGCGTCAACGCCTTGAGCTGATGCGTCGACTCTTCAGTTCAGGTTCTTCAAGTCTCTACATTAGACTGTGGCAAAGTCTATACAGTGGACTGTGCAGCCTGTTTGATTATTGAAGTCTGTACAGCCAATGCACTTAACTCAAGTCCATACACTGGAAGCTCTTCATTTGATTGAGTCTATACATTATCTTAGGCTAAGTCTGTACAGCCTACGTCTCATGCAGCGTCAACGCTGTGAGCATTCTCAAGTCTGCAGCGTCAACGCTGTGAGTGTGTACATCGCATTCACGTTTCACAAAGTCTATACATTATGCATGTTTGAGTTGAAGTCTATACAGAGTCTACATCTTTCAAAGTCTGTACAGCCACTGGTCTAGAATCTGAGTCTGTACATCATCTTGTGCCTTCAACGCTCAAAGCCTCAAGTCTGTACAGCGTTACGTTCTCTTTGGAAAGTCTGTACAGCGTGAAGTCTACACATTGGCACTGTAGCTCGCTTGTGCAAGTCTGTACATTGGAGTCACTTCACCAACTCTATACTGATCTTCACCTGAAGTCCATACATTGGCCTTCTTCCAAAGTCTGTACAGCGCTAGCTACAGTGCATCGTCTTTCAAGTCTATACATCAGCTTCATTGAGTAAGTCTGTATAGCATGCCTTGTTAACATCCCTTAAGTCTGTACATTGGATTCATATCTTGAGGTCTGTACAATTGGCATCGGGCGTCTTCATACTCTAAGTCTGTACACTGCCCGACCAGTTAAGTCTGCACATTGCCAAAGTCAGTACAACTCAACTCTATACACTGGCTTCACATTTTCAATGTCTATACAGTGGCTTCGCATAGGCAAGTCTGTACATCGACTTCACTCAGTCAAGTCTATACATCCACAGTGGATCATCAAGTCCATACATTCGTTTCCTTGGACAAAGTCTATACATTGTGGCCTTGAACTTTCAAGTCTGTACACTCTTTATTTCAAAGTCTGTACATTGTTACCTTGAAGCCGTTCCAAGTCTATACAACGGCCAAGTCTGTACAGCCATCAGTGAACCCTCCAAGTCTATACATCCAGTTGAACGCAAAGTCTACACATCGCCTCACATCTTGCAAGTCTGTACATTGGCGTCTTTACACCAAGTATATACACATGCACTCATGCATTGTCCTTTACGGTAAAGTGTATACACTGTCCATGTGTTAATTGTTCAAATGTATATACACTCGCTGATATAAGAGCCTGAACTAACTAAGTATATACATTCCTTTTATCTCTGTTTACAGACGATTCAGACTGATGATTGGGCCGACGCAGCATGCTGAGAGCGTCAACGCAGCACATCTATCTGCTGAAGACCTGATCACTGGATCACCTACGCGTCAACGCAGCAGTGGAGCAGCGTCGACGCAACAGTTAAAAAGGCTAAGCTGGTTGCTCACTGGAACGCATCAATGCGTCAACGCCACGGGTTGGAAGCGTCGACGCAGTAGTTAAAAAGGCTAGGCTGTTTGCTCGCTGGAACGTATCAATGCGTCAACGCAGCAAACTGATGGAGTCAACGCAGTAGACTTGAGTTTCACAGGGCACGTGATCCGAGGTGCCTGGCTCGTGATCCAAGGATGGACGAGATACCAGGATGCTGCCACGTGGTCCGAACTTCTAGGGTAGGAAATGTGGAAGCCACACGCGCCCAGTGTGCCTGCTGCTGCTATATATACGAGTCTTCATCCTCTGTAGAAGACTGATCGAAGAAGAAGCCTGGAGAGCAGAAAGCCCTTCGATCCAGAAAAAGAAAAGAGGAAGAAAAAGAGAAGAAGAAGAAATAGAAGAAGAGTGAGCCAGCAGAAGAAAAAGGGTTGCAGAGAAGAAGGAGAGAATAGCGTGAGAGAAAAGGAGAGCAGAGGAGAAAGAAAGAGAGATAGAGAGAGAGAGAGTTCGTGGAGAAGAAGGAAGAAGCTATTGAAGATCTGTCCTCTGGCGTCTGGATTAAATCCAAGCCAGATCTGCTCCTTTGAGAGCTACATTCTTGTTCTTCATTTACAGCCTTCCGATTGCTGTGTATTTTCCGTTTCTCATTTTTTCTTTTTCATTTGGTTATTCTTGTTCTTCCTATTGCCCTGCTGGGAATCGGGTTCCTCCTGGTGAGTCAGGAGAAGGGAGATCTGATCTCCGGTTGCAAGTAGCTGGGAGCTACTTGTGGGTTCCCTCTTATTTGGAGGAAGGGAGGATTGGTCCTCCGGTTCTGGGCTTGCGGGTTGCAAGTCCAGGGGTCCCTCCTGGTCTGGAGGAAGAGAGGTCTGCGACATCTGGTTTCCAGGTGGCTGGGAGTCACTTGGGTGTCCCTCCGGTTGGGAGGAAGAGGGGAGGTTGTTCCCCTAGTCAAGCTGTGTGGCAGCAACTGTTCGCAGACTGAGTCTGCTTGGTTCTAGCATTGGCTAGTGAAGCCTCACTCCGGTTGGGAGTGAGGGGTGGATGTAGGTTTGGAGGACCGAACCACCTTAAAATTATTTGTGCAGTGGTTTGCCTTGCGTTAGTTCCATATCTTCTACCTCCCATTCACAGGTTGTGCATGCTTGGCTAGCTGCATTATCTAGAGAGTTATTTTTGAGCATTGTATTCTGCTAAGTGTGTTTGGATTGTTTAGCTCTGCCTTCGTTTCTGGTTGTTCAGGTGGCTGCATTGGTGCAGTCCAACTGTTTGTTCATTTGTGGCCTTATCATTTCATCTTGGAAAGCTCATTAGTCTTTATTCCGCATATCTGAGCTTTAGAGTTTTAATTTGGGCTATATTTTTTAGAGGGATACATTCACCCCCCCTTTGTATCCGGGCCTAGCACCCTAACATTTGGACTTTCTGAATTTATCTTTCTTGAATTTGTTCTCCAGATCTGGGCACTCTCCCCTCATGTGCCCGGGCTTATTGCATTCGTAGCATATGATGCTACTTGGTTTGCTTGGTTCGCCCTTGATTTGAGTGGGCTTCCTTTGCCCCTTTCTGAAATTACCTTGGAAGTTTCTCTTCTTCCACAAAAACTTTTTCACTTGGCGAGTTATCATGGCCAAGTCTTCTTCTTCGTTGCTTCCTTCACTTGATTCTTCTTCTTGAGAGTCATCATTAGATTGGTGAGCTCTTAATCCAATTGCTTTCTTCTTCTTTGTATCTTCCTCGGTTGTTCTCTTCATATTTATCTCATAGGTCATGAGCGACCCTATGAGTTCATCCAAGCAAAGTGTGGACAGATTTTTGGAATCTTCAATCACTGTGGCTTTTGTGTGCCACGCGGATGGAAGTGACCTCAGAACTTTCCTCACCAGGTCGGAGTTTGTGTACTCCTTCCCAAGGCTTTTGAGACCATTCGTGATCTCAGTTAGCCTTGCAAACATTTCTGAATTTGTTTCTTCGAGTTTCATTTTGAACATCTCGTAATCTCTGACTAGAAGGTTCGCCTTGGTTTCCTTGACCTCAGAGGTTCCTTCATATATGAGCCATAACTTATCCCACATTTCCTTCACTGAGCTGCACATGGATACACGAGAAAATTCATCAGGATGTATAGCACATTGCATAATATTTATAGCATTAAAATTGACAGTGCATTTTTTAATCTCCTCGAGTGTCCATCTCTCTTCATCGTCACAGAGTTTGTAGGGACCCTTGTCCACAACTCTCCAGATCTCATACTCCTGGGCTCTCAAGAAAATATGCATTCTATTTTTCCAATAGGAGTAATTTGAGCCATCAAAGTATGGAGGACGATGAATGGAGTGACCCTCAGGCATCATACCCTTGTTTGCCATTGATGTGGTTCTTACTCTAGATCGTTAGATCTGAAAGAAATAGAGCCTTAGATCTGATACCAATTGAAGTCCCGCAATCAATGACACCCAAGAGGGGGCGGTGAATTAGGTGATTACAGATTTTAATAAACTTTTTCCCGATTTTAACTACAAGAAAAAGTGCGATTACAGACGGAAATTTGTGACGGATATTTCCGTCTGAAATTTGTGACGGATTAGTTTCCGTCTGAAATACTGTCTGAAATATGCAATTACAGACGGCATTTCAGATGGTACTTCACACGGAAAACATTCCGTGTGAAATTTCACACGGAATTTGTGACGGATTATTAAACTGTTCGAAATTTGTGACCAAGAATATGTGATGGCCGACTCCGTCTGAAATCCATCTGAAATCCGTTACAAAGGTGTTTTGTGACGGATTTTTAGACAGATGTGGCCGTCTGAAATCCAGCTTTTTCTTGTAGTATAAGAACAAGCAACAAACAAGTAGAGATATGATGGATAACAAAAAGAATCTGGCTAAATCAACCCCTATAGTAATTCTTTGGTACCAGGCGGAGTCCAGGAATCTGAAGATTCTCTCACACAAGGTATTTTCCTCCCGACAGGACTAACCTTGTCGATCACAAGCTACCTTTTGATATACTAGAGATCTCCCGTAAAAGGTTAATAAAACTAGACCTAAAGAAGGAAACAAGATGATGATACAATATGTAAAAGAGTTAGAGCAGAATGGAGCTAGAAGATAAGGAGCAAACCACACAGAAGATCATGATTTTTAGGAGGTTCGGATGCAACAACTGCAACCTACGTCCACCCCTCACCGACTGTGAGGATTCACACACTATCTTGTAGAAGGTTACAAGATCAGAGCACACACACACACACTCGTGTGAGTTGAGAACTCCCACGAAGGTGCACAAGCACCGAATCACAAAGAACCGTGAAGAACAAAGAGATCACTTACACACACACACAGATCTGCGTAGATCCACACACACACAGGTGTTTCAATATTACAAGAACACACAAATAAAGCTCAGCAAGAGTGGAATGAAAAGACAGAAAATGAAGACACAAATTCAAGCTCCCCCTTAGTGGATGAAGATAGTATTGGATGAAGATAGCTCCCAGCTTGATCTTCACTTGAATGGCCTACAAATCAGCTTGAGAAGCTTGCACTTGGATGAAGAACTTCTTGTACGAAGTACTGTTCATGGAGCTACAGTGCACCCCTCCTTCTCCTTTGATGGCCTCCCTTGTTCTTGCTTCAATCACTTAGGTTTTTGACCCCAATGAGATTATTTCTAGAACTTGGGTGGTCAAGAGACATGCCACAGACCAGATCCACAAATCATGGTGAATTTGATGACTTTTGGATTAAACAAACCCAATGAAGAGGGCTTCCCATGTTGTAAAAAATAAAGTCAAAATAGGCTGCATCGAGACTGGTGGTCGACCGGTAGGAGCTGGCGGTCGACCGGAATTTTACAGGAATAGAACTTTTTAGTTTTGGGAAAACCGGTCGACCGGCCCCGACTGGCGGTTGATCGCTGGCTGGATTTCTTGCAAAAAATAAAGAGGTTAGCCAATGTAATATAATACATGAACAAATCAGTTTATGGCTACCTTTTTCCAATCAAGGTGAGTGGGTTTAAGCTTAGCCTGGGTGGTTTAGAAACCAAAAATTGATTTATGCATTTGGAAGATATTAAGCATTTAAACATTGCATGATGACATTTAGGCTTTAAATGCGTATGAAGGTCAAACTTGATTGTTAATAGATAGCACGTGAGAAAACACATAACCTGGATTTTGTTATCATCAAAATCACCTAAATATACTCAACATCGAGACCCTCTCGTCCCTGCCGAATCGTGCCATAGCTGCAAGAGAGAACACCAAAAATAGTCAGCACGCCAGAAATTTAACACATGCAATACAATAAAGCAAAAGCACATAAAGCGTCAAAATACAACTATAACAACTCAGAAGGAGAGGTTCACAGGCCGTACGCCCTCATCTTCGCCTCTGACGCACGACCCGTGGGGGGCATTTGTTGTACCCGGATAATTTCCCCAGCAAAATACCCAGAAGTAAGAGTTCGGGAATTTCCTCGAACACCTCCAAGGCATGGGCTACCCGGCCTCTCCGACAACCCAGTGGGCCCGACCAACGGCCCCAACCCACTATCCGAGGTACACGGTAGCATTAGCAACTAATCAGGACCATTCTTGACCCCTCAGTTGCGGATTTTCTCTGTGTTCTACATAACCACCTGGGCCAACCCGGGGGTGCCCTGACTACAAGCCATGCCACGTGGCACCCAGTGAAAAGGCCAGGGGGCTGCCCCAGGACACCTTCTTTCAACCCTCCAAGGTCAAAGGGAGACCCAAATAAATCAACCATAGGCTTTGGAGGCCCGCAGCACGTGTATACGACTCACACACGTGTGTTCGGCATTTTTCCGAACACCTTGTGGGTGCGTATATTCCAGCCCCTCTACAGCAAACCGTGGGTCAATCCACGGCTCCAGCACACCAACCGGGTTCTATGACGACCCTCCAGCAAGTTGGGACCGCTCTCGACCCTCAGACACGCGGCAATGAGCCGCTCATACTTAGCACTCGGGCCAACCCGAGGCTACCCTGCCAACACGTCGTACAACATGACACATAGCACGAGGTCGGGCCCACATGCCCAAGGTGCCTCCTCTCAGCCCCCATGAACTTCTACCCTCGGCCCTAGACTAAGTCCAAGGCCCGTCGGTCACCTACGTGGCCCGTTCGGCAACCCGGGGTGTGTCGGGCATTTGCCTGAACACCTTGCGAGCGGCTATTACGACTCGAAGAACAACGGCCCCCACGGGCCATTCTAGTATCCCGGAGCCCAGTGTCCCCCAAAGGACATCACCAGGCGATGAAAGAAGACCCCCGGGGGCCATCCCTCGGGGTTGCGGCCTGCCCCAAGGGAGGGCGAACTCCCCGGGGGGCGCCCTCTCTCCAGTCTGGTGGCCCCATGGCCCTGCTCAGTCCCGGTTCATTCGATTATCAGTCTCCGTTTGTCTGACTCCCTAATCCGGGGGGAAGGGCTTGCACCGTTTGTCCTTACCAGTTCGTTGGAGCAACACGCAGAAACACGAAGCAACAGTAGGGGGGAGCGGTCCTCAGCAGTCAACGCGCTCACAAGTCTCCACGTATCCTTCCAGCACTTGTCCCTTTCTACTTAGTTTAATTTAAGAAGAAAAATAACAAAAATCAGGATTTTATAGAGGGTGGGGCCGCCCCTCTCTCTCTCTACTCTAGCTCGCCTAAACCCCCCCTGGGGAGGGGTTTAGGAGGACCAGCCTGGGCCCCCAGGTTGGTCCGCCTAAACCCCTGTGCAATAAAAAAAGATTTTTTTTAAATTAAAAAAAAGGGGCCAACTTATCCCGCCTAAACCCCCCTGGGGGGGTTTAGGCGGATCAGCCTGCCCCCCCAGGTTGGTCCACCTAAACCCCACAAAAATTTTAAAAAAAAGTTTTTTAACCCTCCGAAGAGGGGTTTAGGCGGACCAGACCAGCCCCTTGGGCTGGTCCACCTAAACCCTATCTCCTCCACTCCATTACACAAACAAAATAATAAAAAATATATATATTCTTAGGGTTTACCCGAACCAAGTTGAACCCTCAACTTGGTCCGCCTAAACCCCACCCCCACCCCTTCAAATTCCTATAAATTCCCCCCTTAGATGCTCAAGGGGCAACAACAACAACAAGAGCAACGCACTAAGGCTTGCACAAGCGGACTCCCGGACGGATGGACAAACACCCCCAACCTAATTGTCGCACCCTCAGACTCCTGAGGCTTTCGGCAAGCGTCGGGAACGCGAGAAGACAAGTGCACGTGCGGTTGGCTTGCTAGTCAGCTCACACACGCCGAGGGTATGTCACGTGTACTCCCCTCACGTGGTGTTTAGCCATCTCACACCAAGTCCATCCTCATTGCATGTAAGGTGACTATGTCAACGGTAAGTACACCCGCATCTCGGGTCCGCCTGTGTACGCCAACTTACGGTGACGAAACGCACTCCATGATCCCGCGCCTAATTCTGACACGGAATCGTGTGCCTACTGCTCACCCCCCAGCCGACCGTTGGCCACTCGGATTACCAACTCGAGTCTAGTCGGACCTCTGGCCCGAGAACTGTAGTCCTGGGGCCGACCTCGACTCCCCAGTATGATGACACTCGCCTTCCGAGACCCGGGCCCGACCGTTCACCTCGAGCCGTGTCCGACCTCCGCCAAGCGCCAGTCCACGTCCCCCCCGGCCACCAAGGCAGTCGGGCTCGTATCAATCCCTTTGTAAAGAGTTCCTGTAAGACACGCGGATATCCGTTTTATTACGCAATGACCCGAGGATCGACCCACGTGTCAGAATTATCCCGCGGCTTGCGCCAGTTGTACTTTGGCCCCCTCGGCCTATTTGTAAAGCCCACGTGGCCCTCATGCAGCATAAAACCAATGGAATACAAGGGCCCGCATTCGGGCCCCCAGCTTTCTACCTACACCACTCGACATACGTGCCTAACATCCTAACCCCAGTAAACACCCCCCTCAGTCGAAAGCGCACCCACAGCTGCGGAATGCTCCCGGCCCTCTACCCACGGCTTCAGACATATATACAGGCTTCTATTCAGCATGGAACGAAGGTGTTCGGATTCAATCTGATGTAAATAAACACCGGTTGCTTGCGGCCGGTGGGAAAAAACGTCCAGTACACGATTTCCACAATCTCTTGCGCACTCGCACCCGTGGAACCCCTTCTCTCCACGTGTCGCCCGATCGCCCGAGCCCACGTGCCGTGTCCTGGTGACACTTCTCCGGTCAACTCTTGGTTCCATGGGTGATTGTCGAGAAATCGACTGGCACGCCTGCACCCTATCCGGTTAACCCATACCCTTACATTCCCGTGCCATTCGACCCTTTTTGACTTTCTGTAAAAGGAGAGTGCCCGATACCGCCATGAGAGACATGCAACTGTAAGGAGGATACCCAAGATATATCAAACTCCCGTGTCTTCCTTCCCTGCTGTATCCCTTCTTTCACTCCGGTCATCGACATAAAAAACCCGTGCAACAGTTGGCCACGAGGAAGTCCGTGTAAGCCTTCTTCTCCTGCTCGGAGAGGGTTGCCCTGATCCTTAGTGTTTTGCTCGGATCTTCCCCCACCTGTATGAGGTATAGGTCCTCTGCAGGAGTGCTCGTGCTTGGACCTGGGTCTCCCGTTCTTGCCTTCTTCTCGAGTGGCCCTTCCTCGGCTCGTCGGTCGCGCGTCGAGATAAGGTAACATCTTCTTGACTTCCGTTCATCTCCTCGAACTTCTCCCACCCTGCGTGGTGTGGGGAATTTGAGCTTCTGGTGATATGAGGAGGGAACGCCGCAGAGGGTGCTGAGGATTCCCTGCCCTATGATGGCGTTATATCCGATCATTGCATGGACGACTGTGAAATCTACCACGAAGGTTACATCCCTTGGCGTGGTTCCGAACGTAATCGGTAACGAGATGCGCCCCTCCGGGCGGACCGTCGTACCGGAGAAGCCATATAGTGGTGTGTGCAACAGTGTGATTTTAGACAAGTCCACAATAGACAGTCATACGAAATCACGTCAGGGCCGCTTCCATTATCAACCAGGATTCGTCGGACAGTACATTGGTTTATGGTGGCAGAGACCACTAGGGCGTCAGAATGTGGGGTAGTTACACCATCTAGATCATCTTAGGAAAAGACGATGGGGTCTTTGAGGTGCTCCCGAGTGACAGCTCCTCGCCCTTTGGCATCATTATGCTCGACGGTGTTGATGGTGACTGCGTACTGCCGGCGTCTCCTGGAGCTGTCCCCACCTGCCGCCAGCCCTCCGGAGATCATCATGATCTCCTTTCCGTTTGGTCGGTTATCGAGGGGCGGAGACGTTTGCTGGCGTTGTCGCTTCTCTGCGGCTTTAGCGATAAACTTGTCGAGGAGTCCTCGGTGGATGAGGTCTTCAATGGCATCCTTCAGGTTGATACAATCGGCCATGTCGTGGCCATGGTCATGGTGGTAGCAGTAGTATTTCTTTTTGTTCCTCGTGCTCGGATCCGACTTCATTCTAGGAGGCCACTTGAGGAATGGTTCCTCACGAATCTCCATCAGGATCTGGTCGGGAGGAGCTGTTAGGGGCTTATAGTTGTGATAATTGCCCCTCTCTTTCTCTGGGCGATCGCGGCGGTCTTGATCTCGCCGCTCCCGCTTGTTCCGCCCTTCGTGTGGCGATTCGGCGAACCTCTTCTGATCGGACCGTTCAGTTCCGGCCATGCGGCCTAGGGCCACTGTGTTCTCCTCACACCGCACGTGCTTCTGTGCCAAGGCAAGGAGGTCGGTGAGGGTTGTCAGGGTCTCTACTCCGAGCACTCGTCGGAGGAGATGGTCCCGCGTCCCCTGAGTGAGTGTAGTGGTGATGAGGCTGACGTCGAGGTGGGGGATCCGGAGCGCCTCCGTTCAGAAATGGGAGACGAAGTCCAACTGCGTATCTTCTCATCCCTGTCTGAGAGCGAGCAGGGTTACTACAGACTTCGCTACCTTTGGGCAACCAATAAAGTTCTCTTTAAACAGCTTCTTGAGCTGCTGGAAAGAGGAGATAGTCTCGGCCGATAGGGACTCGAACCATGCCCGAGCGTTCTCCCTGAGGGTTATGACGAACGCCAGGCACTTCACCGCATCCGAGGCCCAGTGGAAGACCAGGTGGGACTCGAAGCTATGCATGTGGTCGGCTGGGTCGGTAGTGCCGTCGTAGGACGTGAAGGACGGCTGCTGTAGCTTGGGCGAAATGGGGGCTTCCATGATCTCCTTAGAGAAAGGGGCATGGAAGTCCCGGTCGTCGTCGATGAGGTCGCGATTCAAAGCGGCTAGGAGGATATCGTCCAGGTATCGGACTTTGTTCTACATTTCGTCGATGCATTGGAGCCGGTGATCCATCTCTGGGTTGGAGTGCAACGGGCCATGCACCCTTGGCGCGTGCAAGCTGTGCGATCGTCGGGTCCTTGCGACGGAGGCGTGGGATGCTTCCCGCACTTGGCGAGAATTCTTCCTGGTCCGGACCCTCTCGTCTTGCCGCGGTTCAGGCGGGACGTGCTGGGTGTCCGCAGGCCGGTTCAGAAGTTTTTGATAGAGCCCCGTCAGTGCTTGGATATGCTGGCAGATCTCATCGAGGTCGCCCGGAGTGACCTCCTGGCGTGGGTGGATAGAAGAAGCTTCTTGCGACCCCCGGCAAGAGTTGGGTCCCTGATGAGAACCGCGCCCCCGGTTGCTGGCATTGCGGAGACTTCCACGGGGTGCCATGGCTTTTCGTTCCTCTTTCCCACAGACGGCTCCAAGAAGTGTAGAGGTAGAAATCTATTTTCTATGCCACGTACCACCTTATCTATTTATTGAATGGGGAAGTCATCCCGCACCCGTGGAAGCCTGCAAGCACCAAAAGCAAAGGGACGTCAGAAGGAGTCCCGGGTGTTACCCCAGGGGACAACCCTCCGATGCTTAAGTTAGCAACGGATTAATAAAAAGTAGAGAAGAGCATGCGAGAGAGTGAGATAGAGGCCATAGTAGAAGATCAGGGAGCGTGTAGATCCTCCATATGAGTGCTTGACGCTCCCTGTGTTCACTCGGAGAGTGCTCATTGGGTGGTAAGGTTGTGCAGGAGGAGTCCTCCCTTTGGGCGTAGACTATCGTAACTTCTCTCTTTCTATAGCAAGGCTAGTAGCTCTATTCTCTTGTGTAGCGATTTGACATAATGATCCACCGTGTCTCTCTTCTCTGTCGAGGTCCCTCTTATAGGGGGTTGTCCTGGTGTGGGTGGCCTATCCTTAACAGGGAAGGGCGTAAGTAGTGGAGTAACGTCTCCCGCGATCGTGGTAAGAGTTTCCCATTGAGGGGCGATCACCTCGGCACTCGTTGGGCATGCTCGCCCATTATGGTGTCGGGGCCAACATCGTGGGGGGTAACGGTCGTTCGTCGGAGGGTCTTCTGGCGAGCATCCCGCTTGGGCCGTAGCCTTTCACGCGCTGTAGAATCCGATGCCAAGTCGAATTGGGCCGCTCCCTTATGGGCTGTGATTGTCGGGCGCCTTCGACGCGTTTGTCATTCGTAGGTCGATCTGGGATTGTTGGTGATGGGCCGGTTATGGGCTGAGCCAAATCTGCCCTCGACAACTACATATGACAATTTGTCAACTATAATTAGTATCTCATAAAATAAAAGTTTCATGGTGTGTGAAGCCAAATTTCTTCTTCATCTAAATTTTCATATGTCAATGGGCCTTTATCTTATTTCTTATCTTCATCCCCCTCTATGAGTATTCTCGGGTCTTCATCGTCTTCCTTCTATTATTCTACAGACCACACGTACTCATGTTGGGAATAAGCTAAAATTAGAAAAGACTAGAAGTTGGAAGGTTAGAGCCCAAGCCCTTTCAACTTCCAAAAGTTATGTTAATCCTTCATTAATACCATTAAATGATAAGGGCAAATGATTAAATTAAAATTAAACCTTAAATTAATGATAAGAAATTAAAAGAGAAAATATGTCTCTAACTCGCCTGGGTCACACTGGTTTTACTGGGTTGAGCCGGGTTAGCCGCGTTGGGCCGGGTTAGCCGGGTTGGAACAGGTTTTAGGCCTTGACTGGTCTAAGCATTGCTTTAACCCGATTTTGAAACCGGGTGGCAGGTTGACCGGTCGGACCGATCGGGTCGGGCCGAGTTTTAAAACACTGGACAGGACAGGTGCGGTGGGCATTGCTCAATGAATTGGTAGTGCTTGTGGGCACCGGTTCAGGAGCTTGGGGGGCGCCAGAAGGGGCATCCAAGTGAGGGCTGCCATATGAAGTGATGCTGTTTCATTCCAATCTTCCCCCCTTCGACTTCACACGTCGTCGAAGCTTTCACGGTTGAATCCGCAACCTTGTGTTTTCAGGATCACCTCAGCCTCCTACAATTCTAGGTTCAATTCATCTCTCGGGACGTCATTTTATGGTGATCCTGCACCACTTGAGTGATACTGCACCATAGTTGAGTTTTTTTTTTTTAGAGTTCCCCTATTTTGGGCTTATCTGTGCACTTTTTACTGTCGAGTCCTCATGGTTGAGTCCGCAACAGTGTATTTTCAGGAGCACCTTAGCCTCCTGTAATTCTAAGCTCAATTCGTCCCCCGGGACGTAATTTTATGGTGATACGGCACCATATAAGTGATATGATACCGTAACCACTGTTGCTGGAATTTGGGCCTATCTGACCTATTTTTCTGCCTCTTTGCTGCCGAGTCTTCATGGTTGAATCTGCGACAGTGCATTTTCAAGAGCACCTGGGCTTCCTGCGATTCTGGGTTTAGTTCATCTCTCGGGACGCCATTTTATGGTAACCTGTCACCACTCTCAATGATACGACACCATATTAAGCTATCGATTTTGCGGCATTTTGGCTTTGATAGCTTCTGGAACTTCTTCAGGCAGCCTCACCTCATTGTGTCGTGCCTCCAAAAAAAATTTAGATGCCAACAAATGCTCCCCACCCACGGGTGATGCGAGCGAGGAACGAGGGAAGTGGGGCACGTGGGTGCACACCCTTTTTTTTTGAGTTGTAGTGCATCGGCACGAATGTCCTTTATATAGGGGTGCCATACTGTCTTTTCAGGGCCTTTGAGACCTGCCGTTTCAGCGGTCTAGAGGGGCCTACCATTTCAGGCCCATTAAAACCTTCCATTTGAGCTGAGCAGGGGGCTGTCGTTTAAGGCCTGCCGTTTGAGTTGAGCAAAAGGGCTGCCATTTAAGGCCTTGAAGGGAGTTGCTGGATGAGGGCTTCATGGGGCCTGCCGATTCAGAGAGCTTTGTGGTGGCCTGGCAGTTCAGAGAACTCTGTAAGGGGGGCTACCAATTCGGAGAGCACCGTAAGGGGTTGTTGGATGAGAGGGCACAAGACGAAGGCTTTGTAGGACATGCCGGTTCAGGGAGCTCCATAAGGGGGGTTGCCTGCCGGATGAGACGACTCCGTAAGGGGCTACCATTTTAGGGGCTCGAAGGAGCCTGCAGTTTCAAGGGCCACCGGATGAGCTATGCAGGAGCCACCGTTTCGGGGCTCGAAGGTGCCTGTCTGTTCAGGGGCTTGAAGGAGCTTGCAACATGAAGAGGCACTGCTTTCAGGGGGTGTTGAAGCCTGTCGGATTAGCTTCATGGGGGGGCTGTCAGTTCAGTGAGCCGAGAGTGATGCCGAACAAGCGGCACCGTTGTAGGGGGGGAGTTGAAGCCTGCCATTTCAAAGGGCATGGACCCCTTTAAAAAGGGTGGTGCCGCTACGCTCTACCTTTAGGTTTAGGAAAAAAACCTTTCCCCACTTTCATCTTCTCTAGCTTGCAACGGTTCCTCCTCTTACCCTTCCAGCCACTGACATTCTCTCCTTGTCCATGCGTTCATCACCATCTTGGCTTTGGGTCGGTGCCCAATCGCCTATCCTCCCCCCTTTTCTCCCTTTCTATTCTCCTTCCTGGTTGCCCACTGGCGGTCGGACGAATCCTTCCCCCTTTCCTCTTCTTTTCACCTTCTCCTCCGGTAACTGCTCTCTCGGCGAGGGTTACACCTCTGGCTGCGACGGCCTTGGTTGGAGCCGTTGTTGCTCCTCTTCTTCCCTTCTCTTCTTCTTCTTCTTCTTCTTCTCCAATGCCCGTCAGTGCCGTTTCGAGCACCCCTCCAACGGTGGTGCCGATATGGTGCCCGTCAAGCCCCTTCCCCTCTTTCCCTTCTCTCTTTTTTCTTCTTCTCCTTCTTTTCTCATTCATGCCCCAGCACTGGCCATTATGGCCACAGTGGTGCCGATACACCATCTTCTCATATGGTCTTGATCCGGTGCCGAGGAGGTCTGATTGTTGGTACATGACACTGGGGACCCCACCCTCTAGCAGGCTAGTCCTTGCGGGTTTGGGGTATCCCAAAGATCCTAGACGATGTTACTGCTTTTGTGCACACCCGGACGTTTTGAGGGTATCTCACCGTAGGAGTGGACGAGTGCTCATTTAATCTCCCCCATACACCAGATAGAGGGGAGACTCTGTCAAAATTCTGGTAGAAGTATTAAACTACTTTCTCTCTTTTTTTTTCTTTATTTACCTTTTTTTCCTTCTTATTTTCCTTTCTTTCTTTCTCCCTCCTCTCTTTTATTGATATATATATATATATATATATTGCACATGCATATTAACTATTACAACTGTTGATGCCTTTTACAGACAATTGCTTCTTCAGGTGCTACTTCCTCCCTTGGCTTTGTCACCTCTCACGTTGCACCAAGATATGGACTTATCAGGATGTTCAGGACTCTATTCACATCCAAGATATGGACTTATCAGGATGTGATCAACTTCTTGAACGCCCATTGCGTAGAAAATTGTAAAACTTGGTTCAAATTGGGGTGGGGTTCGGAGCAGAGAGCTCCGGAGCTCTACACGAGGTTCGCAATGTGATGATAGTCTATAGGGCCACGGGCCAATTTTTTGGCGAGGCAAATCACTACTAGCCTTTAATTTTGAGACTTTACTTCCAACGAGAGAAAACAGGGAGGAAACAGAAAGATTAAAAGGGGCTCAACGCACACTGAAGAGAAGTGGCATAACCGATCGAAAACCATACGTATGCTTTCAGATGATCGTCGCTCTGAGATCATGTCTGTGACTCAGGACAAACCCCAGGCATGCGTTCCTTCAAGGGAAGCTCCTCTTTTCCTTTCAATGCATTAGCATTTCCTTTGGATGGATCCGGTGATCTTGAGTGATCAACCAACTAACAGAGTGTAAGCGGAGGGTAGGGAGGCAGACAGAAAAAATGGCTTCAGAAACGGTACCGGGAGTAAGGAAATAAATCACGATAGCAATAACCAATGACACAAAGATAGACGTTTGATTGCTTCAAATCTTGAACAAACTTTTGGAGATTAGTAAAAAAAACAACAACTACATAGCAGAGCTTCATGACCATAATCCAGGATGACCCCTTACAGAAATCGCTCCTGCTCTCCTCCTTTCCTTGTTGCTACTAGGAAGGAATGGACTCCTAAGACCCAATCTCTCTCTTTTGTCGCCGAAGCCTCAAAAGAATCTACAAAGTTGTAATGCCCCAGATTTTTCGGATCCTCGTTCGTGGGTCCCGGATCTGGTTTCTCGGAGTGTCCAGCTCCGTTGTGTCCAAAATTTCGTTTCGGACATCTTTCGTGTTCGGATCGGCGCGATCCGGAGTCGTTTCGGAGGCCCGGAGGCGTTCCGCGGCTTTTTCCGCGTGTGTTTTCCGATTCCCGGCGTGGGTTTCGGCTTTCCCTTCGGAACCTCGTTCCGGGTGAACCGAGCCGTTCACCAGGGCGCGAGTGGTACCGTTGCGATCGGTGCGCTCCGAGGATCGCGAGGGTGTGATTTTCTATTTTTTTGGATTTTTCTGAATTTCCGGATTTTCCTATATATAAACCTTTTCTCTCTCCCCCTCTCATTTCTCATTTCTCTCCCTCTCTCTTCTCACGCTCTCTCCTCTCTCCCTCTCTCTCCGGCGGCCGACGGGGCGGAGTACGGGTGAGGTGGGGACGGCGCGGGTGAGGCACGGGTGAGGATGGATGAGGATCGAGGCGGTGGAGGCGCGTGGAAGCTCGGCCGTGAGTTCGTGGAACGGCGAGGCTTCAACGGCGTTTTCTTCGTGGATCGGCGTCCACGGTGCGCGTAATCTTCGGTGGAGGTAGGGAGATGGACCCTCAGCCCGTGTACTTCCTTTCCCGTGAGTTTCGTAGGCCGTGGTGAGCCGAGCGGGCCAAACGAGGCGTTTTGGGGAAAATGCATGTTTTTGGGGCGTGAGCCGGATCTCCCGTTTTATGGTGTTTTTGGGCGATCCAGGGGTTTAGATGCATGCCTAGGGGCTTGGGGAAGGTTTCCCCTTTTGTTTCCCCTTCACCTGGGGGTGAACGGGGCGTGGCATGGCTTTTCCCGCGGTTTCTACCGTTTTCGGGCGCGGACTGAGAACGCACTATACTCCAGTAGCGCGTTCTTGAAGGTCGCGCTGCCCCGATAGAGCGCGTTCATCGGGGAAGATGAGGAGTATGGCGGTTCCTGTCGCGCTATAGGGCTATGGCGCGTTCTGGACTGTCGCGCTATGGAAACATAGCGCGACCTGCCTTGTCGCGCTATAGGCTCCTAGCGCGTTCTGCCTTGTCGCGCTAGGTGATCCTAGCGCGATCTGTGCAGTCGCGCTATAGGGCTATAGCGCGATCTGTCGTGTCGCGCTATAGGTGCATAGCGCGTTCTGCTTGAACGCGCTATGGACCTACAGCGCGTTCTTGAAGGTGACCAGCCGGGCTGCCCGGGGCGGGCGGTCTGCGGCTGATCGTGCTCCCCTTGGGCCGTGTGTGCCTTGGACACCCAGTGGAGTTCCGTGACCGTGTTTTGGGGTGTCTGGAGGTTCCGTTTACCTCATTTTGCGTGCCCATGCGCTTAAGGGTCCGGGTGACCTTTTAGCGTCCGTTCGCATTGTGTTGGTCTCCGGTCGACCCGGTTGGGACCCAGTGGTCGACCTCCGGCCTTGTGAGTGTCCTGGACACCCCATGGGTTCTGTGTCCATGTTTCTGGGGTGTCGGGAGGGACCGTGCTACCTCGATTAGCGTGCCCACCGGTGTAGTGGGTCCGGGTGACCCCATGTGTTCCGGGCTTTCGTGTTACGCTTGATCGAGTCACCGTGTGTCGGTGTGTGTGCGGTGGGGTCTCCCCCGCATATCGTGGGTTCCTTTGGAAGGCGATTCCCGCGTGGGCCATGTGTTTGGCCCTGGACTGCGAGTCCAGTTGTCCGGCCTGGGGCTGGAGGTTTCCCGCTTGCTACAAGATGGGAAATCGTCGTGGTGGCTTGTGTGCTGCCCTGGAATCGTGCTTCTGTGTTTTTCCGTGTGGCCCGTGTGAGTGGCCTTAGTCCCTTGCGTTCCCTTCCCGAGGGAGTGGTCTTGGCGACTCGTGTGTTGTCTTGGTACTCGTGCTACCGTGGTTTTAGACCTAGAGATTGGACTAGATTGACGGCCTTGTGCTGTCTCGTGCAACGGTCTTGACCCCGAGTCTTGTGACTCAAGGACCGTTGGGTGTAGTGCGTCTAGAGGACTGTCCAGAGTCCAGTGGCTTAGCGTCACTTGAGTTTCTCGACTCTCGCGCACGGTGCGTGCGTGATCGTGGACTGCGAGTCCTGTGTCTTCTCCGACTATGGTCACCGTGTTATGGGGCCGGTACGTGGGGTGTCCCCCGTACGTCGTCGGACGCGGACGTTGTTTTCCGTTGAGAGTCTACTCCTTCAGTGACCCTCCACTAGTCGTAGCCTACCAGTACGCGGTGCTGGTCGCACCAGGGAGTGGTGTACGGGCTCACCCTGAGGACGGTTTTAGACTGGTTACCGTCGGGCCCCTCGTCACATCAGAGTCCAGTGCCAGGGGAGAACCGGTCAGAGGGCCGGACCTAGGACGCGTGGTCTGTGTGTGCACGCATGGTTGGGGACTGTGGACGTACGTCGACGGGCGTGACCCCAGCTAGTCACTTGTTAGTGGTTACTTGTACGGTGTTCGCGCCTCGGGTAGGACCTACCACGTCAGGCGGTTCACCTGCGGTGCGGTGTATGACGTCAGGGGACGCTACCGGCTGTGCTTCTAGTGGGTGGTACTCCTGTCGAGTACGGAGTGACAGACTACCAGTTTTTCGTGGTTTTGACCTTCGGGTTTTCGGTCGTGTCGACCGTTGAGTCCTTCGGCTGTTTTGCCGTGGCGCGTGTGTTGGTCTTCGCGTCGTGAGTCTAGTGCTAGTGGCTTTACCGAGGTTGGGTCTTGTTGTGCGGTACCCGCGATCGGATGGTCGGGGTTTCACCTTGGACAGCGTGTCCAGGTCGGCTGTGTCCGGGGGACATGCCTCTGCGGCATGGTTGCCGTGTGTTGTTACTTCGGTAGGCGGTACTAGCGTGGTTCGGTAGCTTCGTCTGCGTGATCGAGGTGTACCTTCCGGTACAGTAGGAGTAGCTGTAGTGCCGAGTTTTTGACCGGCCACCGGTTTGCTGTTCCTGCTGTAGTTGTAGCTCTCCTTTCCGCTACCGCCGTTGTTTCCGGTTGGGGTTCCACGGGATCCCTGCTGAGTCTCTGTTTTGGAGACTCATTCCCTGCTTTTCAGGTGTGGCGGTTCTTCCGCGAGGTTCGTGGGTGCGGAGTGGGGGTTCTCAGTTGCTAGCTTACCGGGCCGAGTGTTCACTTGGCATGTGGTACGTTTTACTGCTTTAGACTGTACTTTCTGTTGGACTGGACTCTGTTGTAGCTGTTGTTGTTCTTTCTTTCAGCTTGTTGTTGTTAGTTGTCCTGCTTTATTTCCTATTTCTTTGTGCCTCCACACTCCTTTTAGCCCTTCCGAGCCCTCCCAGCTCGTGGGCGGCGGTGCGAGTCTCGGGTTATCGGGCCTTCCCGGTAATCGGATTCTCGGGTAGTTACAAAAGTTCTCTCTCCCTCTTCTTACAGAACAATCCTTTATATAGAGGTAAAGGTGGATGAAACGGCGGCTAGCTGCATGAACCGACACCTAGCTTGAGCAATAGCTGACAATTGCCCCCGCCAGAGTTTCGTGACCACGGAGGGTATCCCCGCGTGAGTTCTGTGATTGCGAATAAGTATTCTCGCATGAGTCAGTGGGCCGACATTCATGAGTTTCTGTCATCGGGCCCTAGATGGTTCATCAATATCTGGTAACATTGTTCCGAGGTTTACTGTGGTTCAGGTGCATGCGTACGCATAATCTCAAGATTCCGATGAGATCGCGAAAGATAGTGTTTTATGAAAATTACCTTGAGGGCATGTCGTGGTTTGACCGAACAAGACCGCCTTGTGTGTACGACGGTCCTTGCAAAGGTGAGACCGTCTTAGCGTATGTACCTTGGTTAGGACAAGTGTATCCCGTGTCAGATAACTAGACACGTTCGTGCTGTGGGACGTAGAGGCACATGCCCTAGCTAGTCTCAGGATGTGGTGTGTGTGTGTGTGTGTATATGTCTCCTCTACTCCTCCTAAGACCGGGTGTGGGCAGTGTGCGCACATATGAGACCTTGACGCAATATAAGACGTCAGTGGACGCATCTGACTTTGTTGTGTATTCTTAAGTGGTGGACCCCTATGCCAGGTAAGGTTGAGTTACCGACAACGTTGTCGATGGCCCTTCCGACAGATGGGCTAGAGTCATCATGTGTGAAGGGCATGGTTCTCTTACTAGTTCTAGCTCGAGATCGAGGTTTACTAGTCTCTAGTTTGTTGAGTTATGGTTTTAATGATTATTGGCATTATGGTTTTGATGATAACTAAACTTAATGTGTGATTGAGTGATGATAAATAATCTTATGGTTGATTGCACATGTTCTTGATGACTGTGTACATTCATGTTTAAATATGATTGAGATGACAAATGGTAACGGTACATGGTCTTGATTCTTGCTTGATTGAATTGGTTTTACAAGAGACAAGAGGTTTCATTACCTCTTTAATGTGAACAAGCATGGTATTAACCCTGACTATCTTGCTTGCAGGACCAAACTCATGACAGTCATATGGTGAACCAAACGTGTGGATAAGCACCATGCTTCTCTACAATCCAAAACATGTGGTATATGTCATGTACTGTCAAAAACTATTGGTAAGGCTCTTACCCTGTTATACACTCCTTGTTATTGAGTGTTCCATGAGGTTATTTCATGAATAATTTACTTGGGATGATTGAGTTTTATCTCTTGATTCTTAGCCTAAAACTTGATCCTTACCTCAGAACATGTGTGTTTCAAAGTGTGTATATGCATCTAGTTCAAGAGGTTTCAAGCCCTTGCAAAACTCGCCATTGTACGCCCTCGCACGCGGATCGACTTGCGCGGTCAGGTCGCGGGGTCAAGGGGGCAGCGCCCCTTGCGGGGGTTTCCGGGGGCGGAGCTCCCGAAATAAAATTTTGATTATAGGGGCGATATTCCTTTAATTTGTTAACTTCAAGAGTGAGCATTGAACTTGTTTCAGGAGATTTCATATAATGAGAAATGCTTAAATGGTCTAATGCATAAACCAAGTTGAACTCAATCCCAAAATGCATGGATTTGATATGGACATGAAGCCCTTGACTTATGGACATGTTTCATTGGGCTAACATTTGAATTTTGCAGGACTTGGGATTTTCGGTCGACCTCTGCACCATTGGCGGTCGACCTAAAATAACAGAACTGAACAAAAGCCCACCTGCAAAAATCGGTCGACCGCCAGACCCATAGCGGTCAACCGAAAATTCCAGCACCCCAACATCTACAGGAATTCTTAGAACGGTCGACCGCCAGCCCCGAGGCCCCTTTTGTTGACTTTCGATTTCAAGCTCGTGGAGAGGAATCTCCACCCATTTCTTTAATCCCACTGCCCCCAATCAAGGAGGGATTTGTGGATCTGGTCTGGGGCATGTCTTTGAACCATTCAAGGGCTATAAAACATCTCTTTGAAGTCATTAACCCTAAGGACTCCAAGAGCTTCAAAGGGAGATCAAGAGGGTGTTGTCCAAGGAGGAAGAAGAAGGGTACTGTAGCCGTGAACAGTACTCTGTGCAGCAAGTATTCTTCATCCATTCTCAACCCATTGAAGACATATTTGAAGCCAACCTCCTCCAAGGAAGAGAAGAGCCAAGCAAGCAAACAAGGATTCCAAGAAGAGTGTCTAAGGGAGAAAGAAGAGAAGTCAAGCAAGCAAGAAAGGAGAAAAGTTAAGAAAGTACGGATTGAAGCTCCGATCAAGTGAAGATACGTTCAAGATCCGCAACATGCATTCAAGGGGAACCCAAAACAGGAGTTTTCTAAACTAAGTCTCATCGTCTTTATGTTTTGGGTGTTGTAATTGTGTTCATCATAAACTGCAAGAACTTGTGTGTGTGTGGATCGTTGTTGGATCCGTGGTCGTGTGTGTGTGTATCGTATTTGATTCGTGTGTGTGCGTGGATCTTCCTAGATCTGCGTTTGTGTGTGGGGGGGTCTATTTAGATCCGTTCTGTCTCGTGTGTGTGGATTGCTACAATTGTGGCAGCGGGTGTTTGTGTTGGTGATCCGGTTGTCGGATCGTGTTGGAGACTTCGTCTCCGTGTGTGTATGTGTGTGTGTGTTTTGGGGCGCGTCCCCGTGTGTGTGTGCAGGCGTCATCCTGCATGTGTGGTTGGAGCGTCGTCTCCATTTGGAGATTTATCCCCAAGTGAAGCCTCACCGGGTTTGGTGAGGGGTGGTCGTAGGATTGCCGTTGTTGCATCCGAACCACCTTAAAAACCGATGTGTACTATGGTTTGAATTGTGTGGTTTGATCCTTTTCTTCTACCTCCATTCTAAGTGAGTGTCAGTGTTAATTGTTGTTCCGGATTTATCTACGTATATCTTGCTTAATCTATATCTCATCATATAAAGTTTGATAAATCTAATTTGTGTACAAATAGTTTTGAATCTCTTAACTAGCATTCTATCACATATTTTAAAAAGGTCAAAAGTTTTCGTAAAATTTGTAAACACCCAATTCACCCCCCTCTTTGGTGTCATTGATCGCGGGACTTCATAGTTATCCTCCCGAGGGTGGAGGTTACGTGTATGGCCACGTAGACTTGTCAGTGGTTTTGTCAGCGATGATGGATTGTTACGACCATGAGAGTCAGAATAGCGTAGAGGCTCCATAGTTCCTCCATCTATCATTCTTACTATTCCTACCGATGCTGTTATTTTATTGTTATTGTTATTATTGCTTTTGATGTTATTGCTTACCTCCGTTGTTATATATGGTGGGGGTCCGTGGGACCCCTTCTAAGTCAATGAGATGATGTTCATTCCTTACTTTTTCAGGTGTAGTGGACTTCGCAGTTGGAGGACCTTTAGTAGGCAGCTTGCCAGTGTCGGGGTATATCCTGTAGCAGTATACGTTTCTTTTCTTATTGACTGTAATTGTGGACTGGACTTTGTAATTAAGTTGTTCACTTGTAATATGTTAATTTTATTTCTGTCGGTTCATTAATTAATTATGTAATTTATTTTCTACAATTGTCTTGAATTTCAATACATCTCCACGACACTCAAATAACCCTTCCGAGCTTCCCAACTCGTGGGTGGCGGCATAGGATCCGAATGGTATTGGGTCTGACTCGTTATCCAGTTATTACGTCGTTACAACAGTTGTCTAGGCCTCTGACAGGACCTTGTCAAGTTTTTCGTCTCGATCGACTGTGGTGGTTGGAGCCTCGAGAAAAACTTGTCGAGCTTCTCCCTGTAAGACAAAAGTTCTCACCGAGATGGGGGTGTCTTGGGAGAACTCTCCGATACCTCAATCGGTAAGTGAGTGAGTGAAAGGAGGGAGAGCTCTCAAGAGTGACATGTGTGTCAGACGTGTGAGAGCAATTTGACGGGAGAGGAGGAGAAGAGTCATTGCTATCTCTATGGGTTCCCCTTACTTGGAGAGGATCACCAATTTTTTTTTTTTTTATAGACGATGAAGTTTGTTGAGGGCGATAAGACTGTGCATCTGAAAAGATGCATCTGTCGGGGGTACAAGAATTATGGGATGCTGAGTAAATCACGATAACAAATAGGACACTAATTTGCCAGTGCCGAGAAGATACGATAGCGTTTTGAATTCTCGAAACCAAGCCGACGGATCGGGTTTGACGGGATGAATATTACACGATGGACGCTGTGATACACGCACGTCATACGGGTTTTATTGGGATGCGATCTCTAATGTGCACTTTAATCGTCAAAATAGCATCGATACTCATTTGGGTGGTGATAAGACTCCTTTTTATGTCCAACATCCGTATTAATACTTTTTAAGATTATTCTTGTGAAGGGAGACATGGAGTTTTATCACCTCTCATGTGCTGCTGTAATATCGATAAAGATCAAGATGCAAATAACATCCCAACTTGGTTTTACCTTGGTCAACAATAAAGATGCCACGTGGTCAGACGGGACGATATCTTACGCTAGGTGAGGTACTGACGGGAACGTACGAAGCCCTTCGTTGACAACTCGGCCACTCAGCTTCCTGCCCGGCGTTGCAGAAACTTGGAATGAGTTTGGTCATCTCTACGTAGGGCACTACACTGTGAGAGTAGGGGGTGAACATTATTTAGGTTTAACTTAAAAATTAAATTAAATCAATAAATTTAATTTAGTTTAGTTTAAGTTAAAATTTTAGAAAATTTAATTTGAATTCAAATCAAATCATATTCAAAATTTTAGTTTAACTTGATTTTAATTTTAAAAAATTAATTGAACATAATAATATGAATTTAAAGATTTTTTTAAATTAATATACATATATATACCTATTAAATCTAATTATAAAAATCTAAGTCAATTTTAAGTATATTTTTAATTTAATATAAATATATATAACTATTAAACGTAATTTAAAAAATATAACTTATGTTATCTTGACGAGATTTTTGAATATAATATTGTGAAATAAAATTTAAATCAACTTTTATTTAAATTATTAATTTTTTATGTAAAAATATCATAAAATTTGCTTCTACAAATTATCTAATCTAAATTTTAAATGTGATATGAATATAATTCAAAACAAATCAAAATGAACAAATTTGATTTTTTATTTTTTTATTTTAAAATAATTTAAATTTATTTGATTCGAGTTGACTTATTAGTTTACTTTGATTTAATTTTAAAAAATATTCGAATCAAATTAAATTAGACCGAGCTCACCCCTCCGTCCTACCCGGATCCGAAGAAGAGACCACCGGGTGGAAGGTGACCGTTGTCGATGTCGTCACATGGCCGTTTGATTTCTTATGCACGCCCGCATCTGGATGCGAAGGCCCGCGACGCTCGGCTGACGGGCGGGTGGCGACGAGCAACGTACCGGGTGCCGGACCGACCGTCCAAACGCAAGGCGAACACTTTTGATCGGACGGATACGGCGAAGAGGGTGGTTATCATTTTACGGTTCCCGAGATGGTTGCTTGCCAGCTCGCGGGCGGCAGGGACGAGCCCGCGTGCTGTGGTTACTCGCGGTAGGCATGCGCTACGTTCACCGGTGAACAAGCTGCAAGAGGAAGGGAGCAACTTTATGGTCGCCGGAGGGGATCACAGCACAGTACAGCACACTGCGTCAGAAGTGCATGCCTTGGGTGGAATAGACGTGACAGTTCAACGGGAGTCCAGAATTGCATGCACTGAGTTGACACTGATCCATTGGAATCTTTTAAGTTAATTCTAAAACAGTTATTTCCAAAATTGACGATGTTTCCGTGTTTAAATCAAATTAAATGATCTCCTAATGATCAGAGATGATGTCCATTCTGGGGAAACAAACGTGTTAATAGAGAAGAGTGTTGGGCATTCAACCCATCCGGTCGATCGACCGGTTCGTTCCGGTCGATCGAAACCGGTCGATCGACCGGACACTACAGGTCGACCGGTTTTCCCAGGGAGCTAAGACTCGGGTGTCTGAGAATTTCCGGTCGACCGCTAGTGTAGGTCCGGTTGATCACCAGTCCCGAGGCAGATTTTGTTGACTTTTTGTTCCAAATCCGAAATCAGTTCTTTTACTTGGATTGTTTAATCAAAAAGTCATGGGATTAGGCAGGTTTGGTGGATCTGGTCCATGGGTTGTCCCTTGACCACCCTAGATATATAAAATATCTTATTGGGGTCTAAAAACCTAAGTTGCAATGTGTTTTTAAGGAAGCCATCAAGAGAGAAAAGAGGGGTTACTGTAGCTCCGGGAAGAAAGTGTTGCAGAAGAAGAAGAAGAAGAACAAGGGAAGATCTTCATCAGCTGAACAGGTTTCTCACTACAGGGAAGATCAGGTTTGCAGTGTGCTCAGCTGTGATCGAGTAGGAGAGTTCAGTTTTGTTGGAATCCCAGTTGTTCTCTTGTAATCAAACTCAAATCTTGGTAAGAGATTTGAGTTATTTGTACTTTCATTATTGTTCATAGTGAAGCTTTCTCCTGTGGCTTGCCCGTGATTTTTCCCCTTCGCATTGAAGGGGTTTTTCACGTAAATCTTTGGTGTTCATGTGATTGTTGTTCCAAAAGATTTTTCCGCTACGTTATTCGATCGTTCTAGATTTGTTCGTACACATAAGCCTTGGGATTTTTTCCCATCAACTGGTATCAGAGCCACTTACAGGTTATTAGATCAGTTTGATTATTTGTGTATGAACATGGAGGCCGGTAACTCATCCCGTATGATCAGTTTAAATGGAAACAACTGGATGATATGGAAACCAAGAATGGAGGATCTCTTGTATTGCAAGGATCTGTATGGTCCGTTGCTAGGAGATAGTGGAAAGCCCGAAACAACGACACCCGATGCTTGGAAAATGTTAGATCGAAAAACTGTCGGATTTATTCAACAATGGCTTGATGATAGTGTTTTTCATCATGTTTCCACTGAGAGTTCTGCACACTCTCTATGGAAAAAGTTGGAGGGTCTTTATGAAAGAAGAATAGCTGGAAATAAGGCTTTCATGATTAGAAAGCTTGTCAACTTGAAGTTTAAAGAGGGAACTTCTATTGCCGAGCATTTGAATGAAATGCAGAGTATTACTAACCAGTTATCCTCTATGAAGATGTCTCTTGATGATGAGTTGCAGGCATTGTTACTTCTCAGTTCGTTGCCAGAAAGTTGGGAGACACTGGTGGTCTCTCTCAGCAATTCTGCACCAAATGGAGTTGTCTCCATGAGTCAAGTAACAAGCAGTTTGTTGAATGAAGAGTTGAGAAGAAAGAATTCAGGAATTTCTCACAGTGATTCACAGGCACTCGTCTCAGAGAATAGGGGAAGGTCAAAATCCAGAGGGAGAGGAACTTCACAGAAGAGCAGAAGTAAGTCTAGACCAAGAAAGGACGTTACTTGCTACAACTGTGGAGAAAAGGGGCATTTCAAGAATCAGTGCAGGCAACCGAAGAAGAACAAGAAAAAGGGAAAAGAAGTAGAGAATGCAGAGTCAAAAGAGAATGTCACAGCAACAGCACAAGGTGATGATTATCTGATTTTGTCTACTTCTGATGATATTTTTTCTTGCGTATGCCAGGACCTCGAGTGGGTAATCGATACTGGTGCTTCTTACCTTGCTACACCACGAAGGGAGTTCTTTGCCACCTACAAGGCTGGAAACCTTGGTGTCGTCAAGATGGGAAACCATGGGATGGCCGACATCATTGGCATGGGCGATATTCATATAAAGACCAATCTTGGTTGTAAGTTGGTACTTAAGGATGTGAGGCATGTGGTTGATTTGAGGCTGAATTTAATTTTAGTTGGAAAATTAGATGATGAAGACTATGATAGCAGATTTCACAAGGGTAAATGGAAGCTTAGCAATGGTTCTCTTGTTGTTGCTACCGGAAAGAAATGTCATACCTTATACAGGTTGCAGGTTCAAGCTTGTAGTGATCAGTTGAATGCTACTGAGAAAGATTCCAGTATGGAGTTGTGGCATAAGAGACTGGGACACATGAGCGAGAAGGGATTGCAGGTTCTTTCCAAGAAAGAAGTCTTACCAGACTTCAAAGGTACACATCTGAACTCATGCATTGATTGTTTGGCTGGAAAACAATATAGAGTTTCCTTTACTAGTCATGCATTGTCTAGAAAGATGCATGCCTTGGATCGTGTCTATACAGATGTATGTGGCCCTTTAAAAACAAAAACTCCTGGTGGATCAGTTAATGTTCCAAGTATCAGTGGTGCACTCTATTTTGTCACCTTTATAGATGATTTTTCAAGGAAAGTTTGGGTTTATGCTTTGAAGACTAAAGATCAAGTTATTGATGTTTTCAAGGAGTTTTATGCTAGGGTTGAAAGGGAGACAGAGAGACAGCTGAAATGCATAAGGTCAGATAATGGTGGTGAGTATACATGGTCGTTTAATGCTTATTACAGGTCACAGGGCATTCAGCATGAGATGACAGTTCCTGGTACACCTCAGCACAATGCAATTGCAGAGAGGATGAACCGCACCATCATGGAAAAGATCAGATGCATGCTTTCACAAGTCAAGCTACCCAAAAGATTTTGGGATGAGGCATTGAGGACTGCAGTTGATGTTATCAACTTGTCACCCTGTACAGCTCTAGTTGGTGATGTTGCTAAACATGCATGTATGGTCAGGAAAAGATGTCTTCTACAAGCACTTGAGAGTGTTTGGCTGTCGTGCATTTGCACATGTCCCAGACATTGAAATGTCCAAATTGGATGATAAGATAAAAGAATGTATTTTTTTTGGGTACTCACGTGATGAATTTGGTTACAGGCTTTGGGATCTAGTAAAGTAGAAATTATTCAGAAGCAGAGATGTGATTTTCTTTGAAAATCAAACCTTTGAAGATTTCAAGAAAAAGGTGCCAGCCAAGGCTTCTGAAGAAGGCTTAGCAGATTGTGATCCAATTTTCCCTCCAATATGTCAGGAAGATGATGCAGAGGCATATGTTGACTTACCTGCAGAACATGTGCAGCAGGAAGTAGATGAGGAGCAACCTCCTATAGAAGCTCAGCCGAGAAGATCTTCCAGAGAACATCAGCCTTCCAAAAGGTATCCTACAGATGAGTATGTAATGCTTACTGATGCAGGTGAACCGGAGTGTTACCAAGAAGTAATGCAAAGTGAGCAGAAGAATGAGTGGTTAGAAGGTATGCAGGAAGAGATGGATGCTCTGCAGAAGAACCACACCTATGATTTGGTGCAACTACCAAAGGGGAGAAAGGCATTGAAGAACAAATGGGTTTTCAAATTGAAGACTCAGGAGCATTGTTCTCAACCAAAATATAAGGCCAGATTGGTTGTAAAAGGCTTTGGTCAAAAGCAAGGTATTGACTTTGAAGAAATTTTTGCTCCTGTTGTAAAAATGTCTTCTATTCGTATTGCTCTAGGTTTTGCTGCTAGCCTGGACTTGGAGGTTGAGCAGCTGGATGTGAAGATAGCTTTCCTCCATGGTGATTTAGAAGAGGAAATGTATATGGAGCAACCAGAAGGATTCGAAGTCATAGGTAAAGAGAATTTTGTCTGCATATTGAGAAAGAGCTTGTATGGACTAAAGCAAGCTCCAAGGCAGTGGTACAAGAAGTTTGATTCATTTATGGCTGAAAATGAATACAAAAGAACGGCTTCAGATCATTGTGTATACATCAAATGGTTTGGTGAGAATTTCATTATTCTCTTATTATATGTTGATGACATGCTTATCTTTGGGAAAGATATGTCTATAATTAACAAGCTGAAGAAGGAACTTAGCAAGTCCTTTGCAATGAAGGATATGGGGCCAGCAAAGCAAATATTAGGCATGCAGATTTCTCATGACAGAAAAGCCAAGAAAATATGGTTGTCACAGGAGAAATACATTGAGAAGGTATTGGACAGGTTTAGTATGAGCAATGCAAAGTCAGTTGGTTCTCCTTTTGCAGGTCATTTTAAGTTGTGCTCAGAGCAGAGTCCAACAAATGAAGAGGAAAAGGAGAAAATGCAGAAAGTCCCTTATGCTTCAGCAGTCGGAAGTCTGATGTATGCAATGGTATGTACGAGGCCGGATATAGCGCATGCAGTGGGTGTTGCTAGTAGATTTCTTGCAAATCCAGGAAAGGAACATTGGGCAGCAGTGAAGTGGATCTTTAGATATCTCAGGGGTAGCTCCAAAATTTGTTTAAGTTTTGGGGGCGGGTCACCTGTTCTCGCAGGTTACACAGATGCAGATATGGTGAGAGATATTGATACAAGGAAGTCCACATCAGGTTTTGTTCTTACTTTTGCAGGGGGAGCTGTGTCATGGCAACCAGGTTACAAAGGTGTATTGCGCTCTCCACCACAGAGGCGGAATATATTGCTGCTACAGAGGTTTGCAAAGAGATGCTGTGGATGAAAGAATTCCTACATGAATTGGGGCTGAAACAAGAAAGCTATGTGGTGTACTGTGACAGCCAAAGCGCCATCCACTTGTGCAAGAACCCAACTCTTCATTCCAAGTCAAAGCACATAGACGTCAGATACCACTGGATTAGAAATGTGTTTGAAGAGAAGCAACTGAAGCTTCATAAAATTCACACAGATGACAATGGGGCAGACATGTTGACGAAGACTTTGTCAAAAGAAAGGCAAGAGGTTTGCCGACGCCTGGTCGGCATGACTACACACTGAGGAGTCACGGGGCAGCCTCCCTTATGGGCTGAAGGGGGAGGTTGTTGGGCATTCAGCCCATCCGGTCGATCGACCGGTTCGTTCTGGTCGACCGAAACCGGTCGACCGTCCGGACACTACAGGTCGACCAGTTTTCCCAGGGAGCTAAGACTCGGGTGTCTGAGAATTTCCGGTCGACCGCCAGTGTAGGTCCGGTCGACCGCCAGCCCCGAGGCAGATTTTGTTGACTTTTTGTTCCAAGTCCGAAATCAGATCTTTTACTTAGATTGTTTAATCCAAAAGTCATGGGATTAGGCAGGTTTGGTGGATCTGGTCCATGGGTTGTCCCTTGACCACCCTAGATGTATAAAACATCTTATTGGGGTCTAAAAACCTAAGTTGCAAGGTGTTTTTAAGGAAGCCATCAAGAGAGAAAAGAGGGGTTACTGTAGCTCCGGGAAGAAAGTGTTGCAGAAGAAGAAGAAGAAGAAGAACAAGGGAAGATCTTCATCAGCTGAACAGGTTTCTCACTACAGGGAAGATCAGGTTTGCAGTGTGCTCAGCTGTGATCGAGTAGGAGAGTTCAGTTTTGTTGGAATCCCAGTTGTTCTCTTGTAATCAAACTCAAATCTTGGCAAGAGATTTGAGTTATTTGTACTTTCATTATTGTTCATAGTGAAGCTTTCTCCTGTGGCTTGCCCGTGATTTTTCCCCTTCGCATTAAGGGGTTTTCCACGTAAATCTTTGGTGTTCATGTGGTTGTTGTTCCAAAAGATTTTTCCGCTGCGTTATTCGATCGTTCTAGATTTGTTCGTACACATAAGCCTTGAGATTTTTTCCCATCAAAGAGATGTGAGGAGAGTACCTTTTGGAGTAGAGCAGCATTGTTTTGCTGCTCTTACGTGGAGGTGGGTGGAAAGGGAACATGGCTCTTCCAACATATCAGTCTTTATCAATACATTTATAACATTAGTTAATTTCATATGTATATATATATATACATATATATATATATACAAAATATCAAACTTACTCTTCTGAAGATAATTTTTTGTGACATTCTTAAAATTTTTAGTTAATAATATTGATATATATGATATTTGACAATCACGAATGATAATTTTGATACTTCTCGTGTGAAGAGGAGGCGAGATATATATGAAATTATCCCTCAACAAATTTTGATCAATCTTTGAGTGTTCCTCTTCGAATGGGAGACTTTTTCCTATAATCGTGACGTTTTTATCTTATACAAATAATTATTTTAAGTCTGGAGATCTCATCAAAAAGAATAATTCTTTTTTTTTGGCGGATCCTGTCACTCACGAAAAACACTTAGACGATGACCACATGAATATAAAAGAGTTTAGGTCTCACCCTCATAGACAGCTGGCTACAAACGGTGGGATATTTGAAACTCAACTCATGATCTTCCTCGTAAAAAAGGGGTGTCGAAGCCACAACAAAGAAGCTCACAGTTAGAGAGAGAAAGCAGATCTCAGTTAGACAGACAAGATAGGAAAAAAAAGATGACTACTGCCTATACTGATTCCTCAGCGGTAGAGAAGCCACCACCCCCACCACGGAAGGGCAAGCTCGAATCTTCCCCTGCAACTCAAGAAGTGCATGCCGACGATCGATGCAGGTGTTACTGTTGCCCTTCTGAACCATGGCTTATATTGTCATCGATCATTCCAAAAAGGGGCAGTTCAAAGAGTGTCAGCTTAATTAAGTGACCAACCTGCTGTAGTAATTAAACACCTTTCGCATCGGGTTGCTTTCCGGCCCCCATCATGCCCACCTACTAATTAACAATCCAACTCGAGGCATGCACCTGTTCCGTCCGGGTACAACCACATGACGAACAGGGGCACTTCACCCAGTTGGATGGCTTCGGGCAACTCACTCACATCACATGGATACGCACACTTAAACAACGTATTATATATAATATAATATAATACGTGATCAAGGAATGGAAAAGAAGGGAGATTACCCATTAATCTAGCTAAAAAGTCACTTGTGGTATAATGTGGCCAAGGTCATAATTAAATTCATGAGGGTCACGTGAGAAGGAAGGGGACCATGAAGAAGACCACCCGAGTGGGAAACCTGCAGGTGCATGACGACATGATTAGAAGCTTATTAACATTAATTAACCCTATCCCTGCAACGAGTTACGAAGAGCCCTTCAAGTAGTGGATAGGAAATGCTACACGCGGAGTGCGAGTTTCCAATACATGGCTTATACGTTAACAACAAAGCCACCCCCCCCCTCCTCTCTCTTTGTCTACGTGCCCCGGCTCTCCTCCATGGGGAAGTGCACTCTTACTTGGAAGGCACAGCCTTGATTAAAAATATGGCTTGGTTTGTTAGACATGTTCACGTCACAAATGGGCTTCTTCGATTGAAGCACCCTAAGTGACTCATTAAATAAGTGGGGGACGCCCCACAATTATTCGATGCGAACCCAACCTTTGTTTTTCTTGGGTTTTTTTTTTTTTTTTTTTTGGGGGGGGGGGGGGAGGTGTTCCTCGAACACAAAGCTCACTGTACACTAGAAGGCCTAATTCCTAGGGGGATGAATAACAAACCCAACCCCCTCCTCTCCCCGTGGGCATCATGTCCCGCCCCTTTTCTTGGTCAAGGCAGCTCTATATCCTCCTGTTCAACAAGAATTTAATTGCTGCTACTCACATGCTGAGGAGGTGGGGGGGGGAGGGGGGAATCTATGTGGTGTTGTGTGAACGAGACGACACACCTATATACGAACATTAAAAAAATTGCCATATATAGTTGTTCGATGCTTGTCCACTTGCTACATGTTACTTGGGCTTGCAGATGGGCAGCAAGCACAACAGCTTGGCTCGGCGTTTGTTTAAGACAGAAGGGGGCTGTTCTTTGTTGGACTTCCAAGAGTCGGCGGCTATACGTTGAGCCCCGTCTTATTAGGGTTTCTCATCCTAATTCCTAGAAGGGCATCCCCTGCATCCCTGCCCCCCCCCCGCCCCCCGCATTTGTTAGGGTTTTGTTTATGTGAGAGGGGGGGGGGGGGAGACATGGAGGCGTAATTCACTGAATGGAGACCCATGTTTACGTAGGCTTACGCCTCGCACGGGCGCTTGCGCCTTTCGATTGGCCCGCTGTCTTCTTTCATGCACCACGGAGCTGAAACAGCATGGCGAGTGGCGACCTTTTTGTACGTAGCTTTCGTTGAGCAGACACAAGACTTTTGCCCCTTCAGAGGGCATCAATCAAGAACACATATTGGAAGAGCTTGAGGAGGAAGGCCCATCCGTACGAGTTTGACGATGACATTTATCACCATGCCGTGAACAAATTAATTAATACTCCCGTGAGGTGTCCTTGTACCGTATTTTTCAACATCCAGTTACAACTCTATAGTCATTTTCTGAGTGATCTTAAATGGGCTCCCGATTGGTGTGCCCGTATGCGATGGTGATCTTTGACCGACATTGCTTCCCCAAATGGACAAGAACAGATTGGAGAGTGGGCTCGGGTTTTAATTTATGTATACGTTTGGCAGTGCTAAAGTTTTGTATGCTTGGCACTGCATGAAATCCAATTCAAAGTATACACTCCTTTTGAAACGAGCTGAAGTAATTTGCACTCAGCCAAGTCTCGACTAGTTCGCCCAATTATAAATATAAAACAACTGATTTGATGACCTCACAGATTTGGGGAGACGTCTCACAGCACAAGAAGACATACGAATGGTGTGAAGATGCTATTATCTATCATTTGGCCAATTAACAGAGGGGTAGTATGATCATTTAATTTTTTTTTGTTCGATACAAAGGGGTATCATCGTAAATGAATATCTTGCACATACTCTGAAGAGACAGCGCAATGGCATTTATTAGGGAATACATGTGCGAGGACCTACTCTGAACTAAGTAGGAAAGCCATTTTCTTGGGCAAACATGGCCTAACATCTGGTTTCTTTATCCGCCCAATGAGTCGTGCACATGGAATGCCATTGATTTAAGAGTAATTCTTATTATCCGTCTCGGACGGTTACTCACCCGGGATGAGATTGATTCACATGGAGTGAGCACAATTAAAGATTGATCCATATAGAGTGAATACATTGCACCTACCTCACGTGAACTAATCCCATTACGAACGAATAACCGTTCGGAACAGATAACCTGCGGGACTCTCAATTTACAAACGCCGTGGAAGTTCTTCGTTGATGGCTCTCTTCCCTCGACAGAACAACAACTCACCCCCAAAAATTATTCTATTAAACAAAACCACACTAGGACTGGGTTGGAGCCCGTGCCCATGACATCAGCCCGTCGACAATCTCGGGACGGACGGACTCCCCCCCTCCTCCTCTCCTTTAATTGGGGGGAAGCCCAAGACCCAACAACGGAAGTTGGAATCCGGCCAATATATAGACAACTGTACTTAACCTGCTTATAAGAAATGGCCGTCAAATGTGTGCTCTCGCCGGGATGAGAACAAAAGAGAAGTCCCGCCCGGTGGAGATCGAGGGGCCCAATAAGAAACACTTCTTTTTTCTTCGGATTAGATTAACCCCACACATTCCTAGGAAGACGTAAAAGATGCTAACCACCCATGCTTAATTAGCCTACCAAGAAAAGGGCCCTTGCAAGCTCAAACTAATATAAAATTAAGAAAACCCCCAGGCAAGTCTTCAAAGAACCATGTTCAACAGCTAGTGACCACCACCTCAACCTCTAAGGGGGAACATAACCCTTCCCATGCACGTGTTCATGTCACATGCATTGGGGGGGGGGTGTGTAGTTGATTAGTTTGAATCATGATGGACAATGCTGATCGCACGGGTACGAAATAATTCCGGGAGCCGGCGCAATTTGGTGGAATATTCCCACGAGGACACGGGGGATGAGAATTTCTAAGGTGGATCTGGATTTGGAAAATCTTAAACGAACGTGAGGCCACAGTAGTGGACTGGAATTTAAAAGAAGCTGGAGGTAAGTGAATATCTTGCTTGTAGACTTAAATAATCAAGCAAGTTGATTGATAGAGAGATGTCATATATAATAAGGTACACTTAGTTAATGGCGTGCTGGGCAAATTCTCATCGTGGAGGTTGTTTTGTTATTTCAAGTCAACTTTCATATCGAAGAAGGATAGCAGGAGTAGGGTATCCGATGAGAGAGAGTGTGTTGGTCCTATCACACATTCACACATCTCCTACACAAAATATTTAATCAAAGTCGGTTAGCGTCTTCGATCCTCTGGAGTCTAATGTGCTCCACCCCAATTTTAAAATGGGCATCAATATCTTGGTTAAAGGAAATGTGGGGGTAAGAGTTAATCCAACTGATTTTAGATGGGCAAAACATTTAGTTATTCCCTCTTCTCCTGTTTACTTCACTGTAAGGAAGCTTTTGTATGGAGCTTCAAATTGTAAGTTAAGATATAGCATATATAAATGATTTCTCATTATATATATATCTCTCTCTTAAGGTAACTAATTTTAAACACCGAGGAGAACCAGCAATACTCTAAAGTTCTATCATTAGCGAGATTTGCCTTCCACACATTGTTACCTATGCTACTCATGGAGGGGAGGCCCAATGGTCCAACGAGCATAGCGGGGCTCAACAATGCCAGTAGGCCGGTGTAGCCCAACATTACTAAGGGATAGACCCCTGACCGGCCCACCTCCGTAACATGGATGTGGAATCCCAGGCACCGTACCCCTACGCTGGGCTGGAAATCAAGAAGAATGTGACAACAGGATCAACTTGGGCCTCAGCGGCTTAACTCAACCCTCCAGGAGATCTTGACAGCTTGACCCTATGTGGAGGCCTAGAGCACTAGCTCAATCCCAAATCATTCTAGAATGTCTAGGGCGCTGACTTAGTCCCAGGTCGCTCTCGAAAACCTCGACATATAGCTCGGCCCCATCTTCAAATGATATGGAGCAATAGCTCTACCCCAGATGTCATCCGGAGGTCTAGAGTACTAGCTCGATCCCGAGCCAATCTAAGAGGTCTAGAGTGCTGACTTGGTCTCAGGTCACTCTCGAAGACCTCATGAGGAAGTTCGGCCCCGTCCTCAAGAGATCTAGAGTGGCAACTCGACCCCGAATGCTATTCGAAGGCTTGGAGTGCTAGCTCAATCCCGAACCATTTCAGGAGGCCTAGAGCACCGACTCGGTACCGGGTCTCTTCCAGAGACCTCGAGAGGTAGGTCGGCCCGGTCCTCAGGATTGAGATATGGAGTGATAGCTCGACACCGATCGCCATCCAGAGACCTAGAGCATTAACTGGATCCTGAGCCTCGAGTCTAGGCCATTAGAAGGCCTTGGCACGTACTGTGGAGGCCCTCCCACTTGAGTCGTTATGACTACTATGCATGCGAGATTCATGAGCACCAACATATGCGGCCAAGCTCCCTCACTGATTCATGAGACAACATCATGAAAGACAAGATCTTAGTCAGGTGGACATCCATTGAGAAGTGCAATCTGTTATGGGAGCTCATGTGGGATAATGTGTCTCATGTCATGTCTCTTTTGACTTAATTATCTGAATTTAATTTTTCATTTTGTTTTAATGATCGGCAACAGTACATTTTGTTTTCTAGCTCTTGGGTTTTGATAATAATGATTTTCTGAAACCATTCTTATTATGACAACACTGTGAGCATTTCATAGCTTCACGTGCACGCATTTCATACTAAGGTCCATACATTTTTACAGTTCTGCGCATGAAGGTCAATGCATATTGCATGGTAAGTAGAGGCAAGGTCGGTGCACATCATCTCTTAGTACTACTAAGGTCGCTGCACGTTTCTGTAGAAGTGCACAACAGGTCGGTGTAGATATTGTAGCGCGCATTTAAAGTCGGTGCACGTCTTGTATGATTTTACACAAGATCGGTGCATGTTTCTGTAGAAGTGCGCATATAAGAGGTGCACCTTTTGCAAATAGCACATAAGATTTGTGCACACATGACTGTCAGGTTAGTGCACGTTTCTGTTTATGCAAACATGAAGGTCAGTGCATACCACTATTCCCTCATGTAGGTCAGTGCACATTTAAGTGCCTGCACATAAGGTCCGTGCTCATCTTGTATGACTGCACACAAAGTCGGTGCACGTTTCTGCCTCATGCATATAAAGGTCTGTGCACCTTTTATCTCATGCATATAAAGGTCGGTGCATGATTTACCTCATGCATGAAAGAGGTCGGTGCAAATTTTGCCATGTGCATATAAGGTTGGTGCACATTTCTGACTTATGCATATGAAGGTCTGTGCACGTCTATCTTGTGTCTATATAAAGTCGGTGCATATAGTCATAAACTCAGGTCGGTGCACATTTACATTGATGGCTTGGAAGGTTTGTGCACACTCCATTCTGTGCATGTCCAAGGTTAGTGCAAATTTCTTATACTGCATATCGAGGTCAGTGCTCATTCTATTTAAGCATAATCAAAGTCTGTGCACATTTGCAAGGACAAGTCTATGTATATTCTCATATGATGCTACAAGGTCAGTGCATATGCATTCTTCGAAGTCTAAGCTCATGTATTATACAGGTCTGTGCACTAGATAAAGTCTGTACACATTTAAGTCCGAACATGTTCAAAGTCTGAGCATCAACGTTCATATGTTTGTACATCATGGCCAAGCTCCCTCACTGATTCATGAGACAACATCATGAAAGACAAGATCTTAGTCAGGTGGACATCCATTGAGAAGTGCAATCTGTTATGGGAGCTCATGTGGGATAATGTGTCTCATGTCATGTCTCTTTTGACTTAATTATCTGAATTTAATTTTTCATTTTGTTTTAATGATTGGCAACAGTACATTTTGTTTTCTAGCTCTTGGGTTTTGATAATAATGATTTTCTGAAACCATTCTTATTATGACAACACTGTGAGCATTTCATAGCTTCACGTGCACGCATTTCATACTAAGGTCCATACATTTTTACAGTTCTGCGCATGAAGGTCAATGCATATTGCATGGTAAGTAGAGGCAAGGTCGGTGCACATCATCTCTTAGTACTACTAAGGTCGCTGCACGTTTCTGTAGAAGTGCACAACAGGTCGGTGTAGATATTGTAGCGCGCATTTAAAGTCGGTGCACGTCTTGTATGATTTTACACAAGATCGGTGCATGTTTCTGTAGAAGTGCGCATATAAGAGGTGCACCTTTTGCAAATAGCACATAAGATTTGTGCACACATGACTGTCAGGTTAGTGCACGTTTCTGTTTATGCAAACATGAAGGTCAGTGCATACCACTATTCCCTCATGTAGGTCAGTGCACATTTAAGTGCCTGCACATAAGGTCCGTGCTCATCTTGTATGACTGCACACAAAGTCGGTGCACGTTTCTGCCTCATGCATATAAAGGTCTGTGCACCTTTTATCTCATGCATATAAAGGTCGGTGCATGATTTACCTCATGCATGAAAGAGGTCGGTGCAAATTTTGCCATGTGCATATAAGGTCGGTGCACATTTCTGACTTATGCATATGAAGGTCTGTGCACGTCTATCTTGTGTCTATATAAAGTCGGTGCATATAGTCATTTGCATAAACTCAGGTCGGTGCACATTTACATTGATGGCTTGGAAGGTTTGTGCACACTCCATTCTGTGCATGTCCAAGGTTAGTGCAAATTTCTTATACTGCATATCGAGGTCAGTGCTCATTCTATTTAAGCATAATCAAAGTCTGTGCACATTTGCAAGGACAAGTCTATGTATATTCTCATATGATGCTACAAGGTCAGTGCATATGCATTCTTCGAAGTCTAAGCTCATGTATTATACAGGTCTGTGCACTAGATAAAGTCTGTACACATTTAAGTCCGAACATGTTCAAAGTCTGAGCATCAACGTTCATATGTTTGTACATCATGGCCACGCTCTGAGGTATTTGCATATAGATTTATATCATTGGTCTGAGCATTGAGCATGCACTCTAAGTGTTTGACTAAATGTATGTCATCTAAATTGCAAGATTAATTACTACGTCTCTGGAAACAACAGAAACTTAAGTGGTCACGTGATCCCAGGACAATAAGTGGCATGTGATCCAAGGCGGTTCTCCAATCAGATATATCTGACACTTGGGCCGCGCACTTCCATCATCTGACATGTGGAAAGAGCATCTGCATCTCCTGACAGGTGGAGCTTCACCAGAGCCTCTTCTACTGATTCTCTGGGCGGGAAACGTGTTTCCCACGTGCCCTATTCTCGCGAGGCTATATAAAGGGACCAGATTTCTCAGATCAAGATGGAGAGAGATATAAAGAAGGTTGATAGAAGAAGAGAAGGGGGAGTATAGAAGCAGAGAGAAGGATTTCGAGATAGAAGAGAACTGAGTACTGAAAGCTGAGAGTAGAAAGAAGAAGAGCTTGCGGTGAAAGTCAAAAAGGAGTGTCGTAAGTTGGATAGAAGGTCAGAGTGAGAAGAGAGTTTGTGAGAATCTGTCTTTGTAATTGACTCCTAGATCAAATCCAGAGTCAATCTGCTCCTAGAGAGCTACATTGATTCCTCGTTTTGTTCTTTCCATTTTATTTCCTGAATTCTCTTAAGCTGTGTATCAGCGAGCGAGGGTGAAACCTCGGATAGCGAAGTTGTAAGGCTCAGCGGTAGCAAGCTGTGAGGCTCAGCGGTCTGAGATCTAATCCCCAAAGCTGTGGATCAGCGGTCTAGGATCTAATCTCCAAATCTGTGGATCAGCGGTCTATAGGGATTATATCCCCGAAGATGTGGATCAGCATACTCAAGCTGTGTGACAGTAGTAAGCTTTACTCAATTGAGTAAGGGGTGGACGTAGATCTCTAGATAGAGATCGAACCACCTAAAAATTCTCTTCTCTTGTGTGATTGATTTGTGCTCCATTGTGTTTATAGCTTCTGTCTGCTCATTGTTTAGATGAATGCTTAGGAGCGTTTAAGAGAAATATGCTTTCACTTGTTAAAATTGCTATCTGAGATTCTTACTAAAGCTCTTCATCCAGTAGGTATATCAAAAGGCTTGGTTGGAAGGATATGTTACGCCTATCTGGAATTCCACCTCTTGCGTGAGGCTAGTCTCCGCCATCGTACCATACCTGGATGTTTGGCTGACTGTTAAGTGCAATTATCTGATTTCTCTTGATATTGTTGAAATTCATCTCTTACTGAATTTGAAGATTCTATTCTTACTGTCTGACATTTTACAGTAATTTTTCTAGCTTTTATTGTGCATTGGCCTTCATGCATAATTGTTAGCGTACTAATTTGTTCTGAAACTTATATCTCTTGATTGATTTACAGTGGTTAGTTTTTATTCCGTATTATCTTTAACTGTTGTAGATTTTTAGGGGTAGATCTATTCACCCCCCCTCTAGATCTTAGTGTCCATCCGTTCCAACACAATCGCCACCCTGCATCCAGTCGCCATGGCTGCATACGTACAAGCACCCTACAGGACTACTGCGTGGCCCCTGCCCTGCCAAATATGGGCAATCTCATTGGGTTGCGAGGATCCGGTGCACCATTATGACCTGTCGCTGTCAGTAGATCCTCACATCTTTTCGATGCCGCAAAGTGGGGTCCCTTCAAAGTTTGGGGACCAGGAGATCCCTGTCGATACAGAACCATTGCTTGCCTATGACCATGTAAAGGTGGTCACATCGGCTTCCCAAGGTAAGGAGGAGGAACCTGGCCAAGAGGAAAAAGGCAAGGGTGATCCCGTACTTAGCCCCCACTTCCCCAATGAGAAGCCTGTCTTGGTCCTTAAGCCTTGTCCTCTAGGCGACCATGAGAGTTCACCCTCTCGCCTCCCCGACAGAGCCCGAGAGTCTTTTCCATTCGAGAACTCTCTCCTCCCTCTACCTATGGTGTCCTCTGACTTGAGTGTCGAAGGGTTCTCCTGGGGAACACTCGATGAGAATTTACATTGCAAGAAAAGAGTTTGACTAGGTTCTGTCAAGGCGTCTGCTCCCCAAAGTCATGGTGGAGGGAGCTCAATGTGGGTCTCTCACATCCTCCCTGAGAAGGGTCGGATGTGGGGACTTCTCTATCTCCAACGACAGTAGCACTTTATCCACCAATGCTAAGGATGCAGGGGACCCCCTCTCCCAGCGATCCTTTCAGAGCGAGATCTTAGATCGCCGCCGGCACCGGCACCTCTCAGTGGCACCGACATCATGAAAGACACCGCTCCGGTCATCTAGGAGCCCTGCCATCGCCTCTTCGCACAGGGCCGCCTGCCTCTCGTGCAAGAATATGGCCCTCTGGTAGAGTCCTTGAAGGCCACCCCTCTTTCGTTTTCTCAGGCTCTGTATGCAAGTATCTTCCCTCTTTCTCAGGCCCTATAAGCCAAGTATGCCTGGGTGCCTCTGTAACTTCTCCTTCTCTAGAATAAAAAGCAAACAAAAAGAGAATGAAAAATCTCTCCCCAAGTTGCTAGTCTCTCTCTCTCTACCCCTCACCGCAGGTCACCCTCCTCTGGCTAAGGTGCGATCACACCGTTCCCCATGACAAAATCTATGGCCACCCAATGGTCCGGAAAGCTAGTGAGTTCTACACCGCTATACTACTAAAATTGGATCAGTTAATCCGGCTCAAGTTTAGCTCAATCGTGTTTCTTGTGAGGAAGTTGTTTTGTTCTTGCATCTGTAGCTAGTCAGTATGAAATGGGCAACAAACAGGTTCTAAAGTAAACTTCTTTGAAGGGATTAATTTGATATCTTGAAGTCGTTAGAGATGCCATTACGCTGGATCGGCTACTTAGAGGGGCCTGAAACAGGATAATGATCCATCATTTGCTGGTTTAATTTCCAGGTTAGCATTCTTAAAAAAGGACAGTAGTCCTATAATTATATTGACCATTAGGATATACAAATTTCATTAAATACCCACAAAATAATGATTACATTCATTTAATAAAATCTCAGGTTTGAACTTGAAACCAACCTAAAGTTTTAAGAAGTAATTTTAAGTTGTCTGGTTCCAACCACACTGGCATTTTCATTATGTGAACTGAGATTGGGCTGGAGTTTTGTTAGGCTAAATGGCATTAAACCTTATTATTGCCATTACAGTAACATGGAAGGTGGGGAGAAATTGGAAAGGAAGCGACAGTGCATTGTAGTTTGGATTTCACTTTGAAGATGACTAGCTTCAAAGTTTGGCTTTTCCTTTGGAGATGACATGGATGGAAGGGGTGTTGCCATTGTCGAGGGGTGCTTTGTGTGGCTTTTGCTTTGAGGGTGACCCCTACCCATAATTTCCCACGTCAAGAACAACCCATATAAACAAGTGAGAGGGAGCTCAAACCCTTCAGAAAGGAAGTCCATATTCCCGCCCATGCACCTTTGGGAGACCCCAAGAATGAAAAGCCTGTTGGGGAGAAGCTTCTGTAACTAGAAGCAGAATGTTTGTGATGCTTTCTTTTACATCAGGTTGTGCCCTATCTTCTGGATGGCACTGTTAGCAAGCCAATGGACGCCTGATTTTGATGGGCCTAGATTGGTAGGTAACCAGACGGGCCTAAAAGCCCTGCCTGGTTTCAGGTGGGCTAGGTCCTTGGAGTGGATACCATTCCCGGTCTTATGCTTTTCTACACATAGAGAAGCCAGCATTGGAGCCCACGACTTGCCTTGGTGGTCTCACCACCTCCCTCCCCCCTTTAGGGGAGATATTACGTTTTATCTTGAGTTCTCCCCTCCCCGTTAAAAAAAAGTACCTACTAAAAAAAGCATGCATTGGGAAATTAACGTACATTAGTGAGAGTTCGGGACAGCTTTGATATGTACAAGAGGCAAAATTGAATTAGACTATTGCATCTCTCATGCCATGTATGATAAAGCTTTTAATTTGAATTACTTTTGTGCTTCCACCTTGGGAGTAATTCTATGCACCTTTGAGGGGTCCCCAACAATGAAAAGCTCTTTGAGTAGAAGCTTTGCAGCCAAAGCAGAAGGGCTGTAATGCTTTTTTTTACATAAGGTTGTTGGCATGTTTTTTGGATGTAATTGCTTGCAAGTCAAAGGGTGTCTGGCTCACTTTGAAGCCTCGGTAGAGGCCCAAAAGTCGTTCCAGGTGGGTTGGGTCCTGGGCCTGGGACCATTCCCGGGACATTCAGAAGCTATACGTTACATTAGTAGGGAGATCAGGGCATCATCGATCGGTCGAAGAGGCAAAGTGATCTTGACTATTACATCTCTGAAAACAATGTTCAATGCAGTCTCTGATTAGGTGTTGTCTATTTTGGTGTAATTATCTAGTTTTAGAACCAATAGTTTTAAAATCAAAGTGTTCCTCTAATTTTAAATTTGGCACTATTTTGTTTGGTAATTGTAAAACAAAACAAGTTTTTTGTTGGCTGTGATTTCAGCTAACTTTTTCTCTAGTTTTGATTTCCAGTAGATATGGGCCATAAACCAAAACAAGAGAATCTTAGTGTCAGTTGAGACCATGTGATTCCATTTACACTATTATACAATTTTAAAATGCTATAAATAAAACAGCTGTAGAGTTTTACCTAGTTTTATAGTGAAACAAACAAGCCCTAATTGGAAGTACTTTTGTATTTTTACAGATTTTATTCCATTTATTTTGTAGGGACAAAAGATATTTTTGGAATATATTTTTGGAAGCTATTTATGTAGTTTTACTCCTGTTTTTCACTTTTTAACTAAAAGTTTCAAATTGTACCTTCTTATGTCGAAACAAAACAGAATTGCCATGAAAAGTTTAATTTTTATAATCACTCAAAGTAATTTACAACTTCTTTCAACTTGTACTTTTATGTGGCAAATGAAAGCCAGCATTAGCTTTGAATTCGAAGGTACGCTAAACATGCCCTCAATGTTGTTGAAAAATTGCATAACTAGTGATATTTTGTATGCTAACCATTGTACTTTGCTTGTTTGCTTGGAATATTAGTGGATATCAAATATTAATGTTTTTAAAATGTAAAGCATGAATACTATAATTGAAATAAGAATGATGTCGGATGTTAAGAATGACATTTGAAAGGGGGAGAGAGAGAGAGAGTATAAAAAATTGATAATAGTGGATTCTTTTATATATATAGCCAAGATTGTTATAGAACATAATTATAGATCTATGCTAATTTGTCAACAATAGTGGGTTTTTTATACATAAAGAAAAATTAGTAGAATATAGTTAAATATTTATTCTGAACGGCCATTATTAGTAGCAGTATTAAAACTATTATTAATAAAAATTAATACAATAACAAGCACCCTAGTTACAACCTTTCAACTGGTATTTTCCACAGTGATGGGATCATGCAGTTGGACAGAGTGGTGAAGACTGCTTTTCTCATAAAATCAAAATAATTTTCAAGGGAATGTACTTGTGGATTAGTGAACATTACCTTGCCAACCTACCCTCCATGTCTTGTGACCCATTTGGATGTACCTAAAAATTTTAAAAAATATTTGTTACAATCTATACATGGCAATTGTGTCATACCATGTTGCAGTCTTTCTACAAAGAGATTGAGTTGGGAATAGGACCTATAAACATGTTGCGGTCTTTCTACAAAGGGATTGAGTTAGCAATAGGAACTATTTTATAGCTCCAACAAGAGGAAAGGGGCCAAGAATGTGACGGCGGTTGATCCCGAATCGAGGGTTTAGGAACATCGGCGATGGCCGTTCTCTCTCCCTTCGGTCCCTTGTAGCCGGCCTTGCTACTGCGTCTCTTGTGGAGCTGCCGACGCAGCCATCGTCCGCTCTGGTGGCCCCCATACTCACTCGATCATCAGTGCCCCATGGCCGTCGCGTGACCCACTAATGCTGCTGCTATGCTTTCTCTCTCGGCGGCCGCGGTAACTCCGGTCTCTAGAACGAACATCGCATTCACCCCATGCACCCGCCGTCATGGTTCCATGGCCTGCCCCCTCTCTTGGTTTCTCCATACTCCCCCTCCGTTTGGAGGCGGCTTTCAAGGCCCTCGCGCCTCCTGCTGCTGGTCCCAGCTCGCTAGCCATGCCTCACCCCACGAGTGGCCATGTTGATGCTCATGCGCCGTACGCCCCTGCTCCCACACCTGTTCATGTCACGGCCCGCCATGTTGCTCCTTGCTTTGGTCATGCTACTGCCCATGCCCGTGCATCTACTATCCTTCGCTCAGCCTCTCTCCTCGTCGCTGGAAAATCGCATGGTCATAGCGTCCAAGTTCCAGACCCTGAGTACCCACCTGATCTTTCTGCATTGCTTTCTAGATATGCTCCTGATTTTTCTGAACCAAAGGGTCTACCACCACGTGGGATTGTGATCGTAGAATTCAAATGCTAGATGAATCAAGACTAGTATATGTGCCACCGTATAGACACTCTCCACACCACAAGCACGTCATTGAGACTCAAGTCAAAGAGTTAATTGTTAAGGATCTATTGCAATTCAATAATAGCCCCCAGTCGCGGAGTCAGAAATATTTGAAGGGGGGGGGGTAAAATAAAATTAATATAATAAAAATTATTATTATTTAAATAGAAGACATTTTATAAGTGATTTGTCAACGACGGGTATCATATTCTGAAAGCGTTGTATTATTATCTCATTGTCAATACTCTCGAATTTCTCCTTCTCAATATATGTCACTAAATTATCATTCATCCATTGATCACCACAAAAATTACTTCAGTTTCAAAATCAAGTGTAATATTTCTGACGAGTGGGAGCTAACTTTATATTATATAATCGAGATAATGAATCATAAACAAGAACAACCGAGAGGAAGAACCAAGTTAAGTTTATGAGATATGTAAAATCCCAGTGATTGAAAATACACGAAATAACAAGAATTAAAAAGAAAGATAAAATTAAAGAAAAGGAAGATAAAATCAAAGTCCTGAATGAAATGTCTTCCCCAGGTAAAATCCCATAGTAAAGTCCTAACGATTCCAGCAAAACCCACCAAATAGATAACAATAGAACTGAGCAAGGGTAAAAACTCGCTGTATTGATAGAGAAGCTCCACAGAGTGAAGTGAGGTAAAACCCACCAAATAGATAACAATAGAACTGAGCAAGGGTAAAAACTCGCTGTATTGATAGAGAAGCTCCTCAGAGTGAAGTGAGGTGTGGGGGGCTGGACGTGCGGATCGGAGGGACATGTTATAAGCCTGCAAATCAACCATGTGCACAGCCCGATGGCCTTTTTTTATTTCTGCTCAACCATCAAAAAATAACCCTACATAGCTACAGGCAAAGTTTCTCAGTCGGCAACCGCAAAACCCTTTTACGGTTCTATTGTACTACTTTTATCCTCTTTTGTCTCTTTTAGGTTTATATCTTACAAAAGAAAATCTTCATCGTCGATTTACGGTTAAACAACCAACTAATGAATGTGGGTGATAAATGCCCACCATCAATAGATATTTTAACTTAATTGTAAAACTTAGATATCAACCATCCATAAATATCTAATGGGCCAAAAAACTCAACAAGGGGTGGGGGACAAATGTAAACAACCCCAAGTCAAGGGGGGCAATTGCCCCCCCTTGCCCCCCCTGGCTCCGCCAGTGATAGCCCCTTCTCTGCACCAGTCCTCCTAGTCTAGAAAAAAGACGGTTCATAGAGGATGTGCATAGATTATAGGGCCTTGAACGACCGAACCATCAAAAACAAGTATCTAATGTCTATAGTCGATGACTTGTTAAGTGAATTACATGGCTCGGAGTACTTTTCAAAATTGGATTTGAGATATGGTTATCATCAAATCCGTATGCATGAGAAGGATATTTTCAAAACAACATTTTCGACCCATGAGGGTCATTATGAACTTTTGGTGCTTCCATTTGGGTTATCAAATGCACCTTTAACATTTCAAGGATTGATGAATACCGTTTTTCGACAACATGTCAGGCATTTTGTATTGGTCTTCTTTGATGATATCTTAGTGTATAGTAAAACTTGGATAGATCATTTGCAACATCTGCACACAGTCCTATCACTGCTGCAAGCAAATCATTTATTTGCCAAAATGTCAAAATGTACCTTTGGCGTGCAACAAATTGAGTACTTGGGGCATGTTATTTCTACCAATAGAGTAGCCATGGATTCATCTAAGGTACAAGCCATTTTGGACTAGCCTATTAGTCAAACTATCGAGCACTTACGGGCTTTTCTTGGCCTGACTGGATATTATAGGAAATTTATCAAAGAATATAGTCTTATTGCTGCACCATTGACAACCTTATTGAAGAAGAATAGTTTTTCATGGATTGACTATGCAGAAAAAGCCTTTTATCATCTCAAAGAGTGTATGGTATCTGCCCCCGTCTTTGCTTTACCTAATTGTAATGATAGCTTTGTTATACAATGTGATGCCAGTGGGATGGGAATGGGGGCAGTTTTAATGCAATTTGGACGGCTCATTGCATTTCTGAGTAAACCATTCACTTCCAAACAGATGGGCCATTCAACTTATGAGAAAGAAATGGAAGCCATCATCTTTGCAGTACACAAGTGGAAGTCTTATCTCACTGGACAGAAATTTATAATCCATACAGACCACCAAAGTTTACGATATTTGTCACAACAAAAATTACACACTGCAGCACAACACAAGTGGTTAGTCAAGTTATTGGGTTTTGATTTCAAACTGGAATATAAATTGGGACACCATATTCAGGGTCCAGATGCCCTCTCTCGTATGCATGGGGATATTCATTTGACTGCAATTTTCATGGTAAGCCCAACCTGATTTCTTGATCTCTAAAAGGACTATCGGGAGTATCCTTCTTTGTCGAGCTTGGTTAAACAGTGAAATTCGGGTCTATTAGACCCTGCTCTGCTTATTAGAGTTATAAAGCTGGCATCTTATATTATAAGGGTGGAATTATGTTGCATTCTAGTTGCCCATTCTTACAAAACATCATTGCATCACATCATGACACACCAGAGGGTGGACATTTTGGGTTTCGCAAGACACTGAACAGACTTCAAGCTAGTTTTCATTGGAAGGCTATGAGCAGAGACCTTAAAACACTATATTCATGCTTGTGATATTTGTCAATGATGTAAGTACTTAAACTAGTCACCGGCTAGTTTACTGCAATCTCTTCCAATCCCAGAAAATTTTGGACAGACATATCAATGGATTTTATTGAAGGGCTTCCGTAATCTGTTATTTTAGTAGTGGTTGATTGATTATCCAAGTATGCCCATTTTATAGCAGTGAAACACCCATATACTGCATCTATAGTTGTAGCAGAATTTGTAGCGAACGTGGTGAAATTACATGGTATACCCAAATCCATTGTATCAAATAGGGACACTGTTTTCACAAGTAAATTTTGGATATAATTATTCAAATTACACGGTGTTCAATTAAGGATGAGCTCTGCATACCATCCCCAATCAGACGGGAAAACAAAGCTTGTAAGTGCCTGGAAACATACCTTAGATGCTTTTGTACTAACTAGTAGCCGCAATGGCTAAAGTGGATACCACGGGCAGAATTTAGCTACAACACTTCTGTACACACTGCTACAAGGTTCTCTCCATATCAAATAGTCTATGGTGTTCTGCCACCATCAATCTTTTCTAATGTACAGGGCACTGCAACTGTTCAAGATGTCAGCCAAACCTTGCTTAGCAGAGATTCGATGAGTACCAATCCTTCATCTTTCTATGATGACCTTTCTCTCTCTCTTCCCTCCTCTTCCTCCTTCCCATTCCCAGAATCGCTCTCCTGTTCATCCCAAATTCTCCAGGTTCATCAAGAACGTTCTTTCGACACTCCAAGAATGCCTATCGGTGCTGGTGACAATTCCTCCAATGACGGCCACTCGAGCTCAGAGTACGACGAACGAAGCTCTCTTGTCAATTCCTAGGTTCTCGTTCCAACCCCGGCAAGAGAGCTTCGTTCGTCGTACTCTGAGCTCGAGTGGCCGCCATTGGAGGAATTGTCACCAGCGCCGATGGACATTCTTAGAGTGCAGGAAGAACGTTCTTGATGAACCTGGAGAATTGGGGATGAATAAGAGAGCGGTTCTGGGTACGGGAAGGGGGAAGAGAGAGAGAAACGTCATTGCATAAGGACGAAGGATTGGTACTCATCGAATCTGCCATCTCTTATGGTTGTCCTTTCTATTTAAAGAGTTCAACCAGTGTTCGGCCCATACTAAACTCATTACAAACCTGAGCTGAACCAACAGACTCAATGGTCTCTAACAGACACAATATAATTTGGTATTTTTGGTTTCAACTGTTGGTACAGTACCCGATAGGAAGAAGATATGGGATTACGAAGAAATCAAAGAATTACAAGAAAATATGAAATTATAGAGGAATTCTGTAACAAATCCCCCCTAAGAGTGGACCTTGTCCTTAAGGTCAAAGGTAGGGAATTGCATGACAAAGTCCTTGTAGTTGACCCACGTGGCATCTTCAGCAGTTCCATTCTTCCGTTGGATTAAAAGCTGTGAAGCTGGCATATTGTTCCTCTTACACAGTCTTCTGCCAAGGAGGAGGTGTGGAGTGTTTGGTTGTTCTGTGGGGAAGGCATGTTGCATGGTGGGACTGACTGGCTTGTTTCCATGATACTTTTTCAATTGAGAAACGTGGAAGACTGGATGTAGCTACTGGAGTCTGGTAATGCAAGTCGATAGACAACCTTCCCAATTCGTTCAATGGTCTAGTACGGGCCAAAGTATCTTGCACTGAGCTTAAAACTAAATCTGAGGACGTGTGATGGTTGACGATAGGGCTGTAATTTTAAGTACACCCAATCACCTACTGCATATTCAACATCCAGGCGATGTGAGTCAGCATGTTTCTTCATCCGATCTTGAGCTCTGAGTAAGTGTAATTTGAGCTATGCTAAAATTTGATCTCTGCTGAGCAAGGTTTGGCTGACGTCTTAAATAGTTGTAGTGCCCTGTACCTAAGATAAGATTGATGGTGGCATAACACCATAGACTATTTGATATAGAGAAAACCCAATAGCAGTGTGTACAGAAGTGTTGTAGCTAAATTCTACCCATGGTAGCCACTTTAGCCATTGTTACTGATGTTCAGTACAAAAGCATTTGAGGTATGTTTCCAGGCACTTGTTCACAACCTCTGTTTGCCCGTATGATTGGGGATGGTATGCAGAGTTCATCCTCAATTGAACACCTTGTAATTTGAATAATTCTATCCAAAATTTACTTGTGAAAACAATGTCCCTATCTGATACAATGGATTTCGGTATACCATGTAATTTCACCACATTTGTTACAAATTATGCTGCTACTATAGATGCAGTATATAGGTGTTTCAATGCTATAAAATGGGCATACTTGGATAATCGATCAACCACTACTAAAATAACAGATTTGGTACTAGATTGTAGAAGCCCTTCCATAAAATCTATTGATATGTCTGTCCAAATTTTTTATGGGATTGGAAGAGGTTGCAGTAGGCCAGCTGGTGACTGGTTTAAGTGCTTACATCATTGACAAATATCACAAGCACGAATATAGTGTTTAAGGTCACTACTCATACCCTTCCAATGAAAACTAGCTTGAAGTCTGTTCAGTGTCTTGTGAAACCCAAAATGTCCACCCTCCAGTGTGTCATGATGTGCTACAATGATGCTATGTAAGAATGGGTAACTGGAATGCAACATAATTCTACCCTTATAATATAAGATGCCAGCTTTGTAATTGTAATACGCAGGGTCTGATGGACTAGAATTCCACTGATCAACCAAGCTCGACAAAGAAGGATGCCCCTGATAGTCCTTTCGGAGATCAAGGAACCGGGTTGGGCTTACCATGGACTAGATGCCAGCTTTATCAGTTTGGTTTTATGCCAAATAGATCTACTACAGAAGCTATTTTCTTGCTACGGCAGCTAATGGAGAAGTATAGAGAGATGAGAAAAGATTTGTATATAGTTTTTCTTGATTTAGAGAAGGCGTACGATCGAGTACCGAGAGAATTGATTTGGTGGACATTAAGAAAGAAAGGAATCTCTCAAGGATATGTTGATTTGATTAAGGATATGTACGACGGTGCTATTACTAGTGTTCGAACTATTGCTGGGGAGACTGGTGAATTTCCCGTTTCTATAGGTTTGCATCAAGGTTCTGCACTAAGTCCGTATCTCTTTGCCTTAGTTATGGATGAAGTAACTAAACAATTGCATGATGATATCCCTTGGTGTATGCTATTTGCAGACGATATTGTTTTAATTGATGAGAGTATTGATGCTCTAAATGCTAAGTTAGAGCGTTGGAGACTTGCCTTGGAGTCTAAAGGTTTTAAAATTAGTAGGAGCAAGTCAGAATTTATGCACTGTAATTTTAGTAATGGGAGAGTGGTTCAGGAAGACATGGTTCTAATTGACGGACATAACATTCCGAAGAGTAGTAGCTTTCGATACTTAGGGTCTATCATACAAGAGAATGGGGAGATTTATGATGACGTTACACATAGGATTAAGGCAGGCTGGTTAAGATGGAGAAGTGCATCAGGTGTCCTTTGTGATCGTCGTATGCCTGTGAAACTCAAAGGGAGGTTTTATAGAACGGCTGTGAGACCTGCTCTGTTATATGGTACCGAGTGTTGGGCAGTACGAAAGGAACACATCCACAAAATGTGTGTAGCAGAGATGAGGATGTTGAGATGGATGTGTGGCAAGACTAAGAAAGACAAGATTAGGAATGAGCGCATCCGTAAGGACTTAGGGATAGCTCCAATTGATAGTAAAATGAGAGAAAATAGACTCAGGTGGTTTGGACATGTGTTTCGTCGCCCTAACTCAGCGCCGGTTAAAAGATGTGATCAAATCTTAGTGGATGCTAGCAAAAGAGCTCGAGGAAGGCCTAAAATGAGATGGTGCGATGTTATTAGGAAGGACATTAGTTCCTTGAGTTTAAATATGAATATTGCACTTGATAGAAATCTTTGGCGGAACAGGATTCATGTAGCCGACCCCAATTAATTGGGATAAGGCTCTGATGATGATGATGATGATGATGATGCATACGAGAGAGGGCATCTGCAGCCTGATTATGGTGTCCCGATTTATACTCCAGTTTGAAATCAAAATCCAATAACTTGACTAACCATCTGTGTTGTGTTGCAGTGTGTAATTTTTGTTGTAACAAATATCATACATTTTGGTGGTATGTACGGATTATAAATTTCTATCCAATGAGATAAGACTTCCACTTGTGTACTACAAAGATGATAGCTTCCATTTCTTTCTCATAAGTTGAAAGACCCATCTGCTTAGAAGTGAATGGTTTACTCAGAAATGCAATGGGCTGTCCAGCATTAACACTGCCTCCATTCTCATCCCACTAGCATCACATTGTATAACAAAGCTATCATTAAAATTAGGTAAAGCAAGGACTATGGTAGATCCCATACACTCTTTGCGAGGATAAAATGCTTTTTCTGCACAATCAGTCAAAGAAAACCTATCCTTCTTGTTGACACCTAAAATATGCTAAGATAAAAGAAGAGGTCAAAGCAAGCTAAAGACTTTGAAGATCGATCAAAGATGCGGCTCCTGTGTCATCTCTGGAAGTTATGAGAATCAGAATAGAAGAAGATCCATTACATCTGACATTCTGTCCGACTGAAGCCATCACTGGCCAAGCTGCTGTCCAACACGGCTATCACTCAGGTAGTCAGGCTGATGAAGACTACGTCAATACCCGGGCAATCATCTGCCTGCTGAAAAGGATCCTCAGAATATTCTGATGCTCGTAAAATGGGACCCACATAGCTTCGCATATATCTGTTGGTGTCAGATGCTAAGTAAGTAACAAAGGAAGCCAATGAGCACTCTGAGAAGCCCACATAACCTGTGAGGAAGGCCCATTCGTTCGGAATGGCCTCTATCGGCGCCGACGCACTGGGTAAATGGGCCCAAGCCCAACATGAGTGCGCCGAGAAGCTTGTTTCAAATGGCGCGCCGAGGCCACCATGCCGGGGGGAGCTCGCACCGGTGATAAAGGGCCAGCCCTCTATAAAATCCCTGGTCTTCGACAAGGGAAAAGAACAACAACAGAGGGAAAAGAAGATAGACAGAGAGGATCATCAAGAAGAAAAAGGCAGAGAGAAGAGAGCCTGCCGAAGTGAAAGGTGTTGAGGGACGAGATATCAAGGGATTGTCTCTGTTGTTTCATCGAAGGTGGGTGTGTACATCGATGCCACCCATCAGTGCCCTAAGGGGCTATATTCTCCCCCTCCCCATCTTGTGTTTTCAATCTGTTTTCCCTTCTGCAATCTGCGTCTGTTCTCTGTAGTGTTGCTACTGAGGCTTCTTCCTCTGTTGATGTTAAATGCCGGTATAGCCCGGTAGATGGTTAAGGGACATCATGTGTATTTAGATTCTCGCAGTCTAATTCTTCCTCTGTGCTAGACATGTATGCGTTCTTTGGGAATGAAATGAAATATAAGGTTCCGGGGTTTTCTCTCTCTCTCTACCTCTCTGAAATCCACAGTATTCAATAGTCGTCGTGAATAGATTTCGTTCCAATGTATGAACATCCCTCGGATCGTCGGAGTGATTTCTATTGCATCGTTTCTGTGTTTTTAACCTCACAATCACGATGAGAGCCAGAGACAGTCCATCTCATGGCTTCTCATTCGTGAGATGATGAGGGATATACTCGAATCAAAGCTCATAGGACTCGATCAGTAACCAACTTCCAGTGGCATTTTTTTGGGTGAAATCTACCGAGTCCCCTGGCATTTCTGAAGCCAGTTTGTGGTATCTCCTGTGACACCTATGTAGGCAGCCCTCAACTCCTCTGGAACGATCCCCCTGTCAGATCCCACTGTCTATGAAATCCCCTAAATGAAAATCTGAAACCCCTGAAAACCCTGTTCTTGAAAGCCCCTCGGCGTAGATTTCTCTCGGCGCAGGTGTTTTCCCTCGGCGCGTGCACTCTCGCGCCGAGAGCTGAAAGTGCGCCGAGGGCCACCCTGCCCCGATACCCATTCGTGCCAAAGACATCCCGCGCGCCGGTAGCTTCGTGCCGTGACCACGCGCGCCGAGAGCCTTATGCCGAGACTAACCCGCGCCGATTCTCACCAAACCTCTTGTAAACTTCCACCCTGCTGTAGGAAGAAGAGACAAGGGGCTTCACTCAAAGCTATGGGAGTCAGATTAACGGGGTTGCACCCCTACATCATGTTGACCCGCAGACGATGTTCTTCTAACCCCATTAACCTACGGAGTTCTGCCACTGCATGTTCTCTGGGGGTTCCTTAACGGGATATTAACCGAATACCACAATGATGGACATCAATCCATTATGTTTTCACCTCCGTGGGTTATGGGCTATATGTCCACCTTTCTTTTGGCTTTCATCTCGGCACTCCGTGGATGGATGTCCTATACTCCCCTTTTGGCATAGTCCAAAATAAGGGGAGATGCTGCCGAAATGAACTCTGATCTTCGGTATGCCTCGTTAGCTTCAAACCCTTTGGGATCCGAAGTGTAACGACCCGAGAATCCGATTACCGGGAAGGCCCGATAACCCAAGACTCGCACCGCCACCCACGAGTCCGAAGACTCGGAAGGGTTAGAAGGATGGTGTGGAAACTACACAAGTATCACAAATAATTGCAGAAATTAAACAGTTATAATATGAAGCAGGAAATAAATTAGCAATTTACATGGTCCACAATTAAAAATGAATAACAACAACAGTAGTCCACAACTAGAACAGAGACAAGAAAGAAAAGTACAGATACACGGGGCATACCCCGGCTCTGACCTCTGGCACTACCTCTGGGCACCTGCACTACGCTGCACCCCAGATGCGCTCCCCTGGGGGGGCGCCTCACCTGAAACACGGTGAAAACACGCAGGGAATGAGTCTCGGAACAAGCCTCAGTAGGGATCACTCGAACCCTACCTCGTAAAATGAGAAACCACTACGCTAGCGGTAGGAGAGTACCTCGGAAAGGAAAGCCCTGTACTCTACACAACAAAGACCCTACGGCACGCAAACCAGCACACGTGCCGCGATAAGACAACCGAAGCTCAACGGTCGACATGGCAAGGAAAACCCGAAGGTCAAAGCCACGAAACTGACAGTCTGACACTCCGTACTCGATAGGAGTACCTCCCACTAGAATCACAGTCGGTAGCGTCCCCTGACGTCTTACACCGCACCGCAAGTGAACGGCCTGACGTGGTAGCGCCTACCCAAGGCACAAACACCGAACAAGTAACCACAAACAAGTGACTAGCTGGGGTCACGCCCGTCGACGTGGATCCAACCGCCCCCAACCATGTGTGCACACACAGACCGCGCGTCCCTGGTCAGGTCTTCTGACCAGTTTTCCCCTCAGCCGGACTCTGGCTGCAAGACGTGGGGCCCGACGGCAACCGGTCCACAAACCGCCTCTAAGGGTAAGCCCGTACACCACTCCCTGGTGCGACCGGTACCGCGTATTGGTAGGCTACGACTAGTGGAGGGTCACTGAAGGAGTAGACTCTCAAGTCACGGAAAACGACGCCCGCATCTGACGACGCACGGGGACCACCCCACACACCGGCCCCGTCGCACGGTGGCCACAGTCGGACTAAAAACGGGGTTGCAGCCCTCTCGGGGCAACCAGGCGCCTGAAGGTCCACCCCGGGACCGTCACAAGGCTTTAACGGTCTAGGCAAGACCGTTACACACACACTTGGCGGTCTAATGCAGGCCGTTACACGGCCTGAGAAATGCAGAGGGTAACGCGCCTAGTCCAGCGTGTTACACGAATGTAACGCGCCTGGCCCAGCGCATTACGTGAATGTAACGCGCCCACCCTGGCGTGTTACACGCGCCTCACGCTCCACTTGAGAAAGCAAGATGTAACGCGCCTGTCCCAGCGCGTTACATGAATGTAACGCGCCTGGCCCAGCGCGTTACATGCCCCTCACACCTGGGGTAACCCAGGGAGTAACGCGCTCGCCCCAGCGCGTCACTCGGATGTAACGCGCTCGCCCTGGCGCGTTACACACGCAGACCCCCAACGGTCAAAAATCAACGGACGGAAAGCCTCTGACGGCCCAGCCCAGGCGCGTCACATACAAGTGGCAGTCAATCGTGGGACCGTCACAGTCCCTGACCCCCGAAGGCTAACCAAAGGGCATGTGACGGCCCCCCCGAGGCACGTCACATCATGTGACGGTCCCTGGAAGGACCGTCACACGCGCCCGACGGTGAGAACGGCGAGAAAGGCCAAAAACTTCAACCACGCCCCCATGCCTCCATCGGAGAGGGGGAAATCAAAGGGGAAGACCCCTGGGGACCCGTAGCATGATTCTAGGCCATCAAAACGTAAAATCATGCATCAAATCCATAGATCGGGCGAGTTCTCCCCAAATCATGGAAAAACCCCAACATGCTCAATCACACCCCTCTCGGCCTCCCCTCGGCCTATAAACCACGGAAATGAACGGCGGGGAGCTAGGGAACATCACCCTACCTCAATGGAGCGAATGCTCCGTCGGATCATCCGTGAATCGCGAAGAACGCTTTTAGAACCCCGCCTCCCCACGCTTCCCACGCTTGCCGCACGCCCGCACGATCGTCTCGACGTCACCCACGTCCTTGCCACGTCGCACCGCCGCCGTCTGCAACCGAAACGGTGGTCGCCGTGCTCGAACGGGAGAGTGGGAGAGGGAGAGGGCGGCCACGGTTTGGGGAAGGAAGGAGGAAGAAGAAGAAGAAAGAGAAGGTGGGGGAGAGAGAGAAAATAGGGGGGGTATTTATAGGAAAATCCAGAAAGTCCAGAAAATACCGAAAATAGAAAATTACATTTCCGGAATCCTCGGGATGCACCGATCGTAACGGTACCACTCGTGCCCAGGTGAACGGTCCGGTTCACCCGCAGCGAGGTTCCAAAGGAATTGCCGAAACACACACCGGAAATCGGAAAACACGCGCGGAAAAGCCGCGGAACGCCTCCGGGCCTCCGAAACGACTCCGGATCGCGCCGATCCGAACACGAAAGATGTCCGAAACGAAATTTCAAACACAACGGAGCCGGACACTCCGAGAAACCAGATCCGGGACCCACGAAGAAGGATCTGAAAGGTCCGGGATATTACATCCCTCCCCTTCTTAAGGAATTTCATCCTCGAAATTGAGAACAACCCAAGGGGAAGGGAAGAGGAAGACTCACTCAAACAGGTACGGGAACTGCTGACGCATCTCGTCCTCACGTTCCCAAGAAGCCTCACCACCAGAGTGCCGCTGCCACACCACCTTTCCCAAGGGGATGACCTTGTTCCGCAGGCGCTGCTCTCGCCTATCCTCCATGCAGATCAGAAACTCTGGGAGAGAGAGATCTGGAGTCACCTCAGGCCAAATAGAAATCTCGAGCACATGAGAGTCATCGGGCATATACTTCCACAACATCGAGACGTGGAACACGTCATGCACCGACGCCAACTCAAGGAGTAACTGCAACCGGTAAGCAACCTCACCGATGCGCTCCAAGATCACAAAAGGAACAATGTAGCGGGGACTCAGCTTCCCACGCTGTCCAAAACGCATCACCCCCTTCATCGGAGAAACTCTCAAGAACACACGATCGCCCACGGCGAACTCGAGGGGCTGCCTCCTACGGTCAGCATACCTCTTCTGCCGACTCTGGGCCGCCAACATGTTCTGACGAACCACGTGCACAACGTCCACACATTGCTGCACCAACTCTGGTCCCGTCACAACACGCTCACCCACCTCAGACCAATCAAGTGGAGTCCGGCAAGGACGCCCATACAGAGCCTCATAAGGAGCCATACCAATGCTCGAATGATAGCTGTTGTTATAGGCAAACTTCACCAATGGTAGGTGATGAATCCAACTCCCCTGCCACTCCAGGCAGCAGGATCTCAGCATGTCCTCCAAAGTCTGAATGGTCCTCTCAGATTGACCATCCGACTGAGGATGATACGCCGAGCTAAATACTAACTCCGTGTCAAGAGCTCGCTGGAAACTCCTCCAGAATCCAGAAGTGAAGCGCGGATCCCGATCTGACATGATCGAAACAGGAATCCCATGCAACGGCACGATCCGCTCAACATACAAACGAGCCAACTTGGACACGCTCCAGCTGACTTTGACCGGTAACAACCGAGTCACCTTCGTCAGCCTATCCACCAGCAACGAAATACTGTCCTGCCCACCCGGGGTCCTCGGCAACCCCACCACAAAATCAGTAGTCACGTGGTCCCACTTCCACGCAGGAACATCCAAGGGCTGGAGAGTACCTCCTGGTCGCTGATGCTCCGCCTTCACCTGCTGACAGATCAGGCACCTGGCCACAAATTCTGCGACATTTCTCTTTATGCCAGGCCACCAGAACTGTCTCCGCAAGTTCCGATACATCTTCGTCGCACCCGGGTGTACGGTGTACCTGCTCCCATGAGCCTCGCGCAACACCGCACGACGAATCTGCTCCTCCGCTGGGACGTACAGCCTGCCGCGAAACCTCGAAGCACCGTCCTCTCCGAGTTCCACATCAGCCTTCGCCAGAATCCGGGGTAACTCAGGGTCCGCATGCTGAGCCTCTGTCACCTGACGACGGATAGCAGGAGTGACAGTCAGACTCGCAAGCACTGCCAACCCTGGCTCCTGGGGAATTTTGAGCCTGAAAGATACTTCGGGCACTTGTTCCCAGAGCCTCCACTTCCTCAACATCAAGGCACTGACCGTGACCTTCCGACTCAGGGCATCGGCGACGACATTCATCCTGCCCGACTGATAAGACAGGGTTAAGTCATAATCCTTCATGAATTCCATCCAACGCCTTTGCCTGAGGTTCAGGTCCCTCTGCGAGAACACGTACCTCAAACTCTGATGGTCAATGAACACCTCGAACTTCTTGACGTGCAGATAATGCCTCCAGATCTTCAGCGCGAAGATCACCGCCGCCAACTCAAGGTCATGGGTAGGGTAGTTCTCCTCGTGGGGCTTTAGCTGTCGAGATACATAAGCCACCACTCTACCATGATGCATCAACACAGCTCCCAATCCAACGCCGGAAGCATCTGTACACACCACGAAACCTCCCGATCCAGAAGGCAAAACCAACACCGGAGCCGAGGTGAGCAATCTCTTCAGTTCCCTGAAGCTCTGCTCACACTCCTCAGACCAGACGAAAGGCACATCCTTCCGTGTGAGTCTAGTCATCGGGGCCACAATGCGAGAAAAATCTTGGATAAACCGGCGATAATAGCCCGTAAGCCCCAAGAAACTCCGGATCTCCGTCACTGACCTCGGCCTCGGCCACTGCATTACTACCTCGACCTTGGCGGGGTCCATGGAAATACCATCACCAGAAATCACGTGCCCCAGAAAGTGCACCTCGCCGAGCCAAAACTCGCACTTGCTGAGCTTCGCATACAACTGGTGATCTCGCAACGTCTGCAGCACCACACCCAAATGGTACGCGTGCTCCTCGGCAGACTGCGAATAAACAAAGATGTCATCCACGAAGATGACCATGAACTGGTCCAAATACGGATGAAACACCCTCTGCATCAAGTCCATGAAGGCTGGAGGGGCATTGGTGAGCCCGAACGGCATCACCAAAAACTCATAATGCCCGTACCTCGTACTGAAAGCAGTCTTCTCCACATCGGACTCACGAATTCTCAGCTGATAGTAACCGGACCGCAAATCAATCCGCGAGAACACTCGCGCAGACTGGAGCTGGTCAAACAAATCATCAATCCGTGGTAACGGATACTTGTTCTTAATGGTCACTTCATTCAGCTGCCGATAGTCAATGCATAGCCGCAGACTACCGTCCTTCTTCTTCACAAACAATACAGGCGTACCCCAAGGGGAAAAGCTAGGATGAACATACCCCTTGTCCAGCAGCTCCTGCAACTGCGCCATCAACTCTCTCAACTCAGCGGGGGCCATACGGTAGGGAGCCTTCGTCAAGGGTCCCGTACCAGGCACAACCTCGATCACAAAATCGATCTCCCGCTGGGGAGGCAATCCAGGCAACTCCTCGGGAATAACATCGGGAAATTCGCACACCACCGAAATATCCTCGACATTCGGCTCCATCCTGTCAGACACAACCACGGACGCGAGAAAACCCTGACAACCAGAATCAAGCAACCGACGGGCTCGAATAGCAGAAATGAGGAATTGAGAAGAGGTGGAACGGATACCTTAGAAATAGAAGGTCCGCTTGCTCGGATGCTGAAAGTAGACCCTCTTCATTCCACAATCCACCACTGCTCCATGAGTCTCTAGCCAGTCCATGCCTAGAATCACATCGTAATCCCGAAGCTGCAAGGCATACAACCTGCCTAGCATACTCCGCCCATCGATCCAAACCGGAACCTGATCGAAGCAATACGGAGTGATCATGAAATCACCCGAAGGCAACTCCACTGCCAAATCACAGGACAACTGGGTCACCGACTCCTCGATGCTCAATGCGAAATCCTCCGAAATAAACGAATGAGACGCGCCAGAATCAAACAAAACCCGAGCCGCACAACCCAAAATCTGAACGGTACCTTCCACGAGCTGCGACGCCACTGCCTCTGCCCTGGTCATGTGCGTGATCTGGCCTCGAGCTCTCAGCCTACCTCCCACACTAGCTGACCTGGGTAGCGGCGGATACTGTCCCTGCTGCTGCTGGAGAACCTGCTGCTGCGGCGGCCTCTGAGGACAGTCACGCGCCATGTGCCCTACCTGGTCACACCGAAAACAGATAATCGACGTCGTGCACTACCTGCCTGGGTGGAACCCACTACACCGTGGACACGGTCCTCGCGACCCACCCACTGATCCCTGACGCTGCAAGGAAATCGGCTGCTGTACACTGCCCGATGAAGCTTGCCCCTGATCCTTGGACTTCTTCTTGCCGAACCCTTTCTTGAAAAACTTCTTGACCTTCGTGCCAAAGGACGTAGATCCTGTCACCGACGCTGCGTGTGCCGGCACTCCTAGACCACTCATCGCATGCTGGAAGGAACCCTACTGATGGGTAGCCGACTGCTGGCTGCGACCTGACAAAGACTGCCCCTGGCTGATCGGTCCTCGGGTCCTCTGCATATCCATCTCTAAAGAAGCCGCAACACGAGACGCTGTCTCTAGATCAGTGGCCCCGTTCACGATCAGATGATGCCTCAGCTCCTGCCTCAAACCCTGAACAAACTGCGTGGTCTTCACCCTCTCATGCTCCATGATGTGAGGTGCATACCGACCCAGCTCGACAAATCGGGCCCTGTACTGCAACACGGACATGTCACCCTGCACCAGCTCCAGAAACTCCCGCATCCGCTGCGTGGCAACAAAATCTGGACAGTACGTACGCTCGAAAGCACTAACGAAGTCATCCCACTCGACCTGCTCAAGTGGATGAAGCTGAAAGGACGTCTTCCACTCGGAAGACCACCACTTCCGAGCCGTACCCTGCAACTGGTTGTAGGGCAACACCACTCTGTCCTCGGCAGCACTCTTCGCAGAACTGAACACCCGCTCCATCTCATCAAGTCAATCACGAGCCGCATCAGGGTCTGCCTGGCCGCTGAAGTAAGGTTGATGGAACTGCAGAAAGTCCCTCACTGCTCGGCCTGGCCCACCCCTAGCTGACGAGCCCTCACCAGCCTCTCCACCGAACTGCTGAGACATAAGCTGGTACATGCCACGGAAGAAATCCTCGGCCCCCGGAACCCTCGCGGTAGCCGCGGCCTCGGTAGCTCCTAGTGGCGCTCTGCTATGCTCCTCCTGGTCCCCCTGGACCCTGCTGGATCTCCTGACCTCCAGCCGACTGCCCCTATTGAGAGCGAGAGCTCCGCCTCGGCGCCATGCTCGCTCCTAGAGCAAAAGACAGAAAACACGAAAACGGCATGGTCAAGAAAAACACACGATGCCCGATGCCAGTGTCAACTGTACATCCATTGCTATGGACAAGTGGACCACTAGAATTACCTATGATTCTCAGGTAATTCCACAACCGCTGCTCTGATACCAGCTGTAACGACCCGAGAATCCGATTACCGGGAAGGCCCGATAACCCGAGATTCGCACCGCCACCCACGAGTCCGAATACTCGGAAGGGTTAGAAGGATGGTGTGGAAACTACACAAGTATCACAAATAATTGCAGAAATTAAACAGTTATAATATGAAGCAGGAAATAAATTAGCAATTTACATGGTCCACAATTAAAAATGAATAACAACAACAGTAGTCCACAACTAGTACAGAGATAAGAAAGAAAAGTACAGCTACATGGGACATACCCCGGCTCTGACCTCTGGCACTACCTCTGGGCACCCGCACCACGCTGCACCCCAGACGCGCTCCCCTGGGGCGGCGCCTCACCTGAAACACGGTGAAAACAAGCAGGGAATGAGTCTCGGAACAAGACTCAGTAGCGATCACTCGAACCCTACCTCGTAAAATGAGAAATCACTACGCTAGCGGTAGGAGAGTACCTCGGAAAGGAAAGCCCTGTACTCTACACAACAAAGACCCTACAGCACGCAAACCGGCACACGTGCCACGGTAAGACAACCAAAGCTCAACGGTCGACATGGCAAGGAAAACCCGAAGGTCAAAGCCACGAAACAGACAGTCTGACACTCCGTACTCGACAGAAGTACCTCCCACTAGAAGCACAGTCGGTAGCGTCCCCTGACATCTTACACCGCACCGCAAGTGAACGGCCTGACGTGGTAACGCCTACCCAAGGCATGAACACCGAATAAGTAACCACAAACAAGTGACTAGCTGGGGTCACGCCCGACGACGTGGGTCCAACCGCCCCCAACCACGTGTGCACACATAGACCGCGCGTCCCTGGTCTGGTCCTCTGTCCGGTTTTCCCCTCAACCGGACTCTGGTTGCAAGACGTGGGGCCCGACGGCAACCTATCCACAAACCACCTCTAAGGGTAAGCCCGTACACCACTCCCTGGTGCGACCGGTATCGCGTACTGGTAGGCTACAACTAGTGGAGGGTCACTGAAGGAGTAGACTCTCAAGTCACGTAAAACGACGCCCGCATCTGACGACGCACGGGGACAACCCAACACACCGGCCCCGTCGCACGGTGGCCACAGTCGGACTAAAAATGGGGTTGCAGCCCTCTCGGGGCAACCAGGCGCCTGACGGTCCACCCCGGGACCGTCACAAGGCTGTAACGGTCTAGGCAAGACCATTACACACACTCTTGGCGGTCTAACGCAAGCCGTTACACGGCCTGAGGAACGCAGAGGGTAACGCGCCTGGTCTAGCGCGTTACATTGAATGTAACGCGCTTGGCCCAGCGCGTTACGCGAATGTAACGCGCCGGCCCTGGCGCGTTACACGCGCCTCACACTCCACTCGAGAAAGCAAGATGTAACGCGCCTGTCCCAGCGTGTTACACGAATGTAACGCGCCTGGCCCAGCGCGTTATGCGCCCCTCACACTTGGGGTAACCCAGGGAGTAACGCGCTCGCCCCAGCACGTCACTCGGATGTAACACGCTCGCCCTGGCGCGTTACATACGTAGACCCCCAACGGTCAAAAATCAACGGTCGGAAAGCCCCTGACGGCCCAGCCCAGGCGCGTCACATACAAGTGGCGATCAATCGTGGGACCGTCACAGTCCCTGACCCCCGAAGGCTAACCAAAGAACATGTGACGACCCCCCCCAGGCGCGTCACATCATGTGACGGTCCCTGGAAGGACCGTCACACGCGCCCGACGGCGAGAACGGCGGGTAAGCCCAAAAACTTCAACCACGCCCCCATGCCTCCACCGGAGAGGGGGAAATCAAAGGGGAAGACCCCTGGGGACCCCTAGCATGATTCTAGGCCATCAAAATGTGAAATCATGCATCAAATCCATAGATCGGGCGAGCTCTCCCCAAATCATGGAAAAACCCCAATATGCTCAATCACACCCCTCTCGGCCTCCCCTCGGCCTATAAACCACAGAAATGAACGACGGGGAGCTAGGGAACGTCACCCTACCTCAATGGAGCGAATGCTCTGCCGGATCGTCCGTGAATCGCGAAGAACGCTTTTAGAACCCCGCCTCCCCATGCTTCCCACGCTTGCCGCACGCCCGCACGATCGTCTCGACGTCACCCACGTCCTTGCCACGTCGTACCGCCGTCGTCTGCAGCTGAAACGGTGGTCGCCGTGCTCGAATGGGAGAGAGGGAGAGGGAGAGGGCGGCCAAGGTTTGGGGAAGGAAGGAGGAAGAAGAAGAAGAAAGAGAAGGTGGGGGAGAGAGAGAAAATAGGGGGGGTATTTATAGGAAAATCCGAAAATTCCAGAAAATACCAAAAAATAGAAAATTATATTTCCAGAATCCTCGGGACACACCGATCGCAACGGTACCACTCGTGCCCAGGTGAACGGTCCGGTTCACCCGCAGCGAGGTTCCGAAGGAATTGCCGAAACACACACCGGAAATCAGAAAACACGCGCGGAAAAGCCGCGGAACGCCTCCGGGCCTCCGAAACGACTCCGGATCGCGCCGATCCGAACATGAAAGATGTCCGAAATGAAATTTTGAACACAACAAAGCCGGACGCTCCGAGAAACCAGATCCGGGACCCACGAAGAAGGATCCGAAAGGTCCGGGGTATTACACGAAGGGCCCTACCTGTGCAGGGCTCTAATGACTCCCTTTAGGGAATAGAAACAATAAAATCCTTCATGGATAAATATCGTTCTGATTAATCCGTCTTAGCTTAGTCCTGCTTCGCATTATCCGGGCACTAACATTCCCCGATCATTATGGGTTTCATCTCGCCTCTGCGTGGATGGTATCCTATTTCCACTTGGTATGAACCAAGATCAAGGGGATATGATGCTGGATTCATTCTGTGATTCATATAGATGAGATTGATAGATGGACATATAATGCCGTGATATTCTAATAAATCTTGCTACTTCGTTTATACTTGCATGGTTCCATGATGAACAAACACGTCTATCTCATGCCGCATTCTTAATGTGATCAAACAAATCCAAATTCATCTCTCCCTATGCTCTCGGTATATCAAATAATGCATGGTCGAAAATTGAGCTATGCCCGATCGAAAGCCATCGTTATGCGTGAGAGTGGTTCTCGAACCTAAGTTCTCCGCCCCCGTACCGGGAAGCAGGCAGATGAACCATAATGAAATCATTAAATCTCATGAGCATGTACACGTACCTCATATCCTGCAAATAAATCAGCACATTAGTCTTATCTCGTTTTGCCCCCGGGGCCCCTCTTACTTTGGCAATTAATCAAGGGTTGTCCTTCTTTAAAAGGGCGTAATTAATGTCATAGCCTTTATGGTATGATGGACTTTTGGTCCCGACTCGGACTTCACAATCGACTGATCAAATCAGATCGAGCGCATAATAAATTGTCACTCCGGTGACTGGCACGCCTAATAAACTAATAGATAAATAAATAACTAAGATAAAATAAACATAAAACAGGCCACCAGTAAAACGTGTTCCACAAAGCTGGCACACCCGGTGGGACCAAGTCTCTCTTCATCTTTTCGCCAAAGTAAGAGGCCTGGTGGCCTCTCCAAAAGTTCTGACTGTATGCTAATCTTATTTGTAGGAATTCAAATGGAAACCAGACTAATTTCTGTCAAGTTCGACCAGCAAGTCGTCGACAATCATGTTCGTGATGGGTACCTGGCGGTACCGACTGCATTCGGATCCATGCCCCCGGTAGTGGGTCTACCTAACTGCTTGGGACTCGTCTTCATCAATCTGCTCAAGATTGATAATGAAGCTGAGAGGACTGCTGTGATAAAAGCTACAGATGTACCAGAGAAGAAGAAGCCGCAAAAGATAATTACTATACCAATTGTTGTCTCATGCTACGTCCACAACTTGGACAGAAGGGCTGTCGTTCCTACTGCTGCCAGCAGAAAAAAGAAGAATTACCGGAGGAGCCGAGCTGCTGCACCCTGAGGCCGTCTATCGACTTCGGGAAAATCTATGTTAGTAGGAGGAATGCGGGTGTATCTCAATGGTCGCCCGGCTGAAGCACTACCTGACCGCATCATTCCGACGGTCCCCACCAACAATAAGTTCCAAGTGCTGGCCACCAGGAGGGCCAACATGGAAAGAGAAGGAAAGAAGCCGCTGGCACCTAAGCCGGCAAGATTCAAGCAAGTCTGGGTGCCCAAGAGAGCACAGGGCCCGGCACCAGCCCCTACAAAGGAAGAAGTTGCTATTATACGCCCCAGGAGAGGGGGCAGGAAAGTTTTGATAAGAGAAAAAGAAGAGGATGAAGCTATTCCGATGGTTGTTTCCCACACGCCGAGGGCCTGCGCCCGACAGGCAGATGTATTCCGGTATCCCCGGAATATGTATCAAGCTGCGCAGATGACAAGGCTGGCTTAGCCGCCGAAAACACAAGAGCGACTGATGCCTCGAGCTGGTCCCCTGAGGCGTAGTCGAGAAGAAATGGGCAGAGTAGTCCAAGATTATTTCCATTGCCTAGGGAGCTCATCCCTAGGGCAGCAAAGATTACTTCGTGCCATGTGCGCCGAAGAAGAAGAGGAAGATAACAAAGAAGAAATGATGCCAGGAGTCTCGTGTTCAGACTCTAACGAACTTGAAGATGGCCAAAAGGCCGGATGTTCGAAGGATGCCCCGCAGCGGGGAGAAAAGAAAGAAAGAATATCTGTGTTCGATCGGTTGACCTTCCCTGGTCGTGTCCGAAGAAGAGTGTGTAGACAAAGAGGAAAGTTGCAAATCTTTGCTTGTAACGTGGCTGGAGTTGCTGGAAGGTATGGTGCTCTACCTGACCAGCCTGAAGAGCTCGCCAAATTGGCTCAAAGACCTGGCCTCATAACAAGGTGGAGTCAAGCGGCAAAGGAAAAACTTATGGCCGTCGATGATGCACTAAGGGTCACTACTTTTATTGTAAATGTGGTGACTTCAGAAGAAGAAGAAGATGTGCCACTCATGAACCCAGGTGAGGGGACATCTGGTCGGGTGATAGAAGATATGCCTATGGCTGCATCTCTGGACCCAACCATCCTAATGATGTTTGAAAGGTATCAACAGAAAATTGAGTCTCTTCAAAGGCAATTAAATGAGAAGAATGAACAAACTCCCGTCTCCAAGCATGCAGAGCCAGCAAGAGAAGTCTCCAGTTTTGCGAAGGTGGTAATACCTGCCGTCTCCCACCAAGCAAGTCATGGGAAGGCTCCATGCCAGCCCTTCCCACCGCAACCAGTAGTGCAGCCCTCTCCTTCAGGAGTGCAGCCGGGCTTACACGCCACTGTCATGACAACCCCTTTCACACAACAACAAGCGCACTTCTACCCAGAGCCTGTCGATACTGCTATGGTGAACAAGCTGATGGTTGAAAAGATGATAGAGATGAAGCTATCCGAGAGGGCCAATAATGATTATGGGACCTTTGATATCTACCGGGTACCTTATCCTCCGTAATATGCTGCGAAGAGACTACCCCCGTCACGCAGATCCCCACTAAAAAACACGTAGTAACACGCTAAAAACTACAGGGTAAACAACAGCAGTAGCTAAACAGGAAAGCTACACTAGAAAGCTGCAAGTCTACACTAGAACGCAGTAAAGGAATAGATGGGTAGCATGAGTAGGGAGCAAGCTAAGGATGAGGGGGAAGAGCCCGTGTCAAACAACGGCTACCGAACTAACCTCGGCACCCCAAACTACTCCAAGCAACAGCAGGAAGGTGACTCGGAGCTGACACAGTCAGGAGTTGCCGATCTGCCGACAAAATGCCAGGCCTAAAGCGAAGACCTGCTAGGACAACAAGAAAGCCTAGGAAAACCTAGACCAACAACACGACCAGAACATCGTGCACACTGCCCCACGCACGACCAGAAAGTCATGGAGGCAACAGAACACCGACCTCGAGTACAGCCACAGAAAGGCTTTCCTGGGAAGGTCACGACGCACAGAAACACCGAGAGTCATGTGTCACGTGACGGGAGTGCCTTACCACAGCCAGCTGCGTCCACTGACGTCTTATGCTGCACCACACGTACCGAGCCTAACAACGCCTAACCAAAGAGGCGGAGTCTTCGGTACACGCTGTCCGGAGCCGAACCAGAACAGCAACCGAATTCGAGTAACTAATCAGGGGAACGCCCGTCGGTGCCTCGTCCACAAGCCCCTAACCACGTGTGCACACACTGGCTCTCGCCTAAGCCAGGCCTCTAGCTAGTATTCTTCCCATGTAGGACGCTACGGTAACCGAGCCGGGAGCCCACGGAACTAGCTTAGGAACCGTTTAACGGGAACACCCCTCCCACCACTCCTGAGGTGGGTCGACAACTGAAAGTCGAGGGTAACAGAAAGTGGAGGCTCACGAATACAGAGACCCAAAACACAAGTGCCGAAGTACAGACAGGTTAAATAGACACGATCACCTGTACTTCCAAGCACCCATGGCAGCACTGACAATTGCCGACCGACTCAAGGCAGGGCAACTAGACCTACCAGCACAACGATCCTTGAGTCGGACGACTCAAAGGCAAGATCGTCACGAACAGCGGAACAAGCCGCCAATCTGTCTAACTCCTAAGCCACAGAAACGACACACACCGCAAAAAAAATGACGCACTGAGACCTGAGGGAACACCGAGAACCCTTCGCACACCTGGACACACGGACCGAGGTAAGATGACACCTCGAGGCATCCAGAACAAATGTCTCGAGTTGGACAGAACCGTCGAGACACACAATGTCACGCCCCGATGCGGAATCTCGGGACGTACAGTTAGGGGCACGCGAGCTAGAAAGAAATGGTATTATTTCCAAACCATTTACACCAGAGTTGAAAGAGATAATTAACCAAATAACCAAACCTCCTTTTATTGATAATAATAAAAGTTACAACTGAAGTAGAACAACTATAGCCAAATAGTATGACTGAAACTAGTACAATTCTTTAAACTCAACTGACTCAATTTACTAACTATCACTCGGTGTCACTCCAGTCCATCCCCGATAGTAAGATCATTACCTGGAAAAAGGGGGGAAAACAAGTAGGGTATGAGCTAACGCGCTCAGTAGATAACCATGGCAAATATAAGTGATTATCAATTTATTACAGTTTATATGAAATGCAGTAAAAACTAATGACAAGAGATAACGATACGATAAAGAAAGACAATAACAATGTAGAGAGATATCTTGCAAGGTCAAGGAATAACTTTGTACACGAATTTACCACAAGTAATGAACAAGAGATAACAAGTAACAATAGTAAATTCGGCCAAGTAGTATAAATACGTATTCCAGCACGATCACACGATCAAGTAACGAGAGTTTGTCATAGACGTACACTGTATATTCCTGCACTCGGGTGCAATGTCACACCCTGTCATTAACATCCCATGGGCTCACTAACTTTCGGGCGCTCTCCCCAGGACCAGACCGGGCCCTTATGGTGCGTTAGCATTGATTTTATTGGATCAACGATCCACCGTCTAGACATAATCAAATTATGGCCAATTTAATCAGATGAATTTCTGTCAATGCTCAGATTAGAGGACCACACCTGTCCTCGGATTCGAGAATATAATCACGATAAAACCCAAAACTGAGGGTCGTCGTACGGCAAATACCGGGCCGTACTTACACGAGTAACGAGTTACGGAATCAAGAAAGAACGGTCGACAGTAATTCGTTCGAGAGAAGGGAAGTAAGTTCCGAAGAACGATTATACGGACTGTACGAGGCCGTATTCAAGATATACGGTTCTAGAGAATCCGTATTAAGTATAACGGTAACAATTTCCGGTCGTAGTCGGTACGACTAGAAGAGAAGTAAAATATGCCAAATGGCTTCCGGGTCGCCAATGACAAGTAAACCAATATGGTTACTGCCCAATGGTCGATTCCGGGCTCGAATATGACCGAAGATTTAACCAAGGGTAATCGGTCAATTAATCAAATTAAAACGATGTGTAACGGGCCATTTAATATACTCAAGTAAAACCAGTAATCACGTAATCCTGTTGCCAACTCGGGATTTACCACGGTAAAAATGTCACACGGTAAAAATGGGGTAATTTACCGGATGGAGTGTCTGGTCTAACTGGCCAAGACTTGCCATAAGTCTGTCATTTAAATTTCTGTTCTACAGTAAAATTTACAGAATTTACCCAAGGTAAATTTTTAACTAATTTACATGATTAACCAATTTACCAAGAATTTTACAAGTGAATAATTTCACTTTAACCATGTTTTAGTAATTTTAACCAGAATTTTCCAAAAAAGTAAATATTGCAACAGAAAGTAAATTTTTATCATTTACTCATCTATTTATTCTGTTGTTATATGAGTTGATAATCTTGTTGATTAACGTTGTTTACCCTGATTAACACTGAGTATTTTGATCTCTGGACATTTTAACGGTCTTAAATGGGCCGCTAAACCTACTGGACATACAGCGGTTCTAATTAGGCCGTTTGACATATATACAGCGGTTTAATTTGGGTTGTTATACAACTGGGGTGTCAAAAGAGTAAAAAAAAAAATAGGTACTAACCGTTAAAACGAACAGAAGTCCGATCAAACCAGGAACTCTTAAAACTGAGTTTAAGCATGATAACGATGGTGATAAATTTAAGCATGATAACGATGGTGATAAGTTTAAGCATGATAACGATGGTGATAAAATCTAAATTAAATCATAACTGTAATGATAAATCATGATTTTGCTACTAAATGAAAGCTAACATGATTACTAACAATCCATATCTTTAATCATTTGGGCCTTGGTTACCTACCTTAATTGAAGGACAGAGAAGAATACGGAGGAAGAAGAAGATGAATAGTATCTTCCTGCGATCCCTTGCAGCAACAGAGCTTAACAGGGCTTTAACAGAGAAGGGAAGAGGCTAAGCCTCCTTATTTATAGGGTTGTATACTCGTAGAAGACTCTCCCGCGCCAAGGGTTAGTCGGACATGGCGCCGCAAAGGGGATGGCCGGCGTTGACGACGCGGGCTGCCGACTGAAACACGTTTCCACGTGTTTATTTGGGTAAGGATTTGGCTAATCCTCCTTAATCATGTGATTAAGTATTTCTAACTAAAATCACTAATTAACCTCACTAAATGATTTTTAATGAGTTTGACCCAGAAGACAAAATTGTTATACAACTTATGAGGAATCCATTTATTATTTTTGTGGATTTTTATCACAAGGTTAATTTCTAACCGATCCAATCTTAGGATTAAAATAATTGTTAATCAAATTCTAACGAATTCTAACGATTTAGTCGATAGATAGAGTTTCTGATATTTTACCGATTATACTCAAGAAGACAAAGTTGTTAATAAAAATATGCTCTATCAATTGTGATTTTTATAGATTTTTCTAAGGTAGTCGTATTTTACTATGAATAGTGTTTTCTGCGTTTTTAAGTCAGGCTTAAATCACCGATTAAGCCATGTAAATGATTTTATTAGGGTCAGGCACAGAAGACCAAAGTGTTTATCATCGTGTTTACTATTTAACTACCATTTTTCAGAATTTCTATATGATAGTCAAAAATTTCACTATTTACTATTTACCACATTACTATTCAAAATTTACTATTTACGAAATTTAATATTCTATACAGAAAATTGGGGTCTTACACCCTCCCCCACTTAAAGAATTTGGTCCTCCAAATTCACTGAACCAAAAACAGTAAGGGAATAAATAGCTCACCTTAGAACAAATCGGAATACCGCTTCCGCATAGCGTCCTCGGATTCCCAGGTGGCATCCTCGGTTCCACGCCGACTCCACTGAATCTTTGTTAGGTTTCGGTGCAGTATTCAGAGGGGGGGGGTGAATGAATATAACCCGTTAAAAACTTTACCCAATTAAAACTAGAATAATAACAAGACAGATTCGACAATCTGAAGCTCAACTGGAATTTCGCTCTCTTGACAGATTAAAATATTTTAAGAAAACTAATCAACACTTCTGCTCAGCCAAAAGCCAAACGCTTAGAGCGCCCCTATGCATTCATCTAGCGGAAGCACAAATGAACAAATCAAACCACAATGCACAAGGGGTTTTTAGGTGGTTCGGTCCTCGAGACCTACATCCACCCCACACTCAAACCGAGTGTGATTTCCACTAGCTCACGCTAGAAACAGCAGACTCAGTCTGCAACAAATGCTGCCAAACAGCTTGACCAGGGGAACAACCTCCCCCCTTCCTCCAAACCGGAGGGAATCAACAAGTAGCACGCAGCTACTTGCAACCGGAGATAGCAATCTCCCTTCTCCTGAACAAACAGGAGGAACCCACAAGTGACTCCAGCCACTTGGAAACCAGAGACACACGGTCTCTCTTCCTCCACACACGGAGGGAACCACCGGACTTGCTACTCACAAGCCCAGAGCCAGAGGAACAAGCCTCCCTTCCTCCAACCCGGAGGGGAACCTAGAGACCCAAGTCTCTCTTCCTCTGAACCCCAGAGGGAAGCACAACCGGAGATAAATCTCCCTTCCTCCAACCCGGAGGGAAACAACCGATGACACCTGTCAAAGGCAACCAGAGACGCAAATCTCTCTTCCTCCACACGGGAGGGTACCAACCACAAGTAGCACCCAGCTACTTGCAAACCGAAGACACAAAGTCTCCCTTCTCCTGAACCCACAGGAGGAACCCCGACCTCTCTACAAAGGATCGGAAATACAGTAAACCAGAAAACAAAGGAAAAACAATAAACGAAAATGACTTCAGCAAAACAGAAAGCTGAAAGATGAAGTGCACAATGTGGCTCTCAACGGAGCTGACTGGCCTGGATTTGATCCACGGTCCAGTAGACGGATCTTCAGGTAAGATCTTCCTTCTTCTCCACGAGCTCTCTCGCTCACTCTCTATCTTTCTTTCTCTTTCTTCTGCTCTCCTCTCACTCTCTGCTTCTTCTTCTCTTCACACTCTTCTCGAGCTCTCTACCTCTCTTCTTCTCCTTCTGCTCTTCTTCTTTCTCTTTTCTTCTTCTATCTGGATCGTGGCTCTCTGTATACGCTTTTCTTCTCGCCAACTCGATCACTCTCCATCTGTGGACGAAGGCTCCTATATATAGCAGCAGCAGTAGGTGGATAGGGCACAAAACGCGTGTGCCTCCCACGTTTCCTGCCCTAATATTTCGGACCACGTGGAGGCTCCTCTGCATCTTGGATCACGTGCCAGATGCAGCCTTGTATCACGTACTGCTTCACTGGGAATGTTTCTTCCTAGGACCTGCAAGGAGATGTAAAGCCATTAAAACTATTAATACGCTGTATGGCCATTAACAATAGAGCTGCATGAGGTGTATAGAAACAACAAGAGGTGCACCGCACTGAAGACGACACGAGATACAGTGGTGATACAACGAGCACTACTAAGAGAACGACACGAGATAGAAAGAAAAACACACGAAGACACGAAGACAAAAACAACACGAAGACATGAACATAAAAACAACATGACATGACACACAGCGAAGAGAACAACACGTGCTGACAACAGACACGAAGACGAGAACAGAAACCAACACGAAGTATGGTTTCAATACAAGAAAGACACGAGGTCTAGGAAGAACAAAAAATGACACGAAGTGAAACAGGAAGCAACATGAAGTGTTGCGATGTCCTGCACGCATGAGAACAAACCCGACACGAAGAGACGAAAACAACACGAGGTGAAGACACAAAGAGACAACGACACGAAGTGAAACAAGAATGACACGAAATGGCAACAAGGAGAACGTTACGAGATACATACGATGACAAAGGCACGAAGTAAAGAAAACGACACGACGTAATAAACATCAAAGAGAACGGCTCGAGAACAACATGGACTGGCAACAGAAACCGACACGAAGTGGTTGCAAACAAGCAAGACACGAGGTCTACGTAAAGCAACACGAAGTGTGGTCAAAGCGAGAACAACACGAGGTCTAATGAGAAAGACCAACACGAAGACGGTGTAATCAGCACGAAGTGAAGAACAACGACACGAAGTATAGTGGTGACAAAAACACACACTACACAGAGAACGACACGAGGTGAAAACAACAATGACTGACAACGATACGAACTGAACAGAACTAACACGTGTTGAAGACAAAACAAAGATAGAAACAGTCATTGACACGGAGTCAAAATGACACGGGGTTTACTGGGAAACGACTCGAAGTTCATCAGAACAAATCGAGCTGCTACAGTAAACAACACGAAGACAGAACAGTAATTGACACGTGGTGAAACGACACGGAGACAGATCAAAAACCATCACGAAGAATGGTCATAGAGTGAGAATGACACGAAGTGAGATGACACTTAATCCTTAGAGGACTTAAGGACACAAAAGAAAAACGACTCGAGGAACTACAGTAAGTGATACGAGATATAGTGGAGACAAAACGGACACACGACATGAAGACAAGCAGTACAACACTGCGTGTTATACTCACACAAGACGAAGTGCCAACCAACAGGAAGACAGTAACAGTATAGACACACAATGTACTACCTCTTAGCAGATTTCCTGGTAATAGACAAGATCAACACGAAGTGTTATAAACTTAAACGACACGAAGTCTTTTCGTGTGTGTGAGGAGAGACAACACGTAGAACAGATACACAATGTTCTATGAAGACACGATTGTGAAAACACCACGAGGTGGACAGACTGTGCACGGACATTGTTCAAAGCAAGAAATGCACGAACTTTGTGGCAACCAAAAATGTGCACGGGGTTAAGTATGCACGAACGGAAGCACGCTTAACAAATCTTCTTACATTGTCCCATTCATGTCAATGCATAGACTGTAAATGTATATGAAAGCTTTATGTGGCAGATAACAGTCTTAAAGTTCAATTGCAATGACTCACAGTGACTCACATCAAACAGCAATCATCAAAACCAAATCAATGAATGCTTTATTACATCAGTTTATCATGTAACATAACTGATCATCATAGAATAACTCACATCAACAATCAATCAACAAAACCATCATCAAAACCACAGGGGCACAACAATCTCCCCCTTTTTGATGATGGCAACACTTTCAATATATTGAGTCATTATGATGATGTGAGGCATTCTAAAGACTCAAATTATTCTCCCCCTTTGACTTCATCAAAAAGAAAATAATTTGAGAAGTTAAAGCATGCATAAAAGTTCAAACAAATTCTCCCCTTTGCAATACTCCCCCTGAGTATATGAATGCAAGGTCACAAATGATATGAGCATGATTCAGCATGACAAGGAATGCTTCCCCTGAAGAGATGCCAATTGATATGCAAGTGATGCATGACATGGAAGCTCCCCCTCAATAAATGGACTCTTATGAGACAAATGAGAAGGAGACCACAGGGGCAAACAAGGAGAAGTTCAGGTCATTGAGTCAAGGACATGAGCAGAAGAAATTCAGTTAACAGATTTTTCAAGGATGCTCCAAACATAAGAAATTCTGCCAGATTTTCAAAGAGATATCAATCTCATAATTCTAAAGCATAAGTTTTCAAAGTCTTCTATCATAAGGGCTTATGAATGACATTTATTGAACATCATGGTTTAAACATGATGTATGCAGAGTTTATCAATAAAATTCTGTAATGATATCTAAAACCATGGTTTAATAAAAATGAACCAAGCCCTCATATTTATCTTGATTATCCTCCCTTTGTCTTACACAATCAAATCTATTGACTTCTTTCAGAATTACATGTACTAGTATTGAAATCAAGCAATTATGAAGTCATATGATTTTGTCTAGGGTTGTAGCAATTTGATTTTGGCATCAATATTCAGATATTTCAATTTATTCAGCAATTTTCCTTGCTACAAATTTTACGTGCTTTCTAGTTCAGTACACACCTTGTAACTAGAGGATATACCTTGATCAGAGGCCAATATCCCTAAGCCCTTAGTGTGACTAACTGTCATGCCTTATGTAAACAGAGTTAGCATTTACACATCATGACACACTACAGCTCAATTTTTAATGAGTGAATTGTATTTCTCAGTGTGCATGCCATTGCTCTGCCTGATTTTCAATGAATTCTCATTTTACAGAGTTAACTAAGGCACCTCATGACACAGTCCTTTGGACTTGTGTTTCTCAGTGACCAATGTCATTGCCCTGACAGATATTACCCTTTAGACATTTCAGAAACATTCATTTGCTTCAAAACAATATTAATCTCATGTACTTAACCAATTAAAGTCATGTATTCAAAAGTGCAGATTTCAGAAGTTTTTGCAAGACATAGCATGAAACAGTTGGTTAAGATTTATTAAACATGATTCAGATATGTTAAGAGATTTTGAAGTTAAACTCCATGAATACATTAAGCTTAAACCACATGAGTTATTTCAGACATTCATAGTCCTATATGATAGAAATTTCCTTAAAAATAATGTTTTTCGGATTTATGATCAAGATATGAGCAGAGAAATCTTTCTGGGACTTCAAGGAAGGCAAGAGCAATTTTCAGGTACAGCCACGTCAACAAATGCCAATGAATACCAATTGATAGTATGAGTGACAATGGCTGACAAGAATTGAAGCAAGAGGCTGAAATACAATGCATTTCACAATCACCAAGGAGTTTATCCAGATTGCAGTTCAAACAGGAAGGTGAGTATTAGTCATCAGACATGAGCTTTGATGAGAGGTCTGATGGTCACATGCACTTACATGAATGAATAATGAGAGATGCTCCCCCTCACTGAGTGCATAAACTGTAACCCTCCCTTTTCTTTTGAAAAATTTCATGATTAAATGATGCCACTCTGAGATGCAATTAGATGTATTAACTACCCATGAAAGGCATGAAGACCCTGAAGGGTATTAGACTGGTCAAATGTGCATGATATGCAGTGCAGCTCCCCCTGACGATGTGCATTCAGAACATTTGAAAATCATTCATGAGTCATGAATTCTAGATGTATGCAGTCACAGAATGAGCATATTCAGAAGCAACAACTATTGCATGGAAATGCAAACATACATGTTTAAACCACTAATTAACAAATCTATCTATATACCTAATGCCATCTAAGCAAACTCATTGAAAAGTCAAGAGACTTACCTGAGAGGTGCATGAGTGGGGTTTACCCTTTTAGGGTGTCTTGGTTTATTTGCCCCTTTTATTTCTCATTCCCAAGACACACCTGCAAAAAGTTTCTCACTTGGCACATTTTGGTTCCCAAGTTTCCTTGGGTCCTGCAGGGTTAGTGGCATTTTGATGGGATGTTTTCCAAAGCTTCTGAGCCATCATAACATCATGCTTTTTCATATAGCAGCTAGGCATGGAATGTCCAGACCGACCACAATAATCACATGAACCACTCGGTCTGAATTTATTACTATGCATGTAAGCAGGTGTACTAAATTCATGAGCATGAATGTTTCTGTTTTTACCACCACTTTGTTTCAGATGGTCAGAAAACCATCAATCAGTCACCTTGTGACCTTGCTTACCACACTCAAAACATGTGAGGGATTTTCTTGTTTGAGCAGATTTGTTTCTACCAAACACACTTTGTTTAACAAATTTAGAGTTGACCTTCTTTCTCTGAGAATACCAGTAGTCTTTGACTGTATGGCCAACTTTCTCACAGTGATAGCAGAAGATGGAATTTCTTCTACCAACATTAAGCCAGCAGTCAACCGCCCTATGGCCTGACTTGCTGCAGGTGAAACACACCATGTGTTGACCCCTGGACCCATTTTTGTTCCTTTTAAAGACATGCTGATTTTCATACAAATTGTCATGATTAGAATTTAAAGAATATTTGCCTTTACCTTTGGCAAACCAACATTGTTCACTAACATGACCTATTTTTCCACAATGATAACAATGACTTTTTCTTTTCTGTTCAACAGGACTGTTTTTGTTATTGTACTTCCTGGCATGCATTCTATCATCCTGTTCCATCAATTTACATTCATGCATCAAGTGACCAAACCTATGACAGTAATGGCATGAAATTTTCTTTTTATTTGCATGAATGTGTTTGTTCAATTTAGGCACAGCATTCTCAGGTTTATCATGAAAGTTCCTTGAATCTTTGTTCTGAACATGAATAGTCTTTTTCTGTTTTTGAACTTGTTTCTCAGACTTAGGGCTGTCAGTGGAATTTTGATTCTTCTTAGCACTAAATTCAAAAATAGGCACATTCGATGTGCTGCCTGACTTAGAGCTACTCACGAATGAAGTTTGAAGCTTACTTTCAAAGCTCTTTTTATCTATTGGTTTGTAGCCCAAACCCTCTCTTCGGAGATTCACTTTAGATCCAAGAATTTTATCAAGATTTTCTTTTCCACTAACAGATTTCTCAAGAGATTTCCTCAATTCTGTAACTTCTGATCCAAGCTTTGATACATGGATTTCATATTCATCAGCTTTCTTTTTATAGCAAATAACATCTTCTTTCAGCATTTGATTGACAGTCCTAAGACTTTCAATTTCCTGTTCAGCTTTCATTAGCTCATCAGAGCTATCCAGGCTAACACTCTTCCCCTTTTCAAGAGTGATAAGTCTCTCAGACATAGCTGTATTTAACTGTTTTAGCTCGCAGATCTCCTGTCTCATTTTACCATTGTGTTCCAGGATTTCATCATCAAATTTCAAAACACTTAAGGTGGTCTGACATTCACTAAACACTTCTTGTTCATCTTCAGATTGAAGTTTTTCAAGCATTTTCTGAAGTTCTGAATTTTCTATTATGACAGTCTCCAAGGTTTCAGAAATCAATCTATTTTCATTTTCAAGGCTCACTGATTTAGATCCAGATTCCTCAGTTTGGTTTTTGAGTCTAGCATTTTCAGATCTCAGATATTCCAGATCTGAAGTAATAGAATCAAGATCAGTCAGCTGTCTTCTAAATATTTGATTTTCAGTTTTCAGAGTATCACAGTCCTCACCAACACGTTTAGAATTCTCAAACATATCTAGCTGTTTTTTCATAGATCTATTTTTCTTGCTCAATTTCTTGCTAGATCTTAACAACTTGGAATAAGCATCTACCCAATCATCTAAGGTATAGTCCGCAAAGGGATTTACCTGAACTTCGTTCTCTTCTTCATCACTGTGGCTGCTGCTATGGTCGCTCCCATCAGCCATCATGCAGTTTTCCTTCTCTGTTCTGCAAGTTAGTTTCATCTTGTCCAGAATATCCCTAGCAGACCTGCAATCATGAAGGCAAAAGTGTAAAGCCTTGTTGATGGATGCTTTTATCAGTTTTATAGCTTTCTGATTTTCTCTATGCATTGATCTATGACGATCAGTCCATTTGGACTCTTTTCGTGGTAATCTATGAGGACCATGAGTAATTAACTTCCACAAATTGGGATTATCTAGTTTGACGTAGTTACGCAAACTACTGAACCATGACTCAAAGTTAGACCCATTGAAAACCAGTGGAAGAGCCATTTGTAGGCAATGATCAATTAGACAAAGATCAAGGAGCAGCAAACCGGAATAAACACCGAGAAGCACGGGGATCACTGCAGATCGTTGGATCTTGAAGCAGTAACTGCTCTGATACCAATTGTTAGGTTTCGGTGCAGTATTCAGAGGGGGGGGTGAATGAATATAACCCGTTAAAAACTTTACCCAATTAAAACTAGAATAATAACAAGACAGATTCGACAATCTGAAGCTCAACTGGAATTTCGCTCTCTTGACAGATTAAAATATTTTAAGAAAACTAATCAACACTTCTGCTCAGCCAAAAGCCAAACGCTTAGAGCGCCCCTATGCATTCATCTAGCGGAAGCACAAATGAACAAATCAAACCACAATGCACAAGGGGTTTTTAGGTGGTTCGGTCCTCCAGACCTACATCCACCCCACACTCAAACCGAGTGTGGTTTCCACTAGCTCACGCTAGAAACAGCAGACTCAGTCTGCAACAAATGCTGCCAAACAGCTTGACCAGGGGAACAACCTCCCCCCTTCCTCCAAACCGGAGGGAATCAACAAGTAGCACCCAGCTACTTGCAACCGGAGATAGCAATCTCCCTTCTCCTGAACAAACAGGAGGAACCCACAAGTGACTCCAGCCACTTGGAAACCAGAGACACACGGTCTCTCTTCCTCTACACACGGAGGGAACCACCGGACTTGCTACTCACAAGCCCAGAGCCGGAGGAACAAGCCTCCCTTCCTCCAACCCGGAGGGGAACCTAGAGACCCAAGTCTCTCTTCCTCTGAACCCCAGAGGGAAGCACAACCGGAGATAAATCTCCCTTCCTCCAACCCGGAGGGAAACAACCGATGACACCCTGTCAAAGGCAACCAGAGACGCAAATCTCTCTTCCTCCACACGGGAGGGTACCAACCACAAGTAGCACCTAGCTACTTGCAAACCGAAGACACAAAGTCTCCCTTCTCCTGAACCCACAGGAGGAACCCCGACCTCTCTACAAAGGATCGGAAATACAGTAAACCAGAAAACAAAGGAAAAACAATAAACGAAAATGACTTCAGCAAAATAGAAAGCTGAAAGATGAAGTGCACAATGTGGCTCTCAACGGAGCTGACTGGCCTGGATTTGATCCACGGTCCAGTAGACGGATCTTCAGGTAAGATCTTCCTTCTTCTCCACGAGCTCTCTCGCTCACTCTCTATCTTTCTTTCTCTTTCTTCTGCTCTCCTCTCACTCTCTGCTTCTTCTTCTCTTCACACTCTTCTCGAGCTCTCTACCTCTCTTCTTCTCCTTCTGCTCTTCTTCTTTCTCTTTTCTTCTTCTATCTGGATCGTGGCTCTCTGTATACGCTTTTCTTCTCGCCAACTCGATCACTCTCCATCTGTGGACGAAGGCTCCTATATATAGCAGCAGCAGTAGGTGGATAGGGCACAAAACGCGTGTGCCTCCCACGTTTCCTGCCCTAATATTTCGGACCACGTGGAGGCTCCTCTGCATCTTGGATCACGTGCCAGATGCAGCCTTGTATCACGTACTGCTTCACTGGGAATGTTTCTTCCTAGGACCTGCAAGGAGATGTAAAGCCATTAAAACTATTAATACGCTGTATGGCCATTAACAATAGAGCTGCATGAGGTGTATAGAAACAACAAGAGGTGCACCGCACTGAAGACGACACGAGATACAGTGGTGATACAACGAGCACTACTAAGAGAACGACACGAGATAGAAAGAAAAACACACGAAGACACGAAGACAAAAACAACACGAAGACATGAACATAAAAACAACATGACATGACACACATCGAAGAGAACAACACGTGCTGACAACAGACACGAAGACGAGAACAGAAACCAACACGAAGTATGGTTTCAATACAAGAAAGACACGAGGTCTAGGAAGAACAAAAAACGACACGAAGTGAAACAGGAAGCAACACGAAGTGCTGCGATGTCCTGCACGCATGAGAACAAACCCGACACGAAGAGAACGACACGAGGTGAAAACAACAATGACTGACAACGATACGAACTGAACAGAACTAACACGTGTTGAAGACAAAACAAAGATAGAAACAGTCATTGACACGGAGTCAAAATGACACGGGGTTTACTGGGAAACGACTCGAAGTTCATCAGAACAAATCGAGCTGCTACAGTAAACAACACGAAGACAGAACAATAATTGACACGTGGTGAAACGACACGGAGACAGATCAAAAACCATCACGAAGAATGGTCATAGAGTGAGAATGACACGAAGTGAGACGACACTTAATCCTTAGAGGACTTAAGGACACAAAAGAAAAACGACTCGAGGAACTACAGTAAGTGATACGAGATATAGTGGAGACAAAATGGACACACGACATGAAGACAAGCAGTACAACACTGCGTGTTATACTCACACAAGACGAAGTGCCAACCAACAGGAAGACAGTAACAGTATAGACACACAATGTACTACCTCTTAGCAGATTTCCTGGTAATAGACAAGATCAACACGAAGTGTTATAAACTTAAACGACACGAAGTCTTTTCGTGTGTGTGAGGAGAGACAACACGTAGAACAGATACACAATGTTCTATGAAGACACGATTGTGAAAACACCACGAGGTGGACAGACTGTGCACGGACATTGTTCAAAGCAAGAAATGCACGAACATTCTGGCAACCAAAAATGTGCACGGGGTTAAGTATGCACGAACGGAAGCACGCTTAACAAATCTTCTTACATTGTCCCATTCATGTCAATGCATAGACTGCAAATGTATATGAAAGCTTTATGTGGCAGATAACAGTCTTAAAGTTCAATTGCAATGACTCACAGTGACTCACATCAAACAGCAATCATCAAAACCAAATCAATGAATGCTTTATTGCATCAGTTTATCATGTAACATAACTGATCATCATAGAATAACTCACATCAACAATCAATCAACAAAACCATCATCAAAACCACAGGGGCACAACAATCTTTACCATCGGTATGGAACGATTCCGAAGTTGTTGTTCCTTCCGATCCAGAATCTTCACTAGTCTTTCTTCATAAGTCAGATCCTTCTTTAACTCAAAATCCACATGCTGAATGATGTGAGTGGGGTCGTACACATATTTCCGCAACATAGAAATATGGAATACGTTATGTACGCCAGACAACTGCGGCGGTAAAGCCAGTCTATAAGCAACTTCACCCGCTCTATCAAGGATTTCAAATGGACCAATATACCTCGGGCTTAGCTTGCCCTGAATACCGAATCGGCGAATTCCTCTCGAAGGAGAGACTTTTAAGAACACATGCTCGCCAATTTGAAATTCCAAATCTCGTCTTCTATTGTCGGCATAACTCTTCTGCCTCGATTGAGCCACTAGTAACCGATCTCAGATAATACAAATATTCTGTGATGACTCCAAGATAAGATCCGGTCCAAGCCATTGCCTTTCGCCTACCTCATCCCAACATAATGGAGAACGACAGCTTCTTCCATACAAAGCCTCGAAAGGTGCCATCTGTATGCTGGATTGGTAACTATTGTTGTAGGCGAATTCTATTAATGCCAAATGATCACTCCAACTTCCGCCGAAGTCGATCATACAAGCTCTCAACATATCTTCTACTATCTGATTAGTCCTTTCAGTCTGTCCGTCTGTCTGCGGATGAAACGCAGTGCTGAAATTCAGACGCGTACCAAGAGATTCTTGTAATCCCTTCCAGAAATGTGATGTAAATCTCGGGTCTCTATCAGATATAATATTCACTGGAATACCATGAAGTCTAACCACTTCCTTCAAATATAAAGCTGCTAGAACATCAACTGTCCACTTGGACTTAATAGGTAAGAAATGTGCCGACTTAGTTAGTCGATCCACAATTACCCATATTGCATCATAACCACCTCGAGTCTTAGGAAGACCCATAATGAAATCCATGCCAATACTCTCCCACTTCTATTGGGGTATATCGAGTGGCTTTAATTTTCCTGCCGGTCTGAAATGCTCGGCCTTCACTTGTTGACACACTAGGCATCTACTCACGAAATCAGCAACTTCCCTCTTCATGTTCGGCCACCAAAAAGATCTTTTCAAATCTTTGAACATCTTAGTGCCTCCCGGATGGATATTATATCGGGATCTATGAGCTTCCTCGAGAATCCGATTCTTTATCTTTGCCTCATCCGGTACACAAGTTCTACCTTGAAATAATAGCCTTCCATCATCAGCTACCGAGAAATCAGGTCTGCTATTCAAGCTCCCTTTAATCTCTACTAGCTCGGGATCATTATCTTGTAATAATTTGATTTCCATTAATAGTTCGGGCTTGAGTTGAATCTGGGAAATCAAAACCCGATCATTATCTACATTGAGATCCAAACTAGCCAATTGTTCCAGTAGTTTCCACTCTTGTAACATAAGACTGGATAACTTAACTGCAGTCTTCCGACTCAAAGCATCGGCCACTACATTGCCTTTGCCAGGGTGATACTCAATAGAGAAATCGAAGTCCTTTATATACTCCAACCATCTTCTCTGTCTCACGTTCAAGTCCTTCTGAGAGAACAAATATTTCAAACTTTTGTGATCTGAGAATACCGTGAATGTCTCACCATATAGGTAGTGTCTCCAAATCTTTAATGCAAATACCACTGCTGCTAACTCCAAATCATGAACTGGATAATTAACTTCATGCTTTCTTAACTGCCTAGAAGAATAGGCAATCACTTTGCCGTGCTGCATAAGTACACAGCCTAAGCCAATACCTGATGCATCCGTGTATACCACGAAACCACCCTCACCAGAAGGTAAGGTCAAAACAGGTGCAGTAGTCAAACAATCCTTTAGAGTCTGGAAACTCCGTTGGCATTCAATTGACCACTCGAACTTGATCTCTTTGCGGGTTAATTTCGTAAGAGGTACCGCAATCTTCGAGAAATCTTGAATAAACCTTCTATAATAGCCAGCTAGGCCTAGAAAACTCCTTACTTCAGTCACACAGGTAGGCTGTTCCCAATTCTTTACTGCTTCCACCTTCGATGGATCAACAGAAATTCCATTCTTGGAAATAATATGCCCTAGAAAGGACACCTCTTTCAGCCAAAAGTCGCACTTGCTCAATTTGGCATAAAGTTGATGATCTCTCAGCAATTGCAAAGCCATCCTCAGATGCTTGGCATGCTCTTCTTCACTTTTAGAATATACAAGATATCGTCTATGAATACCACGACCCACCGATCAAGATAGGGTCGGAACACACTGTTCATTAACTGCATAAAGGCTGCCGGTTCGTTTGTCAAACCAAAAGGCGTAACGACAAACTCAAAATGACCATACCGGCTGCGGAAAGCAGATTTATAAATATCTTCATCCTTAATCCGCAACTGATGATATCCAGATCGAAGATCGATCTTAGAAAAATACTGAGCTCCCGCTATCTGGTCAAATAACTCATCAATCCTCGGTAATGGATACTTGTTCTTGACTGTCAACTGATTGAGTTACCGATAATCGATGCACAGTCTCATCGAACCATCCTTCTTCCGAACAAACAACACAGGGGCTCCCCAAGGGGAAACACTCGGGCGAATAAAACCCTTCTCGAGTAATTCTAACAATTGATGCTTCAATTCCCGCAATTCCGCAGGAGACATACGATAAGGAGCCTTAGAAACAGGAGATGATCCAGGAATAAGATCAATAGAGAATGTGACTTCCCGCTTAGGCGGAATTCCTGGTAACTCCTCTGGAAAAATATCAGGGAAATCTCGGACAACAGAAATGTCCTTAATCTCGATCTTTTGCTCCGGGGACGCATAAACGAAAGCCAGAAAAGCTCCGCATCCACGTCTCAATAGCTTATCAGCTCGAAGCGTCGAGATAAGAGAGATAGAGCTAGGGTGTTTAACTCCCTTGAAGGATAATCCGGGGCATCTAGAAAAAGACACGGAACAAGAACTGCAATGAACATTGGCCTCATATCGAGCCAACCAATCAGCTCCGAGGATTACATCGTAATCTTTCATGTCCATGCAAACTAAATCAGCCGGAAAATTCTGATCATTCACCATAACCTTGCTAGAAGGATAAAAATGCTGAATAGCTGATCTAGAACCAATAGGGGTTGATATTTCTAATGGAGAACTCATCAAAATAGGTTCCACAGCTAAAGACTTAGCGAATCGCCGAGAAATAAAAGAATGTGTTGCACCAGTGTCAAATAGAACAAAAGCTGACTTGTCGAGTATAATGAGAGTACCTTCGACGAGCCCACCGTCATCGGCGGTTTCCGCTTTATTAACATGAAGAGCCTGGAGCTTTCCTTGCGGCTTCTTGAAAGCCAAAGGTTTTGCCGGGGTAGCTTTCTCTGCCAATAAGGGGCAATCAGGGATACGGTGCTCCTTGCTCCCACAACGCAAACATGCGCCTATCTTGCGCCAACATTCCTCCATCTTATGGCCAGGACGATCACAAAACTTGCAGATGCCCTTGAATGGTACCATAGTGTCAGGTTTCTTGTCTTCTTGTCTCGGCATCTTGCCTTTCTACGAACCAGAACCAGAGCTAGAACCAGTTCCAGAACCAATAAAAGGTCTCTTCTTGCTAGTGCTAGTGCCAAATCCGGTTTTGGCATTCTTGAATGGCTTTGGTTGTTCTTGCTTGTTACCTTGACCACGAATACGCTCCGTCATCTCAAGAGTATCCTCCAATACTTGTGCCTTTCTCACCATCTCAGGATAGGTAGAAATTTCCAACGGTGCCAGTTGATTAATATAATGGAGCTTCAACCCGTTGAGAAATCGTCTCGCCTTCATCTTCTCAGTAGAAATAAGATGCATTGCATAGCGAGAAAGTCGGGCGAACTGTGCCTCATACTCTGCCACTGACGAACCTCGATGCTTCAAAGCTGCGAAATCCGCTGCCTTCTTTTCTTGGACACGGTCAGAGAAATACTTCCCATTGAAATACTCCTTGAATTCTTCCCACGATACTTGGTGATCACCGAGAGTTGCTTTGACAGACTCCCACCAAGTACGTGCATCTCGCTCCAGTTGGAACGTAGATAGAAGGACACGCTCTTGGTCAGTGCATTGCATAACCTCAAATATTCTCCTCATATCATCGAGCCAATGCTCGGCCTCATCCGGGTCAGTAGAACCAGCAAATCTAGGCGGGTTCATTCCTTGAAAGTTCCGGTACAAGTCACCAGTGCCATGATGTGCTTCGGCTCCAGCTTGAGCCACTTGCTGCAACGCCTGTGTCAGGCCTTGGACCGTACGCTGGAGGTTCCTCATCTCAGCGCGGTCAGCTGCCATTTCTGGTACCTTTATTTAAAATAGTCAAGAGATTATTTATGAGAGAAGAAGAATTTATTTATGAGAGAAGAACTTCTTATAAAAGAAGAGTATGATTTACGGCTAAAGACTTAACCCAATTTCTACCCAATCTCACCAGGTCGGGTTCTTAAACTTAAACCTATAACCAATAACATATAACCTTAAAGTAAAATACCTAGGATAAATTGACCTAAGCTCTGATACCAACTTAACTGTCACGCCCCGATGCGGAATCTCGGGACGTACAGTTAGGGGCACGCGAGCTAGAAAGAAATGATATTATTTCCAAACCATTTACACCGGAGTTGAAAGAGACAATTAACCAAATAACCAAACTTCCTTTTATTGATAATAATAAAAGTTACAACTGAAGTAGAACAACTATAGCCAAATAGTATGACTGAAACTAGTACAATTCTTTAAACTCAACTGACTCAATTTACTAACTATCACTCGGTGTCACTCCAGTCCATCCCCGATAGTAAGATCATTACCTGGAAAAAGGGGGGGAAACAAGTAGGGTATGAGCTAACGCGCTCAGTAGATAACCATGGCAAATATAAGTGATTATCAATTTATTACAGTTTATATGAAATGCAGTAAAAACTAATGACAAGAGATAACGATACGATAAAGAAAGACAATAACAATGTAGAGAGATATCTTGCAAGGTCAAGGAATAACTTTGTACACGAATTTACCACAAGTAATGAACAAGAGATAACAAGTAACAATAGTAAATTCGGCCAAGTAGTATAAATACGTATTCCAGCACGATCACACGATCAAGTAACGAGAGTTTGTCATAGACGTACACTGTATATTCCTGCACTCGGGTGCAATGCCACACCCTGTCATTAACATCCCATGGGCTCACTAACTTTCGGGCGCTCTCCCCAGGACCAGACCCGGCCCTTATGGTGCGTTAGCATTGATTTTATTGGATCAACGATCCACCGTCTAGACATAATCAAATTATGGCCAATTTAATCAGATGAATTTCTGTCAATGCTCAGATTAGAGGACCACACCTGTCCTCGGATTCGAGAATATAATCACGATAAAACCCAAAACTGAGGGTCGTCGTACGGCAAATACCGGGCCGTACTTACACGAGTAACGAGTTACGGAATCAAGAAAGAACGGTCGACAGTAATTCGTTCGAGAGAAGGGAAGTAAGTTCCGAAGAACGATTATACGGACTGTACGAGGCCGTATTCAAGATATACGGTTTTAGAGAATCCGTATTAAGTATAACGGTAACAATTTCCGGTCGTAGTCGATACGACTAGAAGAGAAGTAAAATATGCCAAATGGCTTCCGGGTCGCCAATGACAAGTAAACCAATATGGTTACTGCCCAATGGTCGATTCTGGGCTCGAATATGACCGAAGATTTAACCAAGGGTAATCGGTCAATTAATCAAATTAAAACGATGTGTAACGGGCCATTTAATATACTCAAGTAAAACCAGTAATCACGTAATCCTGTTGCCAACTCGGGATTTACCACGGTAAAAATGTCACACGGTAAAAATGGGGCAATTTACCGGATGGAGTGTCCGGTCTAACTGGCCAAGACTTGCCATAAATCTGTCATTTAAATTTCTGTTCTACAGTAAAATTTACAGAATTTACCCAAGGTAAATTTTTAACTAATTTACATGATTAACCAATTTACCAAGAATTTTACAAGTGAATAATTTCACTTTAACCATGTTTTAGTAATTTTAACCAGAATTTTCCAAAAAAGTAAATATTGCAACAGAAAGTAAATTTTTATCATTTACTCATCTATTTATTCTGTTGTTATATGAGTTGATAATCTTGTTGATTAACGTTGTTTACCCTGATTAACACTGAGTATTTTGATCTCTGGACATTTTAACGGTCTTAAATGGGCCGCTAAACCTACTGGACATACAACGGTTCTAATTAAGCCGTTTGACATATATACAGCGGTTTAATTTGGGATGTTATACAACTGGGGTGTCAAAAGAGTAAAAAAAAAAATAGGTACTAACCGTTAAAACGAACAGAAGTCCGATCAAACCAGGAACTCTTAAAACTGAGTTTAAGCATGATTTTGCTACTAAATGAAAGCTAACATGATTACTAACAATCCATATCTTTAATCATTTGGGCCTTGATTACCTACCTTAATTGAAGGACAAAGAAGAATACGGAGGAAGAAGAAGATGAATAGTATCTTCCTGCGATCCCTTGCAGCAACAGAGCTTAACAGGGCTTTAGCAGAGAAGGGAAGAGGCTAAGCCTCCTTATTTATAGGGTTGCATACTCGTAGAAGACTCTCCCGCACCAAGGGTTAGTCGGACACGGCGCCGCAAAGGGGATGGCCGGCGTTGACGACGCGGGCTGCCGACTGAAACACGTTTCCACGTGTTTATTTGGGTAAGGATTTGGCTAATCCTCCTTAATCATGTGATTAAGTATTTCTAACTAAAACCACTAATTAACCTCACTAAATGATTTTTAATGAGTTTGACCCAGAAGATAAAATTGTTATACAACTTATGAGGAATCCATTTATTATTTTTGTGGATTTTTATCACAAGGTTAATTTCTAACCGATCCAATCTTAGGATTAAAATAATAGTTAATCAAATTCTAACGAATTCTAACGATTTAGTCGATAGATAGAGTTTCTGATATTTTACCGATTATACTCAAGAAGACAAAGTTGTTAATAAAAATATGCTCTTTCAATTGTGATTTTTATAGATTTTTCTAAGGTAGTCGTATTTTACTATGAATAGTGTTTTCCGCGTTTTTAAGTCAGGCTTAAATCACCGATTAAGTCATGTAAATGATTTTATTAGGGTCAGGCACAGAAGACCAAAGTGTTTATCATCGTGTTTACTATTTAACTATCATTTTTCAGAATTTCTATATGATAGTCAAAAATTTCACTATTTACTATTTACCACATCACTATTCAAAATTTACTATTTACGAAATTTAATATTCTATACAGAAAATTGGGGTCTTACACACAAAGCCACCTGTCAACCCCTAGGAAACCCCCGATTGACCGGAGCCAGACAACACCGACACAAACAACCGACGCACAAACCCACACGCAGCAAGTACAAGCACTCCTGGCTGTCCCATCATGGTTACTGCCCTCATAGGACGTCAACAGACGCCCACGGGTCACGGGCAACCCATGAGACCAAGCCATGACAAGCAGAAACCGAAACGGCAATAACAACGCTCTGGCAAAATGGACCGTCATTCAACCACTAGGCAGACCCAGCAGTCAAGGAACAGCCGCCACACAACCAGAGGCAAGGGCATTGGCAGTTCTAGATTGCGTCGTTAGGGAACTATCGTAGTTAGGGAAAAGACCGCACCCAGTCACCTAACCCGATCGATCCAGAAGACCACTGCCACACAAACAAAACCCTAGAACACAAACCTACGACTACCCAACACACGGGCGAACATCGAACCACCCAACGTGATGAGGGCATCACCCACGATTCCCTCTGGCTCGGCACCTCTCTCCCTCCCGGAGACGGATATGATGCAGCTCTTCATCTGGACATGCCCACTTTGACACTTGGGCTTACTACATGGATCATCTTGATGTATTTTCCTTCTTTTTTGAGTCATTTTGATGTAATTTTCCCTTTGTTTCATGTCAAAGTCCCTAGGTTACTTTGATTTTTCCTAAGTTTGTGATCAGCATGACGGTTTAGTGGAGCTGATGGGCCCAATCAGGTGGGCTTGACCCAGGGGCGCCCTCTCCCTCCACCTGCCTTTTGGTTTTCTGTCATTTATATATTTCTCAGGGACTTGGTTGTAATTGGTGGGTCCCTATAAATAGGACCTCACCCCTCTTGTGGAGAACTAATGCATGAATGAAATCTATTGAATTTTCCTTGAGCAAACCCCTCTTATCTCTCTCTCTCTTACTCTCTGTCTCTCACTCTAGGGTGCCACTTTCTCTCTCTTCCCCCCAAAATTTTGAAATTCTCTCTCTCTCCTCCTCATTCACTCCTCACTAAACCTCTCTCCCTTCCCTATACCTCCCATTTACTTCCCCCCAACCTCCTAGGTGGAATACCATTCTCCTAGACACCTTTCCCCTTCTCCATTCACCCTTTCACCTTCCAAAGGGGGAATCCATTCTCCCAAACACCTCTTCCCCTCCCCAAGGCAACCCTTCCCATTCTCTAGGTTACCATTAATCCCTTCCCATTAACCCCATTCCAAATCCAAAGGAGGGAAACCATTCCCCCCACCCACTTGTGCCCCCTCACCTTCCCCCTTTCCCTCCAAGCCCAATTTTGCAACTCCCCACTCAGCCACTGCAAACACCTCCTTCCAGCCCTCAATCTCCCTCTCCGACTTCTTGGAACACCCCCTCCCAGACCCCATCACAGCCAAGGGTCACCCCCATACCCATCCACCTCACTTCCCCTCCCATAAACCCCATTTTCCCCCATCCTCTTCAAATTACAGCTCTCAGTTCGAGTGTAGCAGAAAGAGCCCGACTTGCAGAACCTGCCCCGAGGTCATTCGACGTCGTCTGGAGACGTACCTTACATCGACGGAAAGCTCTCCCAGTCATCTTCGTAGCCGTGGTGGTCTCGCCAGCATCCGACGTCGCTTCTGTTCGGGAGCTCCGTTCTCCCCCGACTGCGCAAGGTGACTGCTGCAGAAGGACAGAGGCCCAGTCAAAGTGCGACCACGGCCGATCCAGAACGAGTTTGGGCGTGATTCCTGTGCAGAAACCTTCTCCAACCAGTCTTCTAACATCACCAAGAAACGGGGCACCATTTAGAGCTCGGAGCAGCAAGATACAAATTTTCTACCATCGGCATGCAGGTCAGGTTGTTCTGAGTCCGTCCAGACCCCTCCCCACTCTTCTGGACGCAACTCCCGGTCCTGACTGCCTCTGGTGCTGTTTCTTCTTTATGCTTGAAGAGGACTCGACCACGATCGTCCACGACTTGGTCCCGCCTCAATTAGACCTCAGGAGTGATCGTGACACTATCGTCAAGTTGCTACAGTCACCAGGGATCAGCCTGAACCAGAGCGCCAAGCACCAGTTCCAGAGACTGCTCCGACCAGTGGAGTCAACGAGGCCTTCCACCAAAAATCATCAGCGTACCAGGTCCAGTCAGCAAAGTTTGGGTGCTAGTCTCACTGGATTCCGACGTCGGGGTTGTCCTCAAGGAGCCCTACAACCAGAACCTATCAAGCAGGCAGACTCGACGGGCAGAACCTCCAAGGGACCTAGTCGGCCCCGGATCACTTGCTCTCCCTCTCCCCGCCTGGCCGGCTTACCGCCCCTCCCTGTGTGGAGGTAGTGTTTGTTTGTAAATTGAAATCCCCACCCCTAGCTCCCCCTCCTGTGTGAGGTGTAGTGCTTGTAATAAACAGGGTTCAAGCTTCATCGGCGCAGTGTGCGGGGATCCCACACTTCCCCGCTCGCCCATCGTCTCCGAATGAGGTTGGTTTCTTCAAACCAACCAGGTGAGCCTCTACCCTTGCTCCATTTATTTCTGTTCATTTCATATCCGTAAAACTTGTCCGCTGGTCGGTGAGAGAGCGCCCGTTCCCAGAGCCACTAACTCTTGTGTGGTCACCGTGGCCAAAGTGAGAGAGTGACCTAGTGCCCCCAAGGCACCCAGCCGCCCTTGATTGTGGGCATCATACCTTTGGGAGGGTTAACCTTAGTGGTGCTGTCCCTCTACCAGCTAGGGTCTTTCTCCACCACCTCGACTCGGCATCACCGAGTCACCACGGGTGACGGGTGCGCACGGTGAGACGGCGTCTTACAAACTCTCTCAAATCTTGTGAATGTGTATGCGAATTAAGTCCCAGGGATCATATTTGCTTGCTACATCATCGTTTCACATCAAGTGGTATCAGAGCAAGTTCTAGACTTGTCTCTACTAAGTCTTGTCCTAGGGCCCTTGCATTCATCAGCCGTTCATCATGACCACTTCCTACTTATCCTATTCGCCATCCTTAGACCCATTAGCGGCTTTTGTGTATGATGGATCCGACCCTAGTATATATCTAGAGTGGGAGAGCTCCATAGACCGACATTTTGCGAGGTTCACTCTTTCAGGGCCGATTCAAGTCAACTATGCCAAAAGTTTGCTCTGGCGCCAAGCTAGGAATGAATGGCAAAACATTGTAGGCTTAAGGGAAGTTGGAAGGCAAGAGCCCATCAACTCTTGGGTTGATATGAGAAATGAGCTTAGGAAGATTTATGCCCATCTAAACCCTCTTATCACCACAGAGGAAACCCAAGCTACCACCAATAAGGAAGAAGAGCCTCAATCTTCCCCCACCCCTCATGGTCTGGATTCTCAAAAACCATGCACCATCACACATGGCACCCTCACCATAGATGAGTCCATACTCCAATGGCTCAAGCAAAGTCTCACCCTCTCTAGCTCAGTACCATTGGGATATCAATCCCAAATTGTTCCCAACCGTCCTCCCCATGTCACTTTCCAAACCTTCTACTTCGTGGGAGACTTGGGAGACCTAGTGGATTGCCTATATGGGCAGGTCCACTTGACCGGCCTGCTTGCCATGGGATCATCGGAGCCTAGCACCATTAACTTTGTCCACCCCACCATTGGCTCCATCACCTCCATTTGCACGAGGGGGCATTGCACTATTGAGATCCTCCTATTTCTCCCCTTGGAGGAAGAGCCCACTCGGGTCTACTCCCCACCCTTTGAGATCCCAAATGCCTTGAACGGTCCACTCACTAGAAATCTTGGACCAATTACTTTGGAGGAGAATGACTCACCATCATTTGAGGACCTTGTGGACATAGAATACCTCTTCCTTGGCGACCCATTCCATGAGCCCTTTGATCCCTCCCAATGGAAGCCAATGAACCCATGGGACCTAGTCGCCTTACCCACCACCCACCTTTTCCTACCCTCACACACCATGTCAAACCTAACCCCCCATTTCCAAAACTTAGCCCACACCATGAGAGCCATGACCAAGGGTGACATCCACCTAGGAAATGAGGAATTGACCCATCCCAAGATGTCCACTTTCTGGGACCCCTTTGACCCCCATGAGTGGAAACCCCCAAATCTACCCCCACCTAAAGATGGGACCATCTTGATAGGAATGCATGTGTCACAACATTTTACTTCATCTGGTAGGGCTAGTAAGTCAAGTCGTCTCATTTGTGTCATATACACACTAGGTCCATTGCATGACAGGTTTACATTTCCTCCCCCACTCATCATCCATCTTAGGCATGATAGGAGTATACATGGAAGTCCAGGTCCTCCGGCATTCACTGCACCCATGCCTGATAGAGCCATTTATGGATGCCCCGGCCCTCCTAGGTCCACCAAAATCAATGTAACACTTGATAGGGCTAAATTTGGTTGTCCAGGCCTTCCCTTCATCCATAGAAAATCATCATTTGTGACATTGCATGGCAACCCTCGCAAGCACATCAACAAGAGCAACGAGATTTATAAAAAGACAGTCGATTCCCACCGCCGCCACCAGGAATTCCATATTGGTGATTTTGTGATGGTGAGAACTGAGAGGTTATTCCCTGGGAATGTCTCAAAGTTGAGGTTGTGTGGAGCCGGCCCCTTTCAGGTGTTGAGGCGCCTCGGCACAAATGCTTATGTGTTGGACCTCCCCGAAGAGTACGGTGTAAGCCCCACTTTCAAAGTGGCTGACCTGGTGCCCTACAAGGGTCCCACGGTGACACCCAGTGAGGAGATCCAACCTATCCCACCCCTTGAGAGAGCCCCCACACCAACGAGAGATCCATCTAGATAGAGAAACCAGCGTGATCATGTGGAGCGGATATTAGATGAACAGATCACCAACACACGGAGCAAGGCGTATGAGCGATATCTGGTTAGGTGGAAGGGACGGCCACCTTCGGATGATGCCTGGGTGAGTCGGGAGGATCTCCAGCAGCTGGACCCCGACCTATTGGAGCAGTACCGCAACAGGGAGGACCTCTACTCGACAGAGTCAAGCTCTTCGTGGCCCGGGGGAATTGATGAGGGCATCACCCACGATTCCCTCTGGCTCGGCACCTCTCTCCCTCCCGGAGACGGATATGATGCAGCTCTTCATCTGGACATGCCCACTTTGACACTTGGGCTTACTACATGGATCATCTTGATGTATTTTCCTTCTTTTTTGAGTCATTTTGATGTAATTTTCCCTTTGTTTCATGTCAAAGTCCCTAGGTTACTTTGGTTTTTCCTAAGTTTGTGATCAGCATGACGGTTTAGTGGAGCTGATGGGCCCAATCAGGTGGGCTTGGCCCAGGGGCGCCCTCTCCCTCCACCTGCCTTTTGATTTTCTGTCATTTATATATTTCTCAGGGACTTGGTTGTAATTGGTGGGTCCCTATAAATAGGACCTCACCCCCTCTTGTGGAGAACTAATGCATGAATGAAATCTATTGAATTTTCCTTGAGCAAACCCCTCTTATCTCTCTCTCTCTCTTACTCTCTGTCTCTCTCTCTCTAGGGTGCCACTTTCTCTCTCTTCCCCCCAAAATTTTGAAATTCTCTCTCTCTCCTCCTCATTCACTCCTCACTAAACCTCTCTCCCTTCCCTATACCTCCCATTTACTTCCCCCCAACCTCCTAGGTGGAATACCATTCTCCTAGACACCTTTCCCCTTCTCCATTCACCCTTTCACCTTCCAAAGGGGGAATCCATTCTCCCAAACACATCTTCCCCTCCCCAAGACAACCCTTACCATTCTCTAGGTTACCATTAATCCCTTCCCATTAACCCCATTCCAAATCCAAAGGAGGGAAACCATTCCCCCCACCCACTTGTGCCCCCTCACCTTCCCCCTTTCCCTCCAAGCCCAATTTCGCAACTCCCCACTCAGCCACTGCAAACAGCTCCTTCCAGCCCTCATTCTCCCTCTCCGACTTCTTGGAACACCCCCTCCCAGACCCCATCACAGCCAAGGGTCACCCCCATACCCATCCACCTCACTTCCCCTCCCATAAACCCCATTTTCCCCCATCCTCTTCAAATTACAGCTCTCAGTTCGAGTGTAGCAGAAAGAGCCCGACTTGCAGAACTTGCCCCGAGGTCATTCGACGTCGTCTGGAGACGCACCTTACATCGACGGAAAGCTCTCCCAGTCAGCTTCGCAGCCGTGGTGGTCTCGCCAGCATCCGACGTCGCTTCTGTTCGGGAGCTCCGTTCTCCCCCGACTGCGCAAGGTGACTGCTGCAGAAGGACAGAGGCCCAGTCAAAGTGCGACCACGGCCGATCCAGAACGAGTTTGGGCGTGATTCCTGTGCAGAAACCTTCTCCTACCAGTCTTCTAACATCACCAAGAAACGGGGCACCATTTGGAGCTCGGAGCAGCAAGATACAAATTTTCTACCATCGGCATGCAGGTCAGGTTGTTCTGAGTCCGTCCAGACCCCTCCCCACTCTTCTGGGCGTAACTCCCGGCCCCGACTGCCTCTGGTGCTGTTTCTTCTTTATGCTTGAAGAGGACTCGACCACGATCATCCACGACTTGGTCCCGCCTCAATTAGACCTCAGGAGTGATCGTGACACTATCGTCAAGTTGCTGCAGTCACCAGGGATCAGCCTGAACCAGAGCGCCAAGCACCGGTTCCAGAGACTGCTCCAACCAGTGGAGTCAACGAGGCCTCCCACCAAAAATCATCAGCGTACCAGGTCCAGTCAGCAAAGTTTGGGTGCTGGTCTCACTGGATTCCGACGTCGGGGTTGTCCTCAAGGAGCCCTACAACCAGAACCTATCAAGCAGGCAGACTCGACGGGCAGAACCTCCAAGGGACCTAGTCGGCCCCGGATCACTTGCTCTCCCTCTCCCCGCCTGGCCGGCTTACCGCCCCTCCCTGTGTGGAGATAGTGTTTGTTTGTAAATTGAAATCTCCACCCCCAGCTCCCCCTCCTGTGTGAGGTGTAGTGCTTGTAATAAACAGGGTTCAAGCTTCATCGGCGCAGTGTGCGGGGATCCCACACTTCCCCACTCGCCCATCGTCTCCGAACGAGGTTGGTTTCTTCAAACCAACCAGGTGAGCCTATACCCTTGCTCCATTTATTTCTGTTCATTTCATATCCGTAAAACTTGTCCGCTGGTCGGTGAGAGAGCGCCCGTTCCCAGAGCCACTAACTCTTGTGTGGTCACCGTGGCCAAAGTGAGAGAGTGACCTAGTGCCCCCAAGGCACCCGGCCGCCCTTGATTGTGGGCATCATACCTTCGGGAGGGTTAACCTTAGTGGTGCTGGCCCTCTACCAGCTAGGGTCTTTCTCCACCACCTCGACTCGGCATCACCGAGTCACCACGGGTGACGGGTGCGCACGGTGAGACGGCGTCTTACAAACTCTCTCAAATCTTGTGAATGTGTATGCGAATTAAGTCCCAGGGATCATATTTGCTTGCTACATCATCGTTTCACATCACAACGGCCATCACGACCACAACAGGGCTGTAACGCACCATCACAGGCGTGTTACACGAGCCTGACGCACCAGGACAGGTGCGTCAGAGTCGACAGGCCCAAGCTTAAAAATTGGTCGAACAGCAGGTAACGGTCCAGCACGGACGTGTTACAACACCCTGGCGCATGGGGGCAAGGTCGTTAGAGCCACCCGACACAGCCACCCAACTCAGCCAAACAGCGTGTAACGGCCTAGGACAGGCGCGTTACAAGGCTGTGATGCACAGGGGAACGACCGCTACACGAACTGACTGACACGGTCAAATTTAGTCAAACAGCATGTAATGACCCAAGGAAGGTGGGTTACAGGACTGTGACGCATGAGGACTGGGCCGTCAGGGCAACCGGCTGACCAGAACCTCAAGAAAACGAATGGCTGTGACGCATCTACCTGGGTGCGTCAGAGGGCTGTGACGCACCAATGATGGACCGTCACACTCCCACAGCCTCACAAAAACTAAAACGCCCAGAGCTTGTGGCGGTCTATCGTAGGGCCGTCAGAGACTGTGACGGTCTCTAAAACGACCGCTACACCGGCCACGGCGGGAAAACAGTGGAAACGCCGAATCGGCCCATTCCACGCCCCATACACGCTGAAGCGCAGGGGATACAAGGCTAAACGACGAAAAACAACGTCTGGAGGCTAAAAAGCCCACATGCACGCGCTAAAACGCAAGAACAGGGCGATTCTGACGAATCGACCCAAAACGGGTTACCGGGGTTCCCGGACTCCTACCGGCCCCGAATGACAACCGATCGACACGAAATTGACGTGAATGGGATCCAGACATCCCAATGGTCATTTTAACACTAACCACGCCGCAAATGGTTGCCATTTTCAGGCGAACCCTGAAAACCCCAAAAACTACGGTTTTCACTAAATCGGCCAGATCTCCCCCGATCGAGCACCAAATCGCACGCATGGGTAGGGAAAACGTGTAGAACACAGTGGCGGTCCATCTCCCTATGTCCACCGAAGAAACCGAGTGCCGAAGCGACTAAACCACGCCAAAAATTGCGCCGCGAATAGAACCGCCGGCATTGAATCCACCGTTCGGGATTGCGCCCAAACCGCACCGATCCTCGCTCCACCACGCGCCCCAGCAGCTCCCCGGAGTCGCTACCTCGCCCACGGTCACCTCCGTCAACAGCCGGAGCCGAGAGGGTGAGAGAACGAGAGAGAACGGGAGAGAGAGGGAGTGAGGGCGTGAGTGAGATGAGAGAGAGAGAGGTGGGTTAGAAGAGGAGAAATTAGAAATTTTATCTAATTTTTGAAATTCCGTAAAATGCGTCGAAAATGCCCTAATTCAAAAAAATACGCAAAAATAGTCGAAACGATCGGCTCGAAGAGTACATCGCAACTGCGGTGTCCACGAGTCGATGAATTGAGAAATAAATTCACCGTAGGGTTTCGTAATTAGTACGAGGGAAAAACCCACACGGAACGTAAAACTCAACTCGGGAGCTACAAAAGCGATCTGAAACTCTCCAAAAAGGATCCGAAAGACCTGATAAAGATCCGACCAAGATCCACTAAGGATCCAGCAAAGATCCGGGACATTACATCCTCCCCTCCTTCAAGAAATTTCATCCTCGAAATTAAGGAATAACAAGAAGGAAGAAGCATGGACGGACAACCCAACGGATGCGACCTCGAAACAACACAAATCTCGAGAAACACAACTCAGAGGAACACAGTCAGACCACTATCACAAGCACATGCTCTGGGCAGAGCACAACGCAAGTGAACATAAGTCCGACACCTCCGAAACAGGGTAACATCGTTCACGTCTCACCAGAAATGGAGACACGACTGCCACAACGAAAGACAACCGATACCGAGGAACACAACGACAGCACGGCAAGCAGCAGCTTACACAAGAAGATACAGTCCTCTCATGATGAGGACATCACTCGCGATTCCCTATGGCTTGGCACTTCCCTCCCACCCGGGAGCAGCTAGGAGGCCGTCTCTGTTCTAGAGTGGATCTCAGAATCTTTTCCTAGGTCACTATGTGATTTTCCCCTTTCATTACCATGTACTTTTGTCTTTTATTTGAGTCTTGTACCTAGGTTTTTAATTAATTGTCCTTAGTTGAGTCATATGAGTCTTTGTGCTTGTTAATGGGCCTTTACCACTGGGCTAGGCCCATGGGCGCACCCCCCCTTCCCCTTGGCTTTTGTGTTAGTATGTGAAGTGTTGAGGACCTATTTGTAAAAGGGATTTCCCTATAAATAGGGCCCCAACCCCTCCCCTTATGGTTAATGAAAAATTATTGAAAGTTTGCATCCACTTGAGTCTATCTCTCTCTCTCACTCTAATTCTCTCTCTCTCCCTCTCCAAGGGGCGAACCCCCTCTCTCCCCTCTCTCTCTCTCTCTCTCTCTCTCTCTCTCTAGTTCGAATCCCATCTCTCTCCTTACCCTTGCCACCTCATTTGCCACCTCAGCAAGCCTCTTCACCTCCCAAGACCCCCCATTACTTCACCATTAACAATCCCTCCTCCCCAAGCACCCTTTCACCTTCCCAAGGCAGCCCTCCCCCTTCCCTAAGCAACCTTCCACCTCCCAAGGACTCTTTCCCCTCCCCAAGAAGCCCCTTCACCTCCCTAGGTCGACCACCCCACTCCCCCCTTCCTCCCAAATTCGTCCACCATCCATCCACCCCCATCCATTGCTTAGGCCGCACCCTCCACCCACACACACACCCTTGCTGCATCCACCTTCTTCACCCCCCCCCCCTGCAGATTTCGACCACTCCTCCCCTCCTCATCCCTCTACACACCACACAAGAGCCCCACCACTCCCCTTGGCCGCACCTCACCCACTTTCAATCACCCAAGAAGTCTTCTTCCCCGTCCTCCTAGTTTCAGCTTCGTGTGCAGGCCGACTTGCAGATCAACCTCCAGTTGCAGCGACGACCACAGCTCCATCCTGGTGCTGCTGAGGGCGTATCCTACATCCCTGGAAAGAGCTCCAAGTCAGCTTCGAAGGCGAGGTGGTTTCACCTCGTTCTGAGATCGGAGCTGCTGGCTAGGGCGATTCTCCCACAGTCGCGCAGGGAGGACTCCATCCCACACCAGAACCGACAAGAACAGGGTGCCACGATCAACCAAGGCTGAACCAGGCTCGGGTTTCTTCATCAAAGTTCTGCTCCTCTCCGTCCCCTTTCAGGATCAGGAAGCGGTTCGCCATTTGGACTCCGTGGGACAGAGTTACGAATTTTCTCCCTCACACTGTCCAGGTCAGTTTTCTCTGGCTGCATCGACCAGAGTTCACTCTTCCCAGGACCCACGTCACCACCGAACTGGGATCGTCGCCCCACCACTTCCTGCTGTTAGCTACTTCAACCACGAAGACAACGCCGCTGGTTTGGTGCCATTCGGAGTTCGGGAGAGCTCACCACAGTGTCTGCAACCTACTGCTACAGAACAGGTCCGGCCAGAGACCACAATTGCTGCCTCGGTCCAGTCACAGGTGTCGCCAGTCTCCGACTCCAGAGGCCGTCAAAAAATTCAGACATCACCAGCATCAAGTCAGGGAACTCCAGGAGGTGGAATCGTCGTAATCGGAGTCCGGGCTAGCTCGGGACGGCGGCAACAGCGGCTTCCCTTCCAGAAGTCCAACCGGCTGCATCAACTTCCTTAGTTCTCTTCTACCCGCTTTGGCCCATCCTCCCCTCCCCGCTTGGCTGGCTGAAAGCCCCACCCTGTGAGGTGGTAGTGTTTGGAATGTAAAATCATTAACCCCCACCCCGAGAACCCCCCTCCTGCGTGAGGTGTAGTTGTGTAATCAAATTCTCGCAGGTGAAGCCTCACCGACGCAGTGTGCGGGGAACACACTTCCCCGCTCGCCCTCGTCTTCGAGCGAAGTCGGCTTCCTCAAGCCGGCTAGGTGAGCCTCTAAAACCTTGCTCCGTCATTTCTGTTCATTTCATATCCGTATCATTAGTCCGCTGGTCGGTGAGGAAGAGAGCTCGATCCCGGATCCACCTTTGCCGTGTGGTCACCGTGGCTAGTGAGTGAGTGTCCTAGTGCTCCAAGGCACCCCGGCCGCCCGTGATTGTGGGCCTTCAACCTTTGGGAGGGACAACTTAGCAAGTGCTGGTCCTCTAACCGGCTAGGGGCTAGACCCACTATTCTACTCGGCATCACCGAGTCACCTAGGGAATCGGGTGCGCGCGGTGTTCGGCGTTTTATGCTTGATCTCTTATTTGTGTGTTCTTGCGAATTTAGTCCAAGGGTCTCATTTCATCTTGCTGCATTTAGTGTCACATCAATTGGTATCAGAGCAAGTTTTAGACTTGTCTCTACAAGCCTAGGTCCAAGGGCCATTGCATCCCGCCTTGTCTTAATTTTGCATGTCCACCCGTAGAGGTACCATATACCGGGCTGATCCTTCTAATTCCAACCCACCCATGGATCCCAATCTCCAAGGCAACCAAAATGACCCTAGAGGAACTCCCCAAAATCCTATGGAACGGATAGAGGCTGCCATTCTAGCCCTCACGGAGCAAATGAATGGGGTAGTCACTCGATTGGATAGGATTGAGGAAGCTAGGACCCCCCCTAGAAACATTCCCCATAGGGCCCCACCACCCCGGGTTGAGCATGAAAGGGAGGACCTTGAGAATGACTACTACCCCGAGAATGAGAGGCCCCGTCCACATAGAGCTTTGGAGAGGCGACTAAGGGATGACCCGGATGATTACCTACTTAGGATGATCAAAGTGGATGCCCCTAATTTTGATGGGTCACATAACCCACATGTGTACCTAGAATGGGAGAGTGCTATGGATCAATACTTCGAGTGGTACCACATGACCGAGGAAAGAAAGGTTAGGCTAGCCAAAATGCACCTTACTAAATTGGCCAAGACCTATTGGATGAGTGTTGAAACTAGGAAGAGAATTAGGAGGGAGGAACCCATTCAAACATGGGAGGACATGAAAGCCCAATTAAGGTTCAAATACCTTCCCCACTCCTACACCCAAACACTCTTAGATGAATGGCAATGCCTCACCCAAGAAGGAAAGTCCGTGGTAGAGTATATAGAATTGTTTGACTCCTATCTTCTTAAATGTGGAGTACATGAGGAGTTAGCCGTCACCCTATCACGATTTAGAAATGGCCTCCATCCAAACATAAAAAGGGAGTTAATTATGAGGGATGTGGATTCCCTTGAAATGGCTTACCAAATAGCTCGGGATACGGAGAGGTTCTTTAGGAATTCAAGGTTCACACCTTCCCGTCCGTTTGAGCCTAGGAACACGGGTCCACGACCCAATCTTCCACCATTGTTGAAGACTCCTACTCCTAGTGGGAATACCCCCACCCGGACCAACCCACAACCAACCAACCCTCCCCCTACTAAAACCACTCCACCCAATCCCTATCCCCGAAGAGAGGAAATCTCCAAAGGGAAGGCCCCAGAGAATAGTTCGATTAAGTGTTTTCGGTGTCATGGTTATGGCCATATAGCCACCCAATGCCCCTCCAAGGGGATGTCCAATCTTGTCATGGAGAGCATACCCACTACCTCCCAAGAATCTCATGAGAATGTGGAGGAGTACGAGGCTGCCATAGGGTGGGAAGATGAGTACGAGGAGCAATTCATTGAAGAGGGTGTAGAAGATGACCACCAAACAGCCCACCTTGGGGTAATAAGATGCACTCTTACCCAACCCCAAGAGGAGGATTGGCGTAGGACCTCCATCTTCCATACTTTCATAAAAATTGGGAATCATGTTAGGAAGATCATCTTAGACAATGGGAGTTGTGTAAATGCCGTGTCCCCGGACACCGTCAAACTCCTTGGGCTTACCCCAACACCCCACCCCAAACCCTACCGTGTGTCATGGATCAACAACCACTCCCTCCCCGTCAGCACATGTTGTCTTATTCCCATCACCTTCTCATCCTACCAAGGGCAAATTTGGTGTGATATCATACCTATGGCCGTAGGAAGCATCCTACTTGGGAGACCTTGGATATACGATGTAGATGCTACTATCTATGGGAAGACGAACACATGCACCTTTGTGCACGAGGGGAAGGTCATCCGCCTCAACCCATCCCCACCCCGAAAGGAACCACCCACTAAGGGGATTCCTCCCATGCCCTCACCAAGCTCCAAGGGCCCGCCTACACCCACACAATCAACCTCCCAAAACTCCATCCCCGAAGTTCCCACCGGGCCGATCAAAGGCCTCCACCTCATCACTAGAAAGGAGTTAGAAGAGGAAGTTGCCCAAGGAACCCCCGTGTGCGCTGTTGTCCTTTGTTTAGGAGAGTCAACACCATCCAACCCCCATCCCGTGGAAGTATACCCACTCCTTGAAGAGTTCAAGGATGTGTTTCCCGATGAACTACCGGACCAACTACCTCCCATGAGGGATGTTCAGCATGCCATAGATTTTGTCCCGGGAGCCTCCCTTCCAAATCTACCACACTATCGCCTCAACCCCACCGAACATGCTGAGTTAAGGAGGCAAGTAGAAGAGCTTGTTAGAAAAGGCTTTCTCAGGCTTAGCAAAAGCCCCTGCGCCGTCCCCGCTCTTCTCACACCAAAGAAAGATGGGACATGGCGAATGTGTGTCGATAGTAGGGCCATCAACAAGATCACCGTCAAATATAGGTTCCCTATACCTAGACTTGACGATATGCTTGACATGCTTGCGGGAGCCACCATTTTTTCCAAGATAGATCTCAAAAGTGGCTACCACCAAGTGAGGATAAGGCCCGGGGATGAATGGAAAACAGCCTTTAAGACCAAAGATGGACTCTATGAATGGCTGGTGATGCCTTTTGGGCTTTCCAATGCCCCAAGCACATTTATGCGCCTCATGACCGAGGCCCTCAGGCCCTACATTGGGGTTTTCCTTGTAGTCTATTTCGATGACATCCTCATCTACAGCCAGTCCAAGGAAGCCCACCTCAACCACGTCAGGCAGGTCTGCACCACCCTTAGGAAGGAAAGCCTCTTTGCCAATCTAGGAAAATGTCATTTCATGACAGATTCCATTACCTTCCTTGGGTATGTTGTCTCCACCAAAGGTGTATCTATGGACCCCGAAAAAGTCCAAGCCATCATTGACTGGCCGGAGCCCCGCACTCTCCATGAAGTCCGAAGCTTCCATGGCTTAGCCACTTTCTACCGAAGGTTCATCCGTGGGTTTAGCACCATCACAGCCCCAATCACAGATTGCCTCAAAAAGGGAACCTTTGTATGGACTAAATCAGCTACTAAGGCCTTCCAGGAACTCAAGAATAGGATGACCCAAGCCCCGGTTTTATGCCTCCCGGACTTCTCCAAAGTCTTTGAAGTAACTTGTGATGCTTCTGGGGTAGGAATTGGTGGGATCCTCAGCCAAGAGGGACATCCCGTGGCTTACTTTAGCGAGAAGTTGTGTGATGCCAGGCTCAAATATACAACCTATGACAAAGAATTCTATGCGGTGGTGCAATCCCTCCGCCATTGGAGGCACTACCTCCTACCCAAAGAATTTGTCATATTCTCCGATCATGAGGCTCTAAAATACCTCAACTCGCAACAGAAATTGAATGCTCGGCATGCTAGATGGGTCGAGTACATCCAGGCCTACACATTTGTGATCAAACATAAGGCCGGGAGTGAGAATCGCGCTGCGGATGCTCTTAGCAGGAGGGTCTCCCTATTAGCCACCGTCCGGGTAGAAGTCATAGGCTTCGACCGAATGAGGGAAGAATACCCGACTTGTCCCGAATTTGGGCCCATCCACACCCACCTGACCACCCACTCCTCCCAAGAACACCATGGCTTTATTTTAGAGGATGGGTTCCTCTTCAAAGGGCATCGGCTTTGCATCCCTAGGACTTCGCTAAGGGATTTATTGGTTTGGGAGTTACATGCTGGGGGCTTAGCTGGACATTTTGGGGTACACAAAACTATTGGCCTGGTTGAGGGGCAGTTCTATTGGCCCAGCCTCAAGAGGGATGTGGCCAAAATTGTGGGGCAATGCCGCACATGTGCGACTGCCAAGCAAGTCAAACAAAACACTGGCCTATACACCCCTCTACCCGTTCCCGATCGGCCATGGCAGGACCTAAGTATGGACTTCGTGTTAGGGCTACCCCGAACCCGGAGAAAGCATGACTCCATCTTTGTGGTCGTGGACAGATTCTCAAAAATGGCCCATTTCATCCCCTGTTCAAAGACCTCTGATGCTTCCCACGTGGCCCGTCTATTCTTTGATGAGGTGGTTCGTCTCCATGGCCTACCCAAGACCATCATCTCTGACAGGGACGTCAAATTCACTAGTTATTTCTGGAAAACCCTTTGGCACCTAATGGGGACCTTACTTAAATTTTCCACAGCCTATCACCCCCAAACTGATGGCCAAACGGAGGTCGTCAATCGGAGTCTGGGGAATCTTCTTCGATGTCTTGTTGAGGACCGTCCTGGAAATTGGGATCTCATTCTGCCCCAAGCCGAGTTTGCATATAATAATTCCACCAGTAGGTCCATAGGCATGAGTCCCTTTGAAGCTGTGCATGGTTACAAGCCTAGGAAGCCTACTGATCTCATTCCCCTACCCCCTCATGCTAGGGTGTCTATCACTGCTGAGTCATTTGCCCAACACCTTAGAGAGTTGCATGAGGAAATTCGCAAGAACATCAACAAGAGTAATGAGATCTACAAAAGATCAGCTGATTCCCACCGTCGCCACCAGGAATTCCAGATAGGTGATTTTGTGATGGTGAGAACGGAGAGGTTGTTCCCTGGGAATGCCTCAAAGTTGAGACCACGTGGGGCTGGCCCCTTCCAGGTGCTGAGACGACTTGGCACCAATGCTTATGTATTGGACCTTCCCGAAAAATATGGAGTAAGCCCCACATTCAATGTGGCGGACCTGGTGCCCTACAGGGGCCCCGCGGTGACACCTAGTGAGGATATCCAGCCAGACCCATCCTTTGAGAGTAACCCCACACCACAGAGAGAACCACCCGACTTGAGGAACCAGCGTGATAAAGTGGAGCGGATATTAGATGAACAGATCACCAACACAAGGAGCAAGGCTTATGAGCGCTATCTAGTCCGGTGGAAGGGACGACCACCCTCGGACGATGCCTGGGTGAGCAGGGAAGATCTCCAGCAGCTAGATCCTGATCTGTTGGAGCGGTACCGCAGCAGGGAGAGCCTCTACTCGACAGAGTCGAGCTTTTCCCAGCCCGGGGGAATTGATGAGGACATCACTCGCGATTCCCTATGGCTTGGCACTTCCCTCCCACCCGGGAGCAGCTAGGAGGCCGTCTCTGTTCTAGAGTGGATCTCAGAATCTTTTCCTAGGTCACTATGTGATTTTCCCCTTTCATTACCATGTACTTTTGTCTTTTATTTGAGTCTTGTACCTAGGTTTTTAATTAATTGTCCTTAGTTGAGTCATATGAGTCTTTGTGCTTGTTAATGGGCCTTTACCACTGGGCTAGGCCCATGGGCGCACCCCCCCTTCCCCTTGGCTTTTGTGTTAGTATGTGAAGTGTTGAGGACCTATTTGTAAAAGGGATTTCCCTATAAATAGGGCCCCAACCCCTCCCCTTATGGTTAATGAAAAATTATTGAAAGTTTGCATCCACTTGAGTCTATCTCTCTCTCTCACTCTAATTCTCTCTCTCTCCCTCTCCAAGGGGCGAACCCCCTCTCTCCCCTCTCTCTCTCTCTCTCTCTCTCTCTCTCTAGTTCGAATCCCATCTCTCTCCTTACCCTTGCCACCTCATTTGCCACCTCAGCAAGCCTCTTCACCTCCCAAGACCCCCCATTACTTCACCATTAACAATCCCTCCTCCCCAAGCACCCTTTCACCTTCCCAAGGCAGCCCTCCCCCTTCCCTAAGCAACCTTCCACCTCCCAAGGACTCTTTCCCCTCCCCAAGAAGCCCCTTCACCTCCCTAGGTCGACCACCCCACTCCCCCCTTCCTCCCAAATTCGTCCACCATCCATCCACCCCCATCCATTGCTTAGGCCGCACCCTCCACCCACACACACACCCTTGCTGCATCCACCTTCTTCACCCCCCCCCCTGCAGATTTCGACCACTCCTCCCCTCCTCATCCCTCTACACACCACACAAGAGCCCCACCACTCCCCTTGACCGCACCTCACCCACTTTCAATCACCCAAGAAGTCTTCTTCCCCGTCCTCCTAGTTTCAGCTTCGTGTGCAGGCCGACTTGCAGATCAACCTCCAGTTGCAGCGACGACCACAGCTCCATCCTGGTGCTGCTGAGGGCGTATCCTACATCCCTGGAAAGAGCTCCAAGTCAGCTTCGAAGGCGAGGTGGTTTCACCTCGTTCTGAGATCGGAGCTGCTGGCTAGGGCGATTCTCCCACAGTCGCGCAGGGAGGACTCCATCCCACACCAGAACCGACAAGAACAGGGTGCCACGATCAACCAAGGCTGAACCAGGCTCGGGTTTCTTCATCAAAGTTCTGCTCCTCTCCGTCCCCTTTCAGGATCAGGAAGCGGTTCGCCATTTGGACTCCGTGGGACAGAGTTACGAATTTTCTCCCTCACACTGTCCAGGTCAGTTTTCTCTGGCTGCATCGACCAGAGTTCACTCTTCCCAGGACCCACGTCACCACCGAACTGGGATCGTCGCCCCACCACTTCCTGCTGTTAGCTACTTCAACCACGAAGACAACGCCGCTGGTTTGGTGCCATTCGGAGTTCGGGAGAGCTCACCACAGTGTCTGCAACCTACTGCTACAGAACAGGTCCGGCCAGAGACCACAATTGCTGCCTCGGTCCAGTCACAGGTGTCGCCAGTCTCCGACTCCAGAGGCCGTCAAAAAATTCAGACATCACCAGCATCAAGTCAGGGAACTCCAGGAGGTGGAATCGTCGTAATCGGAGTCCGGGCTAGCTCGGGACGGCGGCAACAGCGGCTTCCCTTCCAGAAGTCCAACCGGCTGCATCAACTTCCTTAGTTCTCTTCTACCCGCTTTGGCCCATCCTCCCCTCCCCGCTTGGCTGGCTGAAAGCCCCACCCTGTGAGGTGGTAGTGTTTGGAATGTAAAATCATTAAGCCCCACCCCGAGAACCCCCCTCCTGCGTGAGGTGTAGTTGTGTAATCAAATTCTCGCAGGTGAAGCCTCACCGACGCAGTGTGCGGGGAACACACTTCCCCGCTCGCCCTCGTCTTCGAGCGAAGTCGGCTTCCTCAAGCCGGCTAGGTGAGCCTCTAAAACCTTGCTCCGTCATTTCTGTTCATTTCATATCCGTATCATTAGTCCGCTGGTCGGTGAGGAAGAGAGCTCGATCCCGGATCCACCTTTGCCGTGTGGTCACCGTGGCTAGTGAGTGAGTGTCCTAGTGCTCCAAGGCACCCCGGCCGCCCGTGATTGTGGGCCTTCAACCTTTGGGAGGGACAACTTAGCAAGTGCTGGTCCTCTAACCGGCTAGGGGCTAGACCCACTATTCTACTCGGCATCACCGAGTCACCTAGGGAATCGGGTGCGCGCGGTGTTCGGCGTTTTATGCTTGATCTCTTATTTGTGTGTTCTTGCGAATTTAGTCCAAGGGTCTCATTTCATCTTGCTGCATTTAGTGTCACATCATCTCAGCTAATAGCTCAACCACATCATCGGCTCCAGTGCCAACGGCGGCAGGGAATACCTGGCACACAGGACGCCAACGTCAACAACACCACTGGACCACAAGCGCAATCAAGTCAGTCCTCATCAGACAACACAATCTGATCGAGTCGTGAGCTACTCTACTAAGAAAGAAGAGTACGGCAAGCTACTGACAAGACAATGGTCCAAGGCAGAAACACAAAATCATACGGAAACAACACTCACAAAACAACACAGCGATGATACTCGCAGGATTCCAGCTCCGTATAGCACACAGAACCACGGAACACGACTGCAAGCAGGGTCACATCAAGGCACAACGGTAGCTGATCACACGACTATAGAGAACAAGTCATGCATCAAGCAGCTTACCAAGGGAGACCCACCACAACGAGAAAATGACAAGGAAAGCCACAATCTCGGGGAACGCATCTCAAGGACCACAGACATGCCTCGAGAGCACAACACCCACGAGAAGAAACGCAGAGTAGAGGGTACTCAATCAGTAGGGATGCTGACAAATTCCCCAACACGCGCAAAGGCCAAAACCGAGAGCAGAATAACTCCCGCAACAGAACGGCAACAGACAGAGTCAAGGCACAAGAAGCCAAGATAAAGTCACATCGAGAAGAAGCAAATCTCTCGACCGGCCAGAATCTAACAACAACGATCCTGGACCAGTGGGTAGCCAACCCACACGCTTCTGCCGCGCACACAAGGAACGCACATAGGCAACAGCACAACCTCGGCAATCGCATCTCAGCACACACCAGGCGCCATCGTAATCTATGAAGATCGCAAATAACACGCCACGAGTACCGATCCAGCGAATAACCAATCACAAGAGCCTAAGTGCAACAGGAGAAGAGCAGCAGCTTCAGCACAAAGCATAAAGAAAAATGCTAATCTCAGCTTACCTCCACGTCTTGAAATGATAAATGAGCCCTCACAACACATCGGCCGCTGCACACGGCACGACAGAACACGGCACGCGACAGCTCTCGACACAAGGATTAGGTCCAATGCCAAGCAACCGTACAGCAAGAAGCAGATCAGGCTCAGAACAAAGCTGTCCACACTTAAGTAGACACAAGACAAAGGCACCACTAAGACAGCAGTTCCAAGGCAAACCTCGAAAAGAATCCACTAGACGGGATGAGAAGCATCAAGCTTAACAACAAAAGCTCACCAGGAAGGGAAAATCCTAGCTTGCCTGAGCAACTTCTCAATCATGGAATCTAGTCGAGCACTTCAACAGAAGCAGGACACATCAGATGCTGAACAGACTCAAGCCGGGATGACCAAAACAACGTGGAAATGTGTACGGTCATCAGACCAAGGCCAAAGGTCAACAGCAACCTGAACAACTTACAAAGAAACCCTCGAACAACGTACCACAGATTCAAGCCTTCCGGTAAACACTGCCAAGTACAACATGATCGAGACAGACATCACAACGGTAAAGAGGCACCTCGTCACACCCTGACCAGAGCAAAACCACCACGCACAGTGCTAGAACAGCACACACAACACAATACACGAAAACCAAGCGATACTGAACCGTAAAACCGAAGCCAACTGAAGACTGTACTGGACTTTAACGACTCTGGTAACCAAATATCTGAGATTCCCATGTACTTCACACAACAACGCTCTGATAGCTCAGAAAGGAACTCCGAACATCTCAGAACACCGCTCTGATACCAACTGTGACGACCCGGATCCCAGATACCAGATATACCCGATAGGAAAATCGAATACATCTGATACCACTTGGAACCCACGAGGCCTCCCAAGAGCGCTAAAGCTCTGAAGGGAAAAAGGATTGTCGTGTAGTACATTGAACTTACAGATATAGCAGTAAGCAATTAAATTTCATTAGATCAGGTTGCTGAAATAGCATAAATAAAATTACTTTTTAATTAACAGATTACTATTAACAATTATATACCCAGAGTCAAGTCCAAAGGAAAGACAACAAGTCTACCAAGTATAGTCGACAGAGAAGAAAGACGTACCAGAGAGTCGGGGGAAACCCGACGAGGGTACCAGCTGGCCACAATAGCATGCAGATGCAGGAGCCACGGAAGCAGAACGAACATCACCCAACCTGAAAAGCAGGGGTGAGCCTCGTGTCACTGGCTCAATAGGGGTCACGCGGATCCCCACTGAAAAACACGCAGTAACACGCTAAAAATTGCAGGGTAAACAACAGCAGTAGCCAAACAGGAAAGCTACACTAGAAAGTTGCAAGTCTACACTAGAACGTAGTAAAGGAACAGACGGGTAGCAGGAGTAGGGATCAAGCTAAGAAAGAGGGGGAAGATCCCGTGCCAAACAATGGCTACCGAACTAACCTCGGCACCCCAAACTACTCCAAGCAACAGCAGGAAGGTGACTCGGAGCCGACACAGTCAGGAGTTGCCGATCTGCCGACAAAAGGCTAGGCCTAAAGCGAAGACCTGCCAGGACAACAAGAAAGCCTAGGAAAACCTAGACCAACAACCGACAACACGACCAGAACGTCGTGCACACTGCCCCACGCACGACCAGAAAGTCGCAGAGGCGACAGAACACCGACCTCGAGTACAGCCACAGAAAGGCTAACCCGGGAAGGTCACGACACACAGAAACACTGAGAGTCACGTGTCACGTGACGGGAGTGCCTCACCACAGCCAGCTGCGTCCACTGACGTTTTATGCTGCACCACACGTACCGAGCCTAACAACGCCTAACCAAACAAGCGGAGTCTCCGGTACACGCTGTCCGGAGCCGAACCAGAACAGCAACCGAATTCGAGTAACTAGTCAGGGGAACGACCGTCGACGCCTCATCCACAAGCCCGTAACCACGTGTGCACACACTGGCTCTCGCCTAAGCCAGGCCTCTAGCTAGTATTCTCCTCCCGTAGGACGCTACGATAACCGAGCCGGGAGCCCACGGAACTAGCTTAGGAACCGTTTAACGGGAACACCCCTCCCACCACTCCTGAGGTGGGTCGACAACTGAAAGCCGAGGGTTACAGAAAGTGGAGGCTCACGAACACAGAGACCCAAAACACAAGTGCCGAAGTACAAACAGGTTAAATAGACACTGTCACCCGTACTTCCAAGCACCCATGGTAGCACTGACAGCTGCCGACCGACTCAGGGCAGGGCAACTAGGCCGACCAGCGCAGCGATCCTTGAGTTGGACGACTCAAAGGTAAGATCGTCATGAACAACGGAACAAGCCGCCAATCGGTCTAACTCCTAAGCCACAGAAACGACATACTCCACAAGAAAAATGACGCACGGAGACCTGAGGGAACACCGAGAACCCTCCGCACACCTGGACACACGGACCGAGGTAAGATGACACCTCGAGGCATCCAGAACAAATGTCTCGAGTTGGAAAGAACCGCCGAGACACACAAAGCCACATGTCAACCCCTGGGTAACCCCCGGTTGACCGTAGCCAGACAACACCGACACAAACAACCGACGCATAAACCCACACGTAGCAAGCACAAGCACTCCTAGCTGTCCCATCATGGTTACTACCCTCATAGGACGTCAACAGACGCCCACGGGTCACGGGCAACCCACGAGACGAAGCCAGGACAAGCAGAAACCGAAACGGCAATAACAACGCTCTAGAAAAATGAACCGTCATTCAACCACTAGGCAGACCCAGCAGTAGAGGAACAGCCGCCACGCAACCAGAGGCAAGGGCATTGGCAGTTCTGGATTGCGTCGTTAGGGAACTGTCGCAGTCTGGGAAAAGACCGCACCCAGTCACCTAACCCGACCGATCCAGAAGATGACTTCCACACAAACAAAGCCCTAGAACACAAACCTACGACTGTCCAACACACGGGCGAACACCGAACCACCTAACGGCCATCACGACCACAACAGGACTGTAACGCACCATCACAGGCGCATTACACGAGCCTGTCGCACTAGGACAGGTGCGTCAGAGCCGATAGGCCCAAGCTTAAAAATTGGTCGAACAGTAGGTAATGGTCCAGCACGGACGCGTTACAGCACCCTGGAGCATGGGGGCAACGCCGTTAGAGCCACCCGACACAGCCACCCAACTCGGCCAAACAGCGTGTAACGGCCTAGGACATGCGAGTTACAAGGCTGTGACGCACAGGGGAACGATCGCTACACGAACTGACTGACATGGTCAAATCTGGTCAAACAGCATGTAACGGCCCAAGGAAGGCGCGTTACAGGACTGTGACGCATGAGGACTGGGGCGTCAGGGCAACCGGCAGACCAGAACCTCAAGAAAATGAATGGCTGTGACGCATCTACCTGGGTGCGTCAGAGGGCTGTGACGCACCAATGATGGACCGTCACACTCCCATAGCCTCACAAAAATTGAAATGCCCAGAGCCTGTGGCGGTCTATCGTAGGGCCGTCAGAGACTGTGACGGTATCTGAAACGACCGCTACACTGGCCACGGCAGGAAAATAGTGGAAACGCCAAATCGGCCCGTTCCACACCCCATACACACCGAAGCGCAGGGGATACAAGGCTAAACGATGAAAAATAACATCTGGAGGCTAAAAAGCCCACATGCACGCGCTAAAACGCAAGAACGGGGCGATTCTGACGAATCGACCCAAAACGGGTCACCGGGGTTCCCGGACTCCTACCAGCCCCGAATGACAACCGATCGACACGAAACTGACGTGAATGGGATCCAGACATCCCAACGGTCATTTTAACACTAAACACGCCGCAAATGGTTGCTATTTTCTGACGAACCCTGAAAACCCCAAAAACTACAGTTTTCACTAAATCGGCCCGATCTCCCCCGATCGAGCACCAAATCGCACGCATGGGTAGGGAAAACGTGCAGAACGCAGTGGCGGTCCATCTCCCTACCTCCATCGAAGAAACCGAACGCCGAAACGACTAAACTACGTCGAAAACTACGCCGTGAACCGAACCGCCGGCTTTGAATCCACCGTTCAAGATCGCGCCCAAACCGCACTAATCCTCGCTCCACCACGCGCCTCAGCAGCTCCCCGGCGTCGCTACCTCGCCCACGGTCGCCTCCGTCAGCAGCCGGAGTCGAGAGGGTGAGAGAACGAGAGAGAACGGGAGAGAGAGGGAGTGAGGGCGTGAGTGAGATGAGAGAGAGAGAGGTGGGTTAGAAGAGGAGAAATTAGAAATTTTATCTAATTTCTGAAATTCTGTAAAATGCGTCGAAAATGCCCTAATTCAGAAAAATACGCAAAAATAGTCAAAACGATCGGCTCAAAGAGTACATCGCAACTGCGGCATCCACGAGTCGATGAATTGAGAAATAAACTCAACGTAGGGTTCCGTAACTAGTACGAGGGAAAAACCCACACGGATCGTAAAACTCAACTCGGGAGCTACAAAAGCGATCTAAAACTCTCCAAAAAGGATCCGAAAGACCTGATAAAGATCCGACCAAGATCCACTAAGGATCTAGCAAAGATCCGGGGCATTACAGCAGCTGCCCCTCCGCCAGCAGAGGCAACAGAAAAGAAAGGAAAAGTCTCTTTGAGGAACAAAATGAGGAAGTTATATTCATTTCCCAAAGAAAAGACAGGGCCTTTATTTAATTGGGCATATAAATAGAACAAGATAACATTACCTGAGCCAAAGAGACCTGAGGATGCTTCTAAGAAGGATGATTTCCTATTTTGTTCGTATCACCAGGCACTGGGCACACCATTGAAAACTGTTACGTCTTCAAGGACGTCATGGAAAGCATGATTAAGAAGGGCGAGCTCCAAATGGGGGAGCACCAGGTGGATCCTCCACGCCCTCATGAACCCCCAGTGATGAGAGCGGATGTCAATATGATTTCCATATACCAACAATTGTCTGAAGAGGTTGTTGAAACCTACACACAACATACATATTAAGCGTGCTTTCTTACCCCCATCAAGGATCGGGTGGGATGGCAGACAGTACCAGCCAAGACCAAGAGACGGCCATTAGTCTCTAAAGTGTCAGGGGCCTCCATCCGGGGTGTCACTCTAAAGCAACCCCCGCTAGCAATGAACCCTGTGTGGCGCACTACGGAGTCACCACCGGTTATCCGAATATTCACCCCCAACCGGAAGAAGCAGACTCTGCTGCCAACCCATGAGAGTATAAGCCCCGAGGTGAGGCGCCTGCTGCAGTACATCAACCAGCTTGATGAATATGAACAACCTGAGCTGAAGCCAATGTTGGTGAGAAAGACCATGTCCTCTAGGAACAGCTGGAGGGACTAACCGTCAAAGAACAAGCAGAAAAAGAACAAGAGAAAGCTGAAGTCGACTCTTCTGGGGGCACAAGCCAGCCGAGTCCAGGCGCCGAAAGAAGAATAAGCCAAGAAACAAGAAGAAAATAGTCACATTGCAGTGTAATACTCTATCGGCACTGTTCACCCTACCAGGGGAAGAAGAGGAAGGAGAGTCCTCCACTACATCACTAGAAGCAAATCAGGCTGAGGCTTCGACCTTGATGCATGCTACCCGCTCTGGAAAAGGGTGGGGGCGTTTTCCTCCAACTAACCACAATATTATCTTCAGGGGCGAGCAACCCTATCAGATACAAGAGCCAGAAGTCCAGGGTATTGAAATCCCTCCCCCGTCAGGCCTCTATGCAAAAACAAAAGGGGGTAATGAGACCCCGTCATTCCTTGAGTTCCTCTCTGTTCTGGAAGGCAAACAGCCGGCCCCGAACGCTGCAGCTGAAAATAAAAATCCCCGGCAACCATGTACCGCAATGAGCAAAGAAAAAGATGAAGCAAGCAACAACCTGTGGACACCCAAATTTTCACGGCCAACGGTCGAATTTCAACTCTGGCGATGGTGGGGTGACATCCTGCACATGGCACTGTGCCATCATGAATTTGTGTTCTAAGGGACGAATTAATACAAAATCGAGCGAGGTCCTGACTTCCTCGAAAACATAGTCCGAAACGTGGAGGCGTGTGCATCAAAAGAAGAAAATAAAAGAAAATAAAAAAGAAGGGAGAATAAAAAGGGGGAAAAGAAAAGAAGAAGTAAATAAAAAATGGAATAAAAGAAAAGAAGAAACAAATAGAAAAAATAATAATAAGAGAATAAAATAAGAGAAGGAAATAAAATATAACCGGTGATCTTTTTCCCATCTCGTCTGGTGCCCCCCCCCACTCCATCGGATCACACACTCTCCACCGTATCAACCCAAGACCCTGCACCGGATCACATCTCCTACCATCCCACCGGATGACACCTTACCGGATCACCAAAAGTCTCCACCGGATATCACCAACCGCCCCACCGGATGAGCCCCTTCTCCTTCGCGCCCCCTTGCCTTTTCGTTAGTTTCTCCACCGGATCGACCGCTCCTCCTATACACCCTCCACCGGATCACTGCCAAAACACCCCTCTGTCCCTCCTCATCCGACGGGTGCGAGCGCGATACGGTAGCAGCTCTGGCGAACCGGCTGAGACATCACGCTCCTCCAAGGGCCCATCCAGCCCGTTCGACAGTCCCACTTCGGCCTCCATCTGACAGCTTTCCCTACTAAACCGACGGCTCCGTGTTGATACGGCAGCACCGCCGCCATACGACAGAGCTCCCCATCTGGGGTGTCTTCCCCATCCGGCAGGCTCTGGGCGATCCGATAGAGGCGCCCTCCCCATACGGTAGTAGCAACGCATACGACAGTAGCGACTTCTCATCCAACAACGCCTCCAAGCCATCCGCCACGACTAGAATATGCAGGCCATCTCCTTTCGGCAAAGGCATAAATCGGCGGCAGCGACTATGCCCGTTCGCCCATCCGGCAGGGTCTTCATGGTACGACAGCTTCGAATCGAAAGCCTTCATCCGGCACACTCCATCTGTTGGTGCTCCCAGGTTGATCTGAGGGAGCCGCTAAACCAGTGGCTGAACCAGTGATCCGGTGGCCCTCTCGGCCTTGTCATCCGGTGGCCGCTCCCCACCATGCGTGAACTGGTGATATGGTGGCTAGCCCCATCCGGTGGCTCACCCCATCATCCCATCCGGTGGCTCTGGCGAAGAGGCTCTGCTTCACTTTGATGAAAACGGCAGGCAGATCTTTTCCAAAAACTATTGGGCATTACCCCTGTCTTGGGCTTTGGCGCGCAACGGCTGGATGTGACACTTGATCATTCGGGCAACTGCGGAAGGCGTTTTTCCTTTGCTACCAACCCTCTGTCCACCCCAAATGCGGTATACAGACGATCGACATGAAAAGCCAAGGCTGGGAGGAGATTCGGTGATCTCCTTTGACCCGTTGCTGCCAGCATGGCCGTCCCGATGGTCGGATATATATAGAGAGAAGAGAACAGAAAACAAGAGAAGGAGAACCAGAGGGGAAGAAGAGAAGAAAGAAGGGTCTGTCGCTCCGTTCACCTCCACCAAGTGAGGAGAGAATAGAAGAAGGAAAGGGGAAGGTGAACGAGAGAGCGAGTGAGGCTTGGGAGGGCAGGAGATCATGCTCCGTTTCCCCCTTCTCCACTATATCTTCCATGTTTCTTTGTGTTCTCCCCTTCTTTAACTCTCTTTCTGTATATGTTAGCCCTTGTGCTCACTCCTGTTCCAAGGAACAAAGTCTTCTCTTACGAGCTCCTCCGGCTTGAATGTGTATCTTCTTGTATCCCATGGGAGGTTGGCATGAGGGTCTGCCCAATACGACGAGCTAGGCTTGAAGTTAACGGCATGAGGACCATCTTGTCTGAGAGCCCCCCTTCTTCTTACTCCCATGAGTCCCGGTGGGCATCTTTCTTCCTTTGTTCGCCCACTATCCTTCTGGCAGAGGGAGTTCCCTGGTGATGCGCGGAAACGCACGTCGTTAATACGCCCCACTATCAAACTAAAATATCCGGCTCACAAATTGAATAAATAGAATAGTTAAGTGATGAGACCGAGTCGAGTCCACAGGGAGAAGTAGATTTGAAAGTTGAAAATCTTGAGTTGTTAAGATTTAAAAATCAAGAGAATTGAATTTAAACCGCCTTGGAAATATTGGGATGTAATTTAGAATGGTGGAATCGATAGAAGAACAAATAGACAATTATAATGAAACTAATGTGAACTAAGAAGAGAAATAACTTTTAAACCAGACACAATTAGAAGAAGTGTAAGAAATGAAAGTTGTATAGAATGAAAAGATGAAGAACTTTGATGAAGAACACAGAAACAGAAAATGAAAAGAAGACAGTGAAAAACTTAAAAATTCAAGACCTATTAGTTCGGGTGAACAGTAATATGGCAGAAATCAGAACAGTGAAAAACTAATTCCAACTCATAAAATAATAAGAATTTGGAGAAGTGGTAGAAGAAGAAAACTTAGATCTACACGTTAGGAATAACTTTCATGAAGAACTCAGAGTAAAAATATGATCGGAAAGGCTCCAAAATGAAGAAATGGCAGGAGATATCAACTCGGATGAATAGTAATCACGTAGAACGGCACTTAAGAAAACTGGAAATAACTTTCAACCTATAAGGAATTGGAAGAAATGATAGAAAGAGAAGTTGAAGAACACTTAAAGATGAACAACTTTGTAGAAAACAATAAATTGAAATAAGGATCACACAAGCTTGTAAATTGACTATGAAGAGCCAAAAATGGCTAAGAGTACAATGAAAGTATTCAATACAAACTAATAACAAACTTCAAAACTTAAATACAAAGCTCTCAAAATCTTCTCCTACCAAAGCCACAAAGCAAGAACTTCAAGAACACTTACAAATCTTAGCAACCCATAGCTTACAACTCTTTGCTAACATCTCTCTTCCCCATTCTTTTCATTACAATGGAACCCCTTTATATAGGGTAACACAACAACCCTTTAGCTAATATGAACACTTCTTACTTCTTTTGTTGACAATTGCTGCTCTTGTTGACTTAGAATTATGTGCTAGCATGTGTTGCACACTTTTCTAATTTTTCTGATTATTTTCTAATTTTTCTGACCTTTTTCTAGCCCTTTCTCTCTTCTTTCTCTCTCTTTTCTCTCTCTTGGCGCCGTGTGGACCGCCGTGTGCCGCCGTCGCGCGCCGGCGCACGCGCTTACGCGTGCGCCGCCCGCCGTGTGAACGCGACTGCGCCGCGTTTGTGCCCAGCCACCTCTCCGCCTGACGCGCCCGCCAGGGCGCGTGGACCGCCCGGCCTTCCCGCCTTCTTCCTCCGCGTGGACCGCCCCCGACGGGCGCGTGCGCCGACCTTCTCCTCCGCCGCGGCTGCGCCGCGTGCGCCCGGCTGCCATTGACGCGGGGAGCGCGTTGACCGCGCCCCCCCTCCATCGTCGCTCGCGCCTGTGCGTGGACGGGCTCGCCTGCGACTGTTAAACACACACACACACACACACACACACACACACACACACACACACACGCACACACACACTTTTATTATAATAGATATTATATATATATATTATATATATATATTACATATAATACTATATATTGTAGATATCTCATAAAAATTCCAAAAGAATGTCAAATAATTTTATTTTTTTCTATTTTTTTTCTTTTCTTTTTGAACAACTCCATGGGCTTTTGGCCCAGTTCAACATATAATTTTATTTTCTTCTTTTATTTTCTTTATATTTATTTCTTGTCGCTTCCCTCGTACCGAGTGCCTGCATAAATAAGTAAAAATCATATTAAATTTATTTAATTTCAAAAAATTAAATATTTAACTTTAAATTAACAATAAGTGTGATACGTGTATATTTATTATTATTTAAGCTCATAAAAATGTGTATAATTATGAATTAATATGTAAAAATACACACTTATCACACCCCCCAACTTACTCATTGTTAGTCCCTTAGCAATGTAAATAATCTCAAAATGTAAGGACTAACAAGAGTTTACAAGGTTCATGCCTCATTTCTAAATCATCTTTCATAGAGTCAACTAAAGATTAGGAATCTGGAATCATTATCTCTCATACTAGCCTTATGTAGGAAATTCAGGTACATGATCAAGAATTCTATTTAAAGGTCAATAGCACTTGTGCATGTGTAATACTAAATTCACAGTCTAGACAATTGCGTCCTCCAGTTGTTATTCCGACCAAATGCCTTTCAATTCTGCACTTCTTAATTAGAGCGTTCAGCATACTAGCTTTTTGTCTGCCTTATTGCTTTGTCCCTTTTGGGATCTTTCTTTCTCTTCTCTCTTTTTTTATATACACACATGATGCTGCACTACCCTTCACTGTTTTACGCGAACCTCAACACGTCTTAGGTGAAGTAGGCCCGGTTACACAGATCAAAGTTCCCTTTTCCTTTTGACGCGAACCTCAACACGTCTTAGGTGAAGTAGGCCCGGTTACTCAGAATCGGAGCATTTTTCATGGTGTTTTTCTCAAAAAAAAAAATTTCAATAGATAACATGGCAGAAAGCTTATAAAATATCTCTTCCTCAAAAAGTGCAGAATATCAGGCAACATACTCAAAATAGCAGAAGGCTTGTCCTGCTTGTTTCATTAGCGTGCAAAGTGATTTTCATTTTTCTAAAGTGCACATGAACTTTAAAAAGATTCTTATACCAGTTTTCCATGGCTCGATTAGATAAATGTTCCATCATCCTTCTCCCTAATCTTTTCCATTCCAGAATTACTTTTCATGAGAGCATAAATCAAGAAAACTCAATTGGGTGTTATTTTGGATTTTAAAAAAAATTGTAGACGAAATAAGGTTGTATAGGATAATATGATTTCCGTCCCCCCAACTTAAATGACATTATCCTCAATGACATGAATAATAGGGATTTATAGAACAATGTAGACATGAAATGTGTAAAGGAATGGGACAACCTGATGGAAGTGAACTTCGACGGGCATCCTTATTGGAATGAGAGGTGGCACTTGGCTTTGAAAATCTGAGAAACTAAGTAAGTAATCAGCTCTCTCCCCCCAACTTATCTTGTATTCAAACCTGCAAAACAAAAACAAAAACACACGAAAAATTTGGGTTGCCTCCCAAGAAGCGCTAAGTTTAACGTCGTCAGCCAGACGCAATGTAGCTCATAGTGATTTTGTGAAGTGCACCTCATCAATGTGCATGTCAACTGAAAGTCCCTCAATATACGGTTTGAGTCTTTGGCCATTGACTTTAAAAACATTTCCACTCTTAGGATCAAGAATTTCAACTGTACCGTGTGGGGACACTGAATGCACAATGAAAGGACCCTCCCACCTAGATCTGAGCTTTCCAGGAAAAAGTTTAAGCCTCGAGTTGAACAACCAAACTCGTAATTAGGCTCAAAAACTTTTCGAGAGATGTGTTTGTCATGAAAAGCTTTCATTTTGGCCTTGTAAATCCTAGAATTTTTATAAGATTCCATCCGTAACTCATCTAGCTCATTCAATTGTAATGCCCGATTTTCTCCTGCTTGGGCCAAGTCCAAATTGAATTGCTTTACAGCCCAGTATGCTTTATGTTCCAATTCTACCGGAAGGTGACATGCTTTCCCGTAGATCAACCTAAAAGGTGACATTCCAATGGGGGTTTTGTAGGCTGTCCTATAAGCCCATAGAGCATCATCTAGTCTCTCTGACCAGTCCTTCCTATCAGGTCGAACTGTTTTCTGTAAAATGTTCTTGATCTCTCTATTAGAAATTTTCACTTGTCCACTTGTTTGAGGATGGTAAGGCGTGGCCACCTTATGGTTGATCCCATATTTTCTAAGCAAGGTTTTAAACTGGGAGTTTGTGAAATGTCTACCCCCATCACTGATTATTGCTCTTGGGAACCCAAACCTTGAAAAGATATTTTTCTGGATGAACTTTAGAACCACTTTGTGATCATTGGTTCTAGTAGCCACTGCCTCAATCCATTTGGAGACATAATCAACAGCCACCAGTATGTACTCATGTCCAAAAGATTGTGGGAATGGACCCATGAAATCAATCCCCCAAACATCAAAGATTTCCACCACAAGGATGGGGTTTAAGGGCATCATGTCTCTCTTAGAAATGTTGCCCATGGTTTGACACTTGGGACAAGATTGACTGAATCTGTTGGCATCCTTGAAGAGAGTGGGCCAATAGAAACCACTTTGTAGGATTTTTGCCGCAGTTTTCTTCCTAGAAAAATGCCCCCCACATGAAAGAGTATGACAAAAGGTAAGAATGCTTTGATGTTCACTTTCCGGGACACACCGCCTTATGACATTATCAGCACAAATTTGGAAAAGTTCTGGGTCCTCCCAAAAGTAATATTTTATCTGAGAGAGAAATCGATCTTTCTCTTGTTTGGACCAGCCATCAGGAATTAATCCTACGGCCAAATAGTTAACAATATTAGCAAACCATGGAGGTCTCCTTTGAGAAATAGTCAGCAATTGTTCACCAGGGAAGGAGTCCTGAACAGGTTCACTTTCTTGCACTAGGATCCTGGATAGGTGATCTGCTACAACATTTTCGGACCCCTTTTTGTCCCAAATCTCAATGTCAAATTCTTGCAAGAGCAAGATCCACCTGATCAATCGTGGTTTAGCCTCTTTCTTGGACAATAGGTATCTCAGAGCAGAATGGTCAGAGTAGATGATGACTTTAGATCCTAAAAGATAGGATCGGAACTTCTCTAATGCAAAGACTACAGCCAACAATTCTTTCTCAATTGTGGTATAGTTCTTTTGGGCCTCAGCTAGGGTTCGATTGGCATAGTAAATCACAACTGGGCTTTTATTCACCCTTTGGCCCAATACCGCCCCCATGGCATAATCAGAAGCATCACACATGATTTCAAAAGGTAGTGACCAATCTGGGGGTTGTAGGATTGGAGCATGAGTCACTACCTTTTTCAAAAAGTTGTATGCTTGAAGACATGAATCATCAAAATGGAAAGGCGTATCTTTGGCCAACAAGTTGCACAAAGGATGAGAAATCTTTGAAAAGTCCTTAATGAATCGTCGGTAGAAACCAACGTGGCCGAGAAAGGATCGGATATGTTTGACTGATGTTGGGGGAGGCAAACTAGAAATCAAATCAATTTTAGCTTTATCTACCTCAATTCCCCTTTCAGAAATAACATGCCCTAACACAATTCCTTCCTTTACCATGAAATGGCTGTTTTCCCAACTCAAAACCAGATTTGTTTCTATACACCTTTTCAAGATTCTTTCGAAGTTTTGTAAACATTTCTCAAATGAATCCCCAAAAATAGAGAAATCATCCATAAAGATTTCAAGAAAATCTCCGAGCATGTCAGAAAAGATAGCCATCATGCACCTTTGAAAAGTGGCTGGTGCATTACATAATCCAAAAGGCATCCTTCTAAAAGCAAATGTACCATATAGACATGTGAAGGTGGTCTTCTCTTGATCCTCTGGGTACATGGCTACTTGATTGTATCCTGAGTAACCATCCAAACAGCAAAAGTACTTTTGTCCAGCAAGTTTCTCTAGGATTTGGTCAATGAAAGGTAAAGGGAAGTGATCTTTCTTAGTGACTGCATTTAACTTTCTGTAGTCTATGCACACCCTCCATCCCGTAGTCAATCGAGTAGGAAAGGGCTCACCTTGTTCATTTTGGATGACTGTGAGTCTTGACTTCTTGGGAACAATTTGTGTAGGGCTCACCCAACTGCTATCCGAAATGGGGTAAATGATTCCAGCATCTAACCATTTGACCACCTCCTTTTTCACCACTTCTCTCATATTGGGATTTAATCTTCTTTGTGACTCTCTAATAGGCTTAGCATTTGGCTCAGAATAGATGTGATGCATGCAGATTGAGGGGCTAATACCTTTGAGGTCAGCCACAGTCCACCCAATGGCAGCTTTATGAGCTTTGAGGACTTCTTGTAGCTGGGCTTCTTGTGTGGGAGACAGATCAGAAGCAATTATCACAGGTAAAGTCTCCTTGGGCCCTAGAAATGTATACTTCAAAGACTTAGGCAAGGGTTTAAGTTCCAATTATGGTGGGGCCTAGATTGAAGGCATCGCCGGCTCAATGTTGGGTTTTGGCAAAGGTTCCACCTTAGTAGGCCACAATGCCATGTTCCTTGAGTCAAGCACATGGACATCTTCTTCCTTATTCTCTAACTCATCTAAATCAATGGGTTCATTTAAGGGAGAACAATCTTCAATGAGGTCCTCAATTACATCAACTGTGTAACAGTCCTCCTCATTCCCCATGTGTTTAGATGCCTTGAAGACATTGAGAGTGATTTTCTGATTTCCAAAAGAGATGTCCATGAGCCCTGACTTACAATTGATATTAGCATTAGCACTGGCCAGAAAGGGTCGACCTAATATGATGGGACTTTGAGCCAGATCATGGCTGAGTTCCATGTTAAGAATCAAAAAGTCTACAGGAAAGTAGCAAGTGTCTATCTTGACAAGGACGTCCTCTACCAATCCCCTAGGTGTCCTAATAGATCTATCTGCTAATTGGAGAATCACCGGGGTTGGTTTAAGCTCTCCTATCCCAAACTTTTGATAAACAGATGTTGGCAATAAATTCACACTAGCCCCTAAGTCCAATAGGGCTTTTTCAAAGGTAATGCCCCCAATGACACAAGAGATGAGTGGTGCACCAGGATCTTTCATTTTCTGTGGGAGTTGATTCAACAAGACAGCACTTACATTCTCTGACAGTAGAATTTTTCTAGTGGCTGTCCTAGGCTCCCTCTTTTGTGTGCACAGATCTTTGAGGAATTTAGCATAAGCAGGCACATGTTGGATGGCATCAATGAGTGGTATGTTGATGTGTACTTGCTTAAATAGCTCCAACATTTGTTCATTACGGGCCTGAGCCTGTTGTTCCTTCTTCTCCTTTCTTGCTCCTAGGGCTAATGGAAAAGGGATTTTTGACTGATAAATCTCAGGGGTATCCTCAACTTGAACTTTCCCTTTGTCCTTCTTATTCCCCTCGTGACCCACTGTAGTGGTGGAAGTAGGCATGGGTTCCTCATCCTTATGGTCTGAAATCTTGGGTTGGCTTGAGCTGGCTTCACTCTTTGCCTCTTCGTATGGATCTTCAAGAATCTTTCCACTTCTTAGTGTAGTGATGGCTTTAGCATTCTCAACATGAGGGTTCTTAGGTTGTACTTGCAGTGTTGGCTGTGAATTAAAACCAGCTGGATAGTTCCTAGGATTTGCTATGGGTTGGCTAGGCAATTGGCCTGGTTCCCTCCTCATATTTGCCTCAGCCATTTGACAAACCTGGGCCTCCATCATAGAAATAGCTTGTTGAAGTTGGGTAGTAAAAGATTGTTGTTGAGCCGAAAGAAGTTGTTGGAATTGTTGTAAAAGCCTATCCTCATTTTGAGTGGATGGCTGAGATTGAGATGATGGGCCATAAGTGGGCGGGACAAATTGTTGATGCAGTTGTGTAGGTAATGGGTGAGAAGGTTGACCTCTGTTAAAGGCTTGGTTTTAGAAGTTGGTCTGATATTGGGCCTTATTTGGAAAATTATTAGCCTGGGAGTTTTGGGCATGAACCTGTTGTGACTTCCAAGAGAAGTTGGGATGGTTCCTCCATCCTGGGTTATAGGTGTCACTATAGGGATTGTTGTTAGGTCTTTGATATGAATTGGTTTGTGCCCTATTTTCCCTAAAGGTCTAGATTTCAGAGCAATTCTCAACCAGGTGATCCGAACCATTGCATAACACACACATAGAAGGCTCAATATTTTTGGCAGTTTCATAAATTTTTCCAATTTTTGTCATTTCTAAGGCCTCCAGTCTCCTGGCCAATGCTCCCATTTTGACCTCCATATCAACTTCTTTGTCCACGTGGAACAAACCTCCCCTTGTGATTGCCTTCCTTGGTTCCTTAATAGTTTCCCACTGTTGTGATTTTTCTGCAATTTCATCTAAAAATGCCCAAGCTTCTTCTGCTCTTTTATTGTTAAACCCCTCATTACACATGGACTCTACCATAGTCCGAGTATTGAAATCCAACCCTTCATATAGAATTTGGACTAATCTCCATTGTTCAAATCCATGGTGAGGGCATTGCAACAGAAGATCATTGAATCTCTCCATGTATCTCCATAGAGTTTCACCATCAAGTTGGATAAAGCTATTGAGTTTTTATCTAATGGTGGCAGTCTTGTGGTTTGGAAAAAATTTCCTTAAGAATTCAGTGGATAGACCATCCCATGTTGTAATCGACCGAGGCCGTAATTAGTACAACCAATTCTTTGCTTTATCCCTTAAAGAGAATGGAAACAATCTTAGCTTAAGAGACTCAGCACTTAGGTGAGTGAAGCTCATTGTACTACAAATCTCCTCAAAATCTCTCACATGATGATATGGGTTCTCAGCTTCCTCCCACATTTGGATAATTCCTGACTTAAGCTCAAAATGCCCATTATGTTCAGGTAACTGAATGCAAGAGGGTTGACTAGCCCTTGAAGGATACATGTAATCTTTCAATGTTCTAGATTGAGCGACAAGTCCTTCCTTTTGGGCTTCCATCTCCATAGACTCAACCCTTGTATTTTTACGGCTGTGTTGTAGGGTTCTCTCAATCTCAGAATCAAGTTGAGCTAGGTCAGGACGAAGAGATCTCCTACCATGCATACACTCTGATTCTTTAAAGCAAGATTAGATTGACTTATGCATAGAATATTACTCCTTTTTTTTCTTTTTTTTGTTTTATTTTAAGAAGACACGAACAAGTTATCACACAATTCAACCTTAAGACACCTAGGGGTACTCTGAATCTACAAGTGAGGTTTCACAAAGTGATCAAAATACAATGCAAGTTCATCCTCAAAATACAATGTAAGTTCATCCTCAAAATTTTCACCAGCCAGGTAAGGGGTGGGGTAGTGGGAGGCTCCCCTTGCTTTCACAAGGTCCTAATTAAGTAACCACTAGCCCGCCTAAGGCGTTTGCTATCCGACCGTCTTGCCTTAGACACCGATTTCCACAAGAGGATAAACTCAAATCGTACTAAAATCACAGTGTGATCTCCTAGGGCCAGTGTCTACTGATTTTTAGTATTGCTTAGATCATGCAAAGATGCAAGGAAAATGTGGTTTGTGGGCTAAGGAAAGGGTGATGAAATCCCCACCTTATGTTATTTAGGGGTATTGCCCTTAAAATATTTTGAAATAAAATGCACACCATAATTTCAAACAAGGGGTTTTTATGCAATATACATGAGAGAATATGATAAGTAGAACGTACCTTACCCCTTGCAATCTTCACAAATACAATGACAGAAATCAAACAAAAAAAATCTTATGCTAAATGATGCATGTCCTAAAACAGGGTGTGTAATTTCTAATCTTGAAATGCAAAATTTTTTTTTTGGGGTTCAAGTGCTTTCTTTTTTTGTTGTTGTTGTTTTTGTTAATGAACCTATCTAACCAATAAGAATTTTTTTTTTGAATTTTGAATTAATAATATGAAGAAAGAAATTAAATCAAGAGAGAGAAAGTCAGATACTTACTTGACAGCGATCCCTCGTTCTCTTTTTTTTGACAAAATAAAAATTGTTAATATTAATTTATATACACAAACACAAAATAATCAACTTAAAAATCATAAACTCTTCCCCGGCAACGGCGCCAAAATTTGATGCGCGAAAACGCACGTCGTTAATATGCCCCACTATCAAACTAAAATATCTGACTCACAAATTGAATAAATAGAATAGTTAAGTGATGAGACCGAGTCAAGTCCACAGGGAGAAGTAGATTTGAAAGTTGAAAACCTTGAGTTGTTAAGAATTAAAAATCAAGAGAATTGAATTTAAACCGCCTTGAAAATATTGGGATGCAATTTAGAATGGTGGAATCGATAGAAGAACAAATAGACAATTATAATGAAACTAAGGTGAACTAGGAAGAGAAATAACTTTTAAACCAGACATAATTAGAAGAAGTGTAAGAAATGAAAGTTGTAGAGAATGAAAAGATGAAGAACTTTGATGAAAAACACAGAAACAGAAAACGAAAGGAAGACAGTGAAAAACTTGAAAATTCAAGACCTATTAGTTCGGGTGAACAGTAATATGGCAGAAATCAGAACAGTGAAAAATTAATTCCAACTCATAAAATAAGAAGAATTTGGAGAATTGGTAGAAGAAGAAAACTTAGATCTACACGTTAGGAATAACTTTCATGAAGAACTCAGAGTAAAAATATGATCGGAAAGGCTCCAAAATGAAGAAATGGCAGGAGATATCAACTCGGATGAATAGTAATCACGTAGAACGGCACTTAAGAAAACTGGAAATAACTTTCAACTTAGAAGGAATTGGAAGAAATGATAGAAAGAGAAGTTGAAGAACAAGTAAAGATGAACAACTTTGTAGAAAATAATAAATCGAAATAAGGATCACACAAGCTTGTAAATTGACTATGAAGAGTCAAAAATGGCTAAGAGTACAATGAAAGTATTAAATACAAACTAATAACAAACTTCAAAACTTAAATACAAAGCTCTCAAAATCTTCTCCTACCAAAGCCACAAAGCAAGAACTTCAAGAACACTTACAAATCTTAGCAACCCATAGTTTACAACTCTTTGCTACCATCTCTCTTCCCCACCCTTTTCATTACAATGGAACCCCTTTATATAGGGTAACACAACAACCCTTTAGCTAATATGAACACTTCTTGCTTCTTTTGTTGACAATTGCTGCTCTTGTTGACTTAGAATTGTGTGCTAGCATGTGTTGCACACTTTTCTAATTTTTCTAATTTTTTTCTGATTTTTCTGACCTTTTTCTAGCCCTTTCTCTCTTCTTTCTCTCTCTTTTCTCTCTCCTGGCGCCGTGTGGACCGCCGTGTGCCGCCATCGCGCGCCGGCGCACGCGCTTACGTGTGCGCCGCCCGCCGTGTGAACGCGGCTGCGCCGCGTTTGCGCCCGGCCACCTCTCCGCTTGACGCGCCCGCCAGGGCGCGTGGACCGCCCGGCCTTCCCGCCTTCTTCCTCCGCGTGGACCGCCCTCGACGGGCGCGTGCACCGACCTTCTACTCCGCCGCGGCTGCGCCGCGTGCACCCGGCTGCCATTGATGCGGGGAGCGCGTTGACCGCGCCCCCCCCTCCATCGTCACCCGCGCCTGTGCGTGGACGGGCTCGCCTGCGGCAGTTAAACACACACACACACTTTTATTATAATAGATATGATATATATATATATATATATATATATATATATATATATATATATTATATATATATTACATATAATACTATATATTGTAGATATCTCATAAAAATTCCAAAAGAATGTCAAATAATTTTATTTTTTTTCAATTTTTTTTTCTTTTCCTTTTGAACAACTCCATGGGCTTTTGGCCCAGTTCAACATATAATTTTATTTTCTTCTTTTTTTTCTTTATATTTATTTCTTGTCGCTTCCCTCGTACCGAGTGCCTGCATAAATAAGTAAAAATCGTTATTAAATTTATTTAATTTTAAAAAATTAAATATTTAACTTTAAATTAACAGTAAGTGTGATACGTGTATATTTATTATTATTTAAGCTCATAAAAATGTGTATAATCATGAATTAATATGTAAAAATACACACTTATCACCTGGCACCTTGGTTTAGGGTCCATTCAACTCAATGGATGGCGTCCCTGAACCAACCCTGTAGGGTAAAACCCCTCCCTTTGGCCGTCAAAGCACCCCCATGCTTCTAGTGTTCACCCTTGCCACCACCCCTGATATGGTGGCTCTTTACCACCACTCGGTACGGTGGCTCTTACCACCACTGCATACGATGGCCCCTTGCAATCGCCTTCGATACGGTGGCGCCCTTTGCCACTCCATCCTTTGATCCGGTGGCCTTGGTCACCTCCACAGGTCGACACGGTGGCTTTGCCCACCTTCTCCTTCGACCCGGCGGCATCGTCGTGTTCGTCCCTTTTCTTGGCCCAGTGGACCTGGTGAATCCATCTTGGTGTTTTAGTCGCCCTCTCTATTGGTTAGGTGGTTTGCCTACCTTAATCATTCGACCCGGTGGCACCACTCACTTCATCTGGTGGCACCCGCCTCCTCTTTTGATCCGGTGGAACCCTTCCGTTCCACCCCCTTGATCCGGTGGCGCCCTCGATCCGGCGGCATTCTCCTTCTCCTTCGATCTGGCAGCACCTTGCTGTCCCTCGATCCGGTGGCACCTTTCTGCCCTTAGATCCGGCGGCACCTCGCTGTCCCTCGATCTGGTGGCACCTTTCTGCCCCTTGATGCGGTGGCGTCCACCTCCCCCTCCCATCCGATGGCGCCATCTGCCCCTTGATCCGGCAGCGCCCTCCTCCAGTGGCGCTTCCCTCTCGTCTTCTCATCCGGCGGTCTGCCCTCCTCCTCGCTGACCCGGTGGGGTTGTTTTCTCTGTCCTATGTTTTTTCGTGAACGTATATACTCCGCAACGTGCCTCGCAAGGTTTTCACCAAGGTGTTACCACTCCGGTGGGCATCTTTTATTTTGGGACACTTCACTTCCTGTGGATGTGCACCCGCTTTACTCCTCCCGCAACCGGGTCCGGGGGGAGATGCTACCAAATTTTTTCCAGGATAATACATATTAAAATACTAAAAAGAAGTAACAAACAAAAATAATAATAATAAATGACGGGAGACGCTCTGATTTAGACAAGAGAACTGTGAAATGCATTACAGAATGGGATTGAATAGACCGAACACTCCATCATCAATATACTAATAATCAAGAATTGTATGAATCAATTAATAAATAAATAAAAAAAACACACGCACTCTCACTTTCACTCTCACGTAAACACACACAACCAATAAATGTAAGGTGCAAATAAAATGGGAAAGAGTCAAATTCTCAACGTTGAGTCGGCAGTCATGGTTCCCTCTTTTCACATTGAACATCTTTTTAATTAATTAAACCCCTTTTGTCATCATTTATTCATGCCCTTTGTTCACCCTAGAAATAATCAAAGCAATAAAGGTAGCCTAACAAAAATTAAAAAGTAAATATATATCTATAATAACAAAACAACATAAAAATAATGATAATAACACTAACAATAAATAATAATGATAACAATTACAATAAATGATAATAATAATTAATATGTATAAGAAAGTCAAACAAAAAAGGGGAAGAAGAATAACAACAAAACCAAAACAAAACGATGAGATAAAAAAAAACACGATAACACTCTTAATAAATGAAGAAAATACACTCACGCTTGCAAATAAAAAAGGGGGGGGGTCGAGTAACTCATCCAAAAGAATATGATCATAATGATAACAAACTGTCAAAAGTGCGCACGTGCATTTAAATAAAAGTCAAATAATCAAAAACACGAATGCGCATATCTTGACATCATTTCGGGAACCTCCCCTCCCCAGACCTTGGACACGGGAACATATACGGCACCTCGATAAATCGAGCTTGTATCTCGGGGATCACCTCAATGTGATCGTGGCTCAATTTTGCTCCAGGGCCAATAGCTCAATAGACCGGACTTGCTTCAAGGGGGATTTAATCCCGCATTCTTATTAAATTTACCGTATACTCGGCATACATTTACACATGTTTGTATCCGTCTCCGTCACGCTTTTAACATGGACTTTCGTCCGAATACAAAACGGTCGATAAGCGACCAACATGATTTAATCGTTTTCACCCCACCGAGGGACATTTTAATGTAATTCGAGATTCTCGTTATCTCATTTTATTAATGTTACTCTTTAGGCCGTAGGGCCCTTAATCCTAGCAATCAATCAAGGGTATTCCCCTCTCCGAGGGGATGTAAATGAAGTCGTGACCTTTATGGCACGGTGAGTTTCGGTCACGACACGAACTACACAATCGTCTGACCAAGTCAGATTGTAATATTCCGGACCTTTCGGATCCTTCTTCGTGGGTCCCGGATCTGGTTTTCGGAGTGTCCGGCTCCGTTGTGTCCGAAATTTCGTTTCGGACATCTTTCGTATTCGGATCGGTGCGATCCGGAGTCGTTTCGGAGGCCAGGAGGCGTTCCGCGGCTTTTCCGCGTGTGTTTTCCGATTCCCGGTGTGTGTTTCGGCTTTTCCTTCGGACGCTCGCTGCGGGTTAACTGGGCCGTTCACCCGGGCACGAGTGGTACCGTTGCGATCGGTGCGTTCCGAGGATTCCAGAAATGTATTTTTCTATTTTTCGGTATTTTTCCGAAAATTCGGATTTTCTATAAATCCTAATTCCTTTTTCTTTTTCTTTCCCTTTTCTCTTTCTTCTTCCTCCTCTCTCTCGCGACCGTGAGCCCCCTCTCTCTCCCTCTCTCCCATTCGGACGTGGCGAGCCCCTCTCCGGCTACGGACGGCGGCGGGGCGACGGCGCGGACGCGTGGGCGACGGTGAGGCGATCTCGTGGGTGTGCGGCGAGCGTGGGAAGCGTGGAGAGTTCGTGAAGCTTCGAGCATTCTTCGTGATTCGTGATCGATCCGGCGGAGCATTCGCTCCATTGAGGTAGGGTGACGTTCCTTAGCCTCATGCCGTTCTTTTCCGTGATTTATAGGCCGCGGGGAGGCCGAGAGGGGATCATTTGAGCGTTTTTGGGTTTTTCCATGATTTGGGGAGAGCTCGCCCGATCTATGGATTCAATGCATGGATTCGTGTTTTGAGGGCCTAGAATCATGCTAGGGGTCCCCAGGGGTCTTCCCCTTTGTTTTCCCCCTCTCCTATGGAGGCATGGGGGCGTGGATGGTTTTTTTGGGCGTTCTTACCGTTTTCGGCCGCGGACTGGGAACGCGCTATACTCCAGTAGCGCGTTCTTGGAGGTCGCGCTGCCCCGACCGAGCGCGTTCATCGGAGAAGATGAACAGTTTGGCGGTTCCTGTCGCGCTATGGGGTCATAGCGCGATGGTCCCTGTCGCGCTAGGGTTCCCTAGCGCGATGGTCCGTGTCGCGCTATGGGGCCATAGCGCGACAACCCTTGTTGCGCTAGGGGACCCTAGCGCGACATGCCCTGTCGCGCTAGGTATCCCTAGCGCGATTTTGTTCGTTGTTGGGTGTTCCCCTTGGGCCGTGTGTGCGTCCCGGGCACCCCGTGGAGTTCCGTGACCGTGTCTTTGGTGTCCGGAAGTCCCGTTTGCCTCGGTCAGGCGTTTGACCGTGGGCCGTGCGTCTGTTTCTTTTCCGACCGTGGTCACCGTGCGACGGGGCGGGTGTGTGGGGTGATTCCCACCTGTTGTCGGGTTCGTACGTCGTTTTCCGTTGACTCGAGAGTCTACTCCTTCAGTGACCCTCCACTAGTCGTAGCCCACCAGTACGAGGTGCTGTTCTCACCTGGGAGTGGTGTACGGGCACCCACCTTTCGAGACGGTTTGTGGACCGGTTACCGTAGGCCCCTCGTCGTAGCCAGAGTCCGGCTGCGGGGGAAAACCGGTCAGAGGGCCAGACCTAGGACGCGTGGTCTGTGTGTGCACACGTGGTTGGGGGCGGTTGGACCCACGTCGACGGGCGTGACCCCAGCTAGTCACTTGTTTGTGGTTACTTGTACGGTGTTTGCGCCTCGGGTAGGACCTACCACGTCAGGCGGTTCACCTGCGGTGCGGTGTAAGACGTCAGGGGACGCTACCGGCTGTGCTTCTAGTGGGTGGTACTCCTGTCGAGTACGGAGTGCTAGACTGTCAGTCGTGTGTTTCCGACCTTCGGGTTTTGACGGTTCGATCGTGGAGTTTCGGTCTTCTCGTACCGTGGCACGTGTGTCGGTTTGCGTGCCGTAGGGTCTAGTTCTGTAGAGTACAGGGCTTTCCTTTCCGAGGTACTTTCCTACCGCTAGAGTAGTGGTTTCTCGTTTTTGAGGTAGGGTTCGAGTGATCCCTACTGAGTCTTGTTCTGAGACTCATTCCCTGCGTGTTTTCACCGTGTTTCAGGTGAGGCGCCACCTTCGGGGAGCGCGTCAGGAGCGCAGCGTGGTGCGGGTGCCCAGAGGTAGTGCCAGAGGTCAGAGCCGGGGGATGCCCCGTGTAGCTGTACTTTTCTTTCTCGTCATTGTACTAGTCGTGGACTGCTGTTATTATTGTTCTTTATTATGGACCATGTAAAATGTTAATTTATTTCCTGCTTAATATTATAACTGTTTAATTTTTGCAATTATTTGTGATACTTGTGTAGTTTCCACACCATCCTTTTAACCCTTCCGAGTCTTCGGACTCGTGGGTGGCGGTACGAGTCTCGGGTTATCGGGCCTTCCCGGTAATCGGATTCTCGGGTCGTTACAGCTGGTATCAGAGCGCGGTTGTGGAATTACATGGGAATCATAGGTGATTGTATTGGTCCACTAGTCCACAACGATGATGTACATGTGACGCTGGCATTGGGCACCGCATGTTTTATTCTGACATTGCCGTTTCCGTGTTTTCTGTCTTGTGCTTCAGGAGCGAGGATGGCGCCGAGGAGGAGTTCTCGCTCTCAGCAGGGGCAGTCGGCTGGAGGTCAGGAGATCCAGCAGGGGGTCCAGAGGGACCAGGAGGAGCATAGCAGAGTTCCGGGAGCTACCGAGGCCGCGGATGCTGCGAGGGCTCCGGGGGCCGAGGATTTCTTCCGTGGCATGTACCATCTCATGTCTCAGCAGTTTGGCGGAGAGGCTGTTGAGGGCTCGTCAGCTAGGGGTGGGCCAGGCCGAGCGGTGAGGGACTTCATGCAGTTCCATCCACCTTACTTTAGCGGCCAGGCAGACCCTGATGCGGCTCGTGATTGGCTCGATGAGATGGAGCGGGTGTTCAGTTCTGCGAAGAGTACTGCCGAGGACAGAGTGGGGTTGGCCTACAACCAGTTGCAGGGTACGGCTCGGAGGTGGTGGTCTTCCGAGTGGAAGACGTCCTTTCAGTTTCGTCCACTTGAGCAGGTCGAGTGGGGTGACTTTGTCAGTGCTTTCGAGCGTACGTACTGTCCAGACGTCGTTGCTACGCAGCGGATGCGGGAGTTTTTGGAGCTAGTGCAGGGTGACATGTCCGTGTTGCAGTATAGGGCCCGATTTGTCGAGCTGGGTCGGTACGCACCTCATATCATGGAGAATGAGAGGGTGAGGACCACGCAGTTTATGCAGGGCTTGAGGTTAGAGCTGAGGCACCATTTGATCGCGAATGGGGCCACTGATCTAGAGACGGCGTCTCGTGTTGCGATTTCCTTGGAGATGGATATGCAGAGGACTCGAGGACCGATCAGCCAGGGGCAGTCTTTGTCAGGTCGCAGCCAGCAGTCGCTACCCAGCAGCAGGGTTTCTTCCAGCATGCGTCGGGTGGTTCAGGAGTACCGGCATCGGCAGCTTCAGTGACAGGATCTGCGTCTTTTGGCTCGAAGGTCAAGAAGTTCTTGAAGAAGGGTTTCCGTAAGAAGCCCAAGGATCAAGGGCAAGCTTCATCGGGCAGTGTACAGCAGCCGATTCCTTTGCAGCGTCAGGGATCAGTGGGTGGATCGCGAGGACCTTGTCCACGGTGTGGTGGGACCCACCCAGGCAGGCAGTGCACGGCGCCGATCATCTGTTTTCGGTGTGACCAGCCAGGGCACATGGCGCGTGACTGTCCTCAGAGGCCGCCGCAGCAGCAGGTTCCCCAGCAGCAGCAGCAGCAGGGACAGTATCCGCCGCTACCCAGGTCAGCTAGTGTGGGAGGCAGGCAGAGGGCTCGTGGCCAGATCACGCACTTGACCAGGGCAGAGGCAGTGGCGTCGCAGCTCGTGGAAGGTACCGTACAGATTTTGGGTTGTGCGGCTCGGGTTTTATTTGATTCTGGCGCGTCTCATTCGTTTATTTCGGAGGACTTCGCGTCGAGCGTCGAGGAGCCGGTGACCCAGTTGTCCTGTGATTTGGCAGTGGAGTTGCCTTCGGGTGATTTTATGGTCACTCCGTATTGCTTCGACCAGGTTCCGGTGTGGATCGATGGGCGGAGTATGCCAGGCAGGTTGTATGCATTGCAGCTTCGGGATTACGACGTGATTCTAGGCATGGATTGGCTCGAGACTCATGGAGCGGTGGTGGATTGTGGGATGAAGAGGGTCTACTTCCAGCATCCGAGCAAGAGGACCTTCTATTTCCAAGGTATCCGTTCCACCTCTTCTCGATTTCTTATCTCTTCTATTCGAGCCCGTCGATTGCTTGATTCAGGTTGTCAGGGTTTTCTCGCGTCCGTGGTTGTGTCTGACCGGATGGAGCCGAATGTCGAGGACATTGCGGTGGTGCGCGAGTTTCCCAATGTTTTTCCTGAGGAGTTGCCTGGATTACCTCCCCAGCGGGAGATCGATTTCGTGATCGAGGTTGTACCTGGTACGGGACCTTTGGCGAAGGCTCCCTATCGTATGGCCCCCGCTGAGCTGAGGGAGTTGAGGGCGCAGTTGCAGGAACTGTTGGCCAAGGGGTACATTCGTCCGAGCTTTTCCCCTTGGGGTGCGCCCGTGTTGTTTGTGAAGAAGAAGGACGGTAGTCTGCGGTTGTGAATTGACTATCGGCAGCTGAATGACGTGACCATTAAGAACAAGTATCCGTTGCCGCATATTGATGATTTGTTCGACCAACTTCAGTCTGCGCGAGTGTTCTCGCGGATTGATTTGCGGTCCGGTTACTATCAGCTGAGAATTCGCGAGTCCGATGTGGAGAAGACTGCATTCAGTACGAGGTACGGGCATTATGAGTTTCTGGTGATGCCGTTTGGGCTCACCAATGCCCCAGCAGCCTCCATGGACTTGATGCAGAGGGTGTTTCATCCGTATTTGGACCAGTTCGTGGTCATCTTCGTGGATGACATCCTTGTTTATTCGCAGTCTACTGAGGAGCACGCATACCATTTGGGTGTGGTGCTGCAGACGTTGCGAGATCACCAGTTGTATGCGAAGCTCAGCAAGTGCGAGTTTTGGCTCAGCGAGGTGCACTTTCTGGGGCACGTGATTTCTGGTGATGGCATTTCCGTGGATCCCGCCAAGGTCGAGGCTGTGATGCAATGGCCGAGGCCGAGGTCGGTGACGGAGATCCGGAGTTTCTTGGGGCTTGCGGGGTATTATCGCCGGTTTATCCAGGATTTTTCCCGCATTGCGACCCCGATGACGAGGCTCACGCGGAAGGATGTGCCTTTCGTTTGGTCCGAGTAGTGTGAGCAGAGCTTCAGTGAACTGAAGAGGTTGCTCACCTCGGCTCCGGTGTTGGTTTTGCCTTCTGGATCGGGAGGTTTTGTGGTGTGTACAGATGCTTCCGGCGTTGGACTGGGTGCTGTTTGATGCAGCATGGTAGAGTGGTGGCTTATGCATCTCGGCAACTAAAGCCCCATGAGGAGAACTACCCTACCCATGATCTTGAGTTGGCAGCAGTGATCTTCGCGCTGAAGATCTGGAGGCATTATCTGTACGGTGAGAAGTTCGAGGTGTTCACTGACCATCAGAGTTTGAGGTATGTGTTCTCGCAGAGAGATCTGAACCTCAGACAAAGGCGTTGGATGGAGTTCATGAAGGACTATGACTTCACCCTGTCTTATCAGCCGGGCAGGATGAATGTCGTCGCCGATGCCTTGAGTCGGAAGGTGGCGGTCAGTACCTTGATGCTGAGGAAGTGGAGGCTCTGGGAACAGGTGCCCGAAGTATCTTTCAGGCTCAAGATTCCCCAGGAGCGAGGGTTGGCAGTGCTTGCGAGTCTGACTGTCACTCCTGCTATCCGTCGTCAGGTGACAGAGGCTCAGCATGCGGACCCTGAGTTACCCCGGATTCTTGCGATGGCTGATGTGGAGCTCGGCGAGGACGGTGCTGCGAGGTTTCGTGGCAGGTTGTACGTCCCAGCGGAAGAGCAGGTTCGTCGTGCGGTGTTACGCGAGGCTCATGGGAGCAGGTACACTGTGCACCCGGGTGCGACGAAGATGTATCGGAACTTGCGGAGGCAGTTTTGGTGGCCTGGCATGAAGAGAGATGTCGCCGAATTTGTGGCCAGGTGCCTGATCTGTCAGCAGGTGAAGGCGGAGCATCAGCGACCAGGAGGTACTCTCCAGCCCTTGGATGTTCCTGCTTGGAAGTGGGACCATGTGACCACGGATTTTGTGGTGGGGTTGCCAAGGACCCCGAGTGGGCAGGACAGTATTTGGTTACTGGTGGATCGGCTGACGAAGGTGACTCGATTGTTACCGGTCAAGGTCAGCTGGAGCGTGTCCAGGTTGGCTCGTCTGTATGTGGAGCGGATCGTTCCGTTGCATGGGGTTCCCATTTCGATCGTGTCGGATCGAGATCCGCGCTTCACTTCTGGATTCTGGAGGGGTTTCCAGCGAGCTCTTGGCACGGAGTTGGCATTTAGCTCGGCGTATCATCCACAGTCAGATGGTCAGTCTGAGAGGACCATTCAGACTTTGGAGGACATGCTGAGATCCTGCTGCCTGGAGTGGCAGGGGAGTTGGATTCATCACCTACCGTTGGTGGAGTTTGCCTATAACAACAGCTATCATTCGAGCATCGGCATGGCTCCTTATGAGGCATTGTATGGGCGTCCTTGTCGGACTCCACTTGATTGGTTTGAGGTGGGTGAGCGTGTTTTGACGGGACCGAAATTGGTGCAGTAATGTGTGGATGTTATGCACCTGGTTCGTCAGAACATGTTGGCGGCCCAGAGTCGGCAGAAGAGCTATGCTGACCGTAGGAGGCAACCCCTCGAGTTCGCCGTGGGCGATCATGTGTTCTTGAGAGTTTCTCCGATGAAGGGGGTGATGCGCTTTGGACGGCGTGGGAAGCTGAGTCCCCGCTACATTGGTCCTTTCGCGATTATGGAACGCATCGGTGAGGTTGCTTACCGGTTGCAGTTACCTCCTGAGTTGGCGTCGGTGCATGACGTGTTCCACGTCTCGATGTTGCGGAAGTATATGCCCGATGACTCTCATGTGCTCGAGTTTTCTGTTTGGCCTGAGGTGACTCCAGATCTTTCTCTCCCAGAGTTTCCGATCCGCGTGGAGGATAGGCGAGAGCAGCGCCTGCGGAACAAGGTCATTCCCTTGGTGAAGGTCGTGTGGCAACGACACTCTGGTGGAGAGGCTTCGTGGGAACGTGAGGACGAGATGCGTTAGCAGTTCCCGTATCTGTTTGAGTGAGTCTTCCTTTTCTTTCCCCTTTGGCTGTTCTCAATTTCGAGGACGAAATTCCTTAAGGGGGGAGGGCTGTAATATCCCGGACCTTTCGGATCCTTCTTCGTGGGTCCCGGATCTGGTTTTCGGAGTGTCCGGCTCCGTTGTGTCCGAAATTTCGTTTCGGACATCTTTCATGTTCGGATCGGCGCGATCCGGAGTCGTTTCGGAGGCCCGGAGGCGTTCCGCGGCTTTTCCGCGTGTGTTTTCCGATTCCCGGTGTGTGTTTCGGCTTTTCCTTCGGACGCTCGCTGCGGGTTAACTGGGCCGTTCACCCGGGCACGAGTGGTACCGTTGCGATCGGTGCGTTCCGAGGATTCCAGAAATGTATTTTTCTATTTTTCGGTATTTTTCCGAAAATTCGGATTTTCTATAAATCCTAATTCCTTTTTCTTTTTCTTTCCCTTTTCTCTTTCTTCTTCCTCCTCCTCTCTCTCGCGACCGTGAGCCCCCTCTCTCTCCCTCTCTCCCATTCGGACGTGGCGAGCCCCTCTCCGGCTACGGACGGCGGCGGGGCGACGGCGCGGACGCGTGGGCGACGGTGAGGCGATCTCGTGGGCGTGCGGCGAGCGTGGGAAGCGTGGGGAGTTCGTGAAGCTTCGAGCATTCTTCGTGATTCGTGATCGATCCGGCGGAGCATTCGCTCCATTGAGGTAGGGTGACGTTCCTTAGCCTCATGCCGTTCTTTTCCGTGATTTATAGGCCGCGGGGAGGCCGAGAGGGGATCATTTGAGCGTTTTTGGGTTTTTCCATGATTTGGGGAGAGCTCGCCCGATCTATGGATTCAATGCATGGATTCGTGTTTTGAGGGCCTAGAATCATGCTAGGGGTCCCCAGGGGTCTTCCCCTTTGTTTTCCCCCTCTCCTATGGAGGCATGGGGGCGTGGATGGTTTTTTTGGGCGTTCTTACCGTTTTCGGCCGCGGACTGAGAACGCGCTATACTCCAGTAGCGCGTTCTTGGAGGTCGCGCTGCCCCGACCGAGCGCGTTCATCGGAGAAGATGAACAGTTTGGCGGTTCCTGTCGCGCTATGGGGTCATAGCGCGATGGTCCCTGTCGCGCTAGGGTTCCCTAGCGCGATGGTCCGTGTCGCGCTATGGGGCCATAGCGCGACAACCCTTGTTGCGCTAGGGGACCCTAGCGCGACATGCCCTGTCGCGCTAGGTATCCCTAGCGCAATTTTGTTCGTTGTTGGGTGTTCCCCTTGGGCCGTGTGTGCGTCCCGGGCACCCCGTGGAGTTCCGTGACCGTGTCTTTGGTGTCCGGAAGTCCCGTTTGCCTCGGTCAGGCGTTTGACCGTGGGCCGTGCGTCTGTTTCTTTTCCGACTGTGGTCACCGTGCGACGGGGCGGGTGTGTGGGGTGATTCCCACCTGTTGTCGGGTTCGGACGTCGTTTTCCGTTGACTCGAGAGTCTACTCCTTCAGTGACCCTCCACTAGTCGTAGCCCACCAGTACGAGGTGTTGTTCTCACCTGGGAGTGGTGTACGGGCACCCACCTTTCGAGACGGTTTGTGGACCGGTTACCGTAGGCCCCTCGTCGTAGCCAGAGTCCGGCTGCGGGGGAAAACCGGTCAGAGGGCCAGACCTAGGACGCGTGGTCTGTGTGTGCACACGTGGTTGGGGGCGGTTGGACCCACGTCGACGGGCGTGACCCCAGCTAGTCACTTGTTTGTGGTTACTTGTACGGTGTTTGCGCCTCGGGTAGGACCTACCACGTCAGGCGGTTCACCTGCGTTGTGGTGTAAGACGTCAGGGGACGCTACCGGCTGTGCTTCTAGTGGGTGGTACTCCTGTCGAGTACGGAGTGCTAGACTGTCAGTTGTGTGTTTCCGACCTTCGGGTTTTGACGGTTCGATCGTGGAGTTTCGGTCTTCTCGTACCGTGGCACGTGTGTCGGTTTACGTGCCGTAGGGTCTAGTTCTGTAGAGTACAAGGCTTTCCTTTCCGAGGTACTTTCCTACCGCTAGAGTAGTGGTTTCTCATTTTTGCGGTAGGGTTCGAGTGATCCCTACTGAGTCTTGTTCTGAGACTCATTCCCTGCGTGTTTTCACCGTGTTTCAGGTGAGGCGCCACCTTCGGGGAGCGCGTCAGGAGCGCAGCGTGGTGCGGGTGCCCAGAGGTAGTGCCAGAGGTCAGAGCCGGGGGATGCCCCGTGTAGCTGTACTTTTCTTTCTTGTCACTGTACTAGTCGTGGACTACTGTTGCTGTTATTGTTCTTTATTGTGGACCATGTAAATTGTTAATTTATTTCCTGCTTAATATTATAACTGTTTAATTTCTGCAATTATCTGTGATGCTTATGTAGTTTCCACACCATCCTTTTAACCCTTCCGAGTCTTCGGACTCGTGGGTGGCGGTACGAGTCTCGGGTTATCGGGCCTTCCCGGTAATCGGATTCTCGGGTCGTTACACAGATCAAGCGCACCTAGGTTTTCACGAGGCCCAAATAATTCGTCACTTTGTGACTGGCACGCCCACGCACTTAATAAACTAATAAACCCATCGAATAAATCAATAAATGAATAAACAACAGTTTATTTAAAAAGCGCGTCCACAAGTCTGGCACGCCCGGTGGGACTAAAAATCACCCTTCATCTCCTCGCCAGGATTAAGGGCCTTGTGGCCCCTCTTGAAATACCAATTGTTTAATCTTTAATTGCAGGAGGGTTGCATTCCCTGTGATCACGATGACCGTCTCTTTCGGACCGCTTGTCGTCACCAGCCATGTTACTCATGGCTACTTGGCCGTGTTGATTAAGATCGGTAGCTTCCCGCCCGTCGTCGGCTTCCCAAACTTCTTGGGGGTCGCATTCGTGGAACTTCTAGACATCCAAGAGATGGACTTTGTCGCCACTGCAACGGCGACAATTGACAAGACCAAGATGGTGGGCTGCTATGTTCACCAAGCTGACCACCACGCCTCCGTCAATCGGAAGCGCACATCAGCCGCTAGGAGGGCAGCCAAGAAGGATGCCGGCACATTGCAGAGTCAGCCATCTACTTCGGGCAAGTCCGTGCTTATCGGAGGAGTCCAAGTATTTCTGAATGGTTGTCAGGCCAGAATCACATCTCGAAGAATGATTGCAACGGTGCCTGTGCGCAACACTTTTGAGGCATTGACACAAATCAAGGTGGACCGCACTGAGTCCAAGACAAGGGGTCGGTTGCCCCCAAAGTCAACCGCACTCAAGCAAATCTGGGTGCCCAAGAGGGCCCATGCTATTCCAACCATCCAGGAAGAACTCGTGAAGGCCCGTCGCGCAGGACCAAAGGAAGGTACTTGGGCTGAGACGATAGCCCCGATTTATTCCTCGCCGGTATTGGCTACCCAGGTCCAGTCGGGAAAGGTGTCCCACTGACATAGGCCGTGTACTTCACTTGGAGCATGGCCAGTGTACCAGCAGCACCACTGCAATACCCCCCTCCCTAAGAAGAAGAAAAGAAAGAAAAGAAGAGAAGTAGAAAACAAAGAAACAAAAAAGAAATAAAAGAATGAAATAAAAAAAAAAGAAGAGAAAGAATTGGCGAGAGAGGGTTGTACGGTCATATCCGTCAAGACCCGTGCTGAACAAAGATTACCGTTGTGGGATTGATGTGGTGGGGCGAACCCCTCATCCCCTCCTTGAGGGGGTGAGCGCTCTCCTGCACACACCTTGGTCTATTATACAGAAAAAAGAAGAGGACAAAAGAAAGGACAAAATGTTGGCAAGCATTGTCGACCAAGAGAACAAGAAGAAGGCCAACATCTCGCCTAGCTCTTATAGGGTCTAAGCCTACGCTGCAATGCCCCGACTCATTCCACCCTCCTACTGCCCATGTCTGGCATGCTGCACCGCGCTCCAGGAACATGAAGAGAAATACGCCCCGTCTTGAAAGGTAGAAGAAGCAAACATACCCCACCGTGTGGTGGCATAAGAAGCAAAAGATACACCCCGTTCCGAGAGCATACAAAGAGAAATATACCTCGCTCTGGGGCATAAGAGGCAAAAGAATCCACCCCGGCCTGGGGGCATAAGAAGTAGGGATACACCCCAGCCTGGGGGCACACAAAGAAAGAAAGACACCCCGCATTGGGTGCACAAGAAGCAAACATGCCCCACCGTGTGGGAGCAGAAGAAGCGGGATACACCCTGTCCTGGGGGCAAGTGTTGAAACAAATAAGGGCAAAGCTGACAAAAAAAGAGAAGTGAAGTCGACCATCAAATGCCTGGGCATCCTGTCGAGGATTGCCATATATTTAAATATATGCTCCAGGGCCTCATTAAAAGGGACGAATTACAAATGGGGGAATACGGGGTCAATTCCCCAGAACCCCATGAGATGCCCATGCCAAGGGCAAAAATCAACACAATATCCTTATACCAGCAGCCGCCTGAAGAATCGTCAGAGGCTTGTAGCCAACACACTCCCAAAGCGTACATCCCGACGTCTGAAAGGGAACAAGGAAAACGGCAAACATCACCAACAAAGCAAGAAGAATGTTGGCAACTCGACTAGCTCCAGGGGTCCAAAATCATGGTGCCATGGCCTGGCCCACTCCACCCCCTACATCCCCTAGCGGGCATGAGATAGTCCTCCAAACAGTCGTTAGAAGGACAACTAACCACCGAGGGTTGCCACAAGGAGCTGAAGGAGAGGCAAGAAGGTCAAACACACAAGGCCTCCCACACTGGGGACAAACCCTCCCCGTGAAAGGAAAGAGAAAGAATTCAAAGAATGAAAGAAAACACACTGCATCCTCTTGCAACACCCTATCAGCCTCACCCGACGGGGCTCAGACGTCGGAAGAAGAAGATGAAGAAATGTATTTTGTGCCGATGAAGGCAAATCAAGATGAATCTTTGGTTTCCCACCGTGCCGCTAGGCCCGGGAGAATATGGGAACATCCTTCGCCAGCCAACAAAGAAGCACAATATCACACGCCTTCACCAGGGAGCACGAACTCAAGAGAGGGTGTCTCTAATGGACTGGCCGCATCCAACGATAATGACGGGACATCATTCTCCGTTTAAAGTGGAAGCAAAAAGGCATACGTCCCGGTCTGGGGACATGAAGGCAGAAGGAAAAGAGCTACCCCGATCTGGGGGCATATGAAGTAGCTGACACCCCATTTCAGGGGCACATGAAGACATACCCCAGCCTGGGGGCATGATGGCATAAGAAAGAAAAGTTGCACCCCAAGTTGGGGCATGTGAAGCAACGCACACCCTGGCATGAGGGGCATGTGAAGAAGCATACATCTTGTCCTGGGGGACATTTGAAGCAAAGAAGAATACACCCCGTCTTGGGAATACATGAAGAAAAAAAAAACACACCCTAACCTGGGGAATTCGAAATAAGAAATACACCATGGCCTGGGGGCATAAGAAGCAAAAGATATACCCCGTTCCGGGGGGCATATGAAGAGAAATGCGCCCCGCCTTGGGGGGTAAAAGAACCATAATCCACCCCGACCAGGGGGGATAAGAAGCGAGAAGTTACACCCCGACCTAGGGGCATGCAAAAGGGACATCCACCCCGATCTAGGGGCATGAAAATGAGAAGATGCCCCCCCCCCCCCCCCCCCCCCCCGGGGGTTAGGGGATATTAGAAGAGAAACGTACCCCCGCCTTGGGGGCATATGAAGCCAAGAATTGAACCCCCTCCTGTAGGGACATAAAGAAGCAAAACACACCCCGCCTGGGGGCATAGAAGACATAAAGAACTCCACCCAGCCCCGGGGACATAAGAAGCGAGAAGAATGCACCCCGGCCTGGGGGCGCACACAAAAATCCTGCCTTGGGCACACAAGAAGCAAAACACACCCCGACTTAGGGGCATTTGAAGAGAAACACACCCGACCTGGGGGCATAAGGAGCAAAATTGAACCCCCCCTTCTAGGGCATAAGAAAGGGGCAGAATTACGCCCCGCCTTGGGGGCATAAGAAACAAGAATTACACTCCGCCTCGGGGGAGCATTTGAAACGTAGAAGAATACACCCCGATCTGGGGGCATTGAAAGCAAACACTACGTGGGCACACTCAATGTAATGCCCTAGATTTTTCGGATATTTTTCGGATTATTTTAGTGGGTCTCAGAGTGTATTTTGTGCTTTACACGTGTTTTTCCCTGATGTGCCTTCGGAACTCTGTGCAGGGCGAACCGTGACGTTCTTCGACTCCGGGACAGTACCGCTGCGTTGTGTTCCTTCCGATGATCGCAGAGGTAATTTTTCATAATTTTTTAAATTTCTATAATTTTTAGGTTTTTCTATATATATTAACCCTTTTCTCTCTCCCCCTCTCATTCTCTCTTTCTCACACTCTCTCATCTCTTTCTCTCCCCCTCTCCCCGGGCGGCCGACGGTGGTGGAGGAGGGCGAGGCGGCGATGGCGGGAGACGAGGAACGGGGAACGGGGAACGGGTCGAGGATCGAGGGCCGGTGGCGCGTGGAAGCTCGGTCGCGGGTTCGTGAAGCGGCGAGGGTTTCACGGCGTTTTCTTCGTGGATCGACGAGCTCGGGACGCGAAATCTTCGGTGGAGGTAGGGAGATGGACCCCCAGCTCGTGCTTTCCCTTTCCCGCGAGTTTTGTAGGCCATGGTGAGCCGAGTGGGGTTATTTTTGCATTTTGGGGAAAATCCATATTTTAGGGGAGTGAGCCGGATCTCTCGTTTTATGGTGTTTTTGGCCGATCCAGGGGTTTAGATGCATGCCTAGGGGATTGGGGATGGATTCCCCTTTGTTTCCCTATCACCCGAGGGTGATCGAGACGTGGATCGGATTTTTGGGCTGTTTCTCGCCGTTTCGCGCTCAGACAGGTGTGACGGTCCTTCCAGTGACCGTCACAGCCTGTGACGCCCTAAGGTGAGTGCGTCACATGGCTCGTTTAGCCTTTGGGTGGTCTATGTGTATGACGGTCCCACGATAGACCGCCACGGCGCTGTGACGCGCCTGGGTTGGACCATCGAGGATGATCTGACTGTTGGCTTTCGTTCGTTGGTTTTGACCGTTCGGGGTCAAGGCCTGTGACGCACCAAGACTGGCGCGTCACAGCCTTGTAACGCCCCTGTGTGAGTGCGTCAGAGCGTACGCGTACCCACCTTGTAACGCACCAGAGTTGGTCCGTTACAGCCAGTGACGCACCCAGTGGGACACGCCACAGTTGGTTTCATCTTGTCTTGTGACGCATCAGGGCTGGCGCGTCAGAGACTGTGACGCACCAGGTTAGGCGCGTCACACCCAACTTTGCACCAATCGTCTGACGACCCTTTGTTGGTGTGTCAGAATGGTTGTGATGGTCGAGGCTTGGACTGTTACATACTGTGACGGCCCAAGGTTAGACTGTCAGGCTCTGTGTGGTGCCGAGATGAGTTTTCGTGTTCTCCGCGATCATTTCGCGTTGTGTCGGTCCCTAGTCGACCCGGTCGTGACCCAGTAGTCAACTTGCGGTCTTGTGAGTACCCCAGACACCCGTGGGATTCTGTGTCCGTGTTTTGAGGGTGTCGGGACGACCGTGCTACCTCGTTTAGCATGCCCGTGGGTTTGAGAGTCTGGGTGACTTCTCGCGTGTCGGGCTTTCGTGTTACGCTAGACCGAGTCACCGTGTGTCGGTGGGGGTGCGGTGGGCTCTCCCCCGCATGCCATGAGTTTTCCTAGAAGATGATTCCCGAGTGGGCCATGTGTTTGGCCTTGGACTGTGAGTCCAGTTATCGGCGTGGCAGCTTGTGCGTTGCCCTGGGAATCACGCTTCTGTGCTTTCCGCGTAGGCCACGGTATGGTCTTGGACTGCGGGTCCAGTTGCCCAGCCTGGGGCTGGAGGGTTCCTGCCTTTCCCTGAGAGTGGGATTTGGTTTGGCGGCCTGTGAGCTGCCTTGGGAACCGTGTTTCCACATTTCTGCGTGGTCGGGCGTACTGCCCGTGGACTGTGAGTCCCGTTTCTTCTCCGACCGTGGTCACCGTGCGACGGTGCCGATACGTTGGACGGTCCCCGTACTTCGTCGGGTTCGGACGTCTTTTTCCGTTGACTTGAGAGTCTACTCCTTGACCCTCCACTAGTCGTAGCCTGCCTGCACGCGAGTGGACTCACCAGGGAGTGGTGGACAGGCTACCCTGAGGATGGTTTTTAGGCTGGTTTCTGTAGGGCCCCTTGCCTTTGCCACCAGAGTCCGAAGGGGGGGAAAACCAGCTAGAGGACCCGACCTGGAGCAGATGGTCGATGTGTGCACACGTGGTTGGGGGCGGTTGGACCCACGTCGACGGGCATGACCCCAGCTAGTCACTTGTTTGTGGTTACTTGTACGGTGTCTCAGTTCCCGCTGGGCCGGAGGGAGACACCTGAGGTGCGGACTAAGGCGTCAGTGGATGCATTTGGCCTTGCTTCTAGTGGGAGGTACTCCTGTCGAGTCGGGAGTGACAGACTGTCAGTTTTCGTGACTTTGACCTTCAGGTTTTCGATCGTGTTGACCGTTGAGTTTCGGTTGTTTCGTCGTGGCGCACGTGTCGGTTTTCGCGCCGTGAGACTTGTGCTAGTGGCTTTACCGAGGTTGCGTCTTGTTGTGCGGTACCCACGACCGGATGGTCGGGGTTTCACCTTGGACAGTGTGTCCAGGTTGGCCGTGTCCTAGGAGACAGGCCTCTACGGCATGGTTGCCGTGGGTTTTTACTTCGGTAAGCGGTACTATTGTGCCCCTGTGTGGTTTTGATGATGGCTGACACACCATGAGTCACACTGATTTGATGATGGCTGACACACCATGAGTCACACTGAGTGCGTTGATGCAGTTTGAGATTGGGTTGACGCATTGGCTGTCTGTTCACTAGCTGCGTTGACGCTACAAGGACACTGCGTTGACGCAGTAGTTGCTGGTTTACTTGTTGCGTTGACGCAGTGGATCAACTGGGTTGACGCCATGCTGCCTTGTCTATTTTTTGTATGGATGTCTATACATTGCTCAGCATCCTCCAACTCTATACATCGCTCGCTCTATCAGCCTTTCATCACAGAGTCTGTACACTGTCTCTAGGCTCAAGCATCACTACGTGAAGTCTGTACAGCGTTCAAGTCTATACATCGTGGCCTTGAACTTTCAAGTCTGTACACTCTTTATTTCAAAGTCTGTACATTGTTGCCTTGAAGCCGTTCCAAGTCTATACAACGCCCATCAGTGTACATACTTTTTCATTTGCTGGTTCAAAGTCTATACACTCGTTTCTTCACGCATCAAAGCCTGTACAGCCCGGCTGCCTTCATGAGTTCTGTGCCTTTAGTGCGTTGACGCACTTGGCTAACTGCATAGACGCAATTGTGCGTCTTTCACTTTCTGCCTTGCTCACTGCGTCGACTCTGACACAGGATGCATTGACGCATTGGCCAGTTGCCAAGGGCGTGAGCATCTCGCTTGAGGAGCTGAGGCGACGCTGCACGATGGAAGCGTTGACGCCTTGGGCTGATGTCCTCACAAAGTCTGTACACTCAGTTAAACTTTCAAGTCTATACATCATCTGATATCTTCTTATGACTGTGTGACAGGTACTGCTCGTGAACCCTATGAAATGCACATGATCCGAGGTTGCCACCTGGCACGTGATCCGATGATAACGCCCTAAATGCTGCAGCTATACATATTAAGCCGCCTCCATCTGAAGACGTATGAGGAAGAGAAGATAAGAAAGGAAGATCGAAATGCAGAGAGCCATCGAGAAAAGCTGAAGAGTAGAGAGTACCTCCACGATATAGAGAATAGAGAAGAAGAAGAAAAGAAGTGAGAAGAAGGAGAAGGCAGAAGCAGTGAGAAGAAGAAGAAGAAAGAGAGAAGCAGAAGAAGAAGCTCCTGCTGGATCATGGATCAAATCCAGGCCAGCCAGCTTCTGCGAGAGCCACATTTGATTTTATCTTTTCAGCTTTCTATTGCTGCGGTTTTTATTTTTCTTTTTTAAAACAGTCACTTGTTGTTCTTCCGATTGCCCTGTTGGGGATCGGGTTCCTCCTGTGGACTCAGGAGAAGGGAGATCTTGTGTCTTCGGTTTGCAAGTAGCTGGGTGCTACTTGTGGTTGGTTCCCTCCGGTTGGGAGGAAGGGAGGTCCGAGACCTCTAGGTTGCCTTTGACAGGGTGTCATTGGTTGGTCCCCTCCGGTTTGGAGGAAGGGAGGTTTGGTCCTCCGGTTCTGGGCTTGTGGGTAGCAAGTCCAGGGGTTCCCTCTGGGTCTGGAGGAAGAGAGACCGTGTGTCTCTGGTTTCCAAGTGGCTGGGAGTCACTTGGGGTGTCCCTCCGGTTGGGAGGAAGAGGGGAGGTTGTTCCCCTGGTCAAGCTGTTTGGCAGCAGTTGTTGCAGACTGAGTCTGCTGTGCTAGTGTTACTAGTGGAAGCCTCACTCCGGTTGGGAGTGAGGGGTGGACGTAGGTCTTTGGACCGAACCACCTAAAAATCTCTTGAGCAGTGGTTTATTTGTGTGTTTTGCTTCCGCTAGATGATTGATTAGGAGCGCTCCAAGTGTCTCTTCATTTGTTCAATTGAATTAGTTTCTATTCTGGTATTGTGTTTAGCTTCGAGTTTTAATTGGGTGATATTCCTAGCAGGATACATTCACCCCCCCTCTGTATCCAGGGCTTGCACCCTAACAATTGGTATCAGAGCGGTTACTGCTTCAAGATCCAACGATCTGCAGTGATCCCCGTGCTTCTCGGTGCTTATTCCGGTTTGCTGCTCCTTGATTTTTGTCTAATTGATCATAGCCTACAAATGGCTCTTCCACTGGTTTTCAATGGGTCTAACTTTGATTCATGGTTCAGTAGTTTGCGTAACTACGTCAATCTAGATAATCCCGATTTGTGGAAGTTAATTACTCATGGTCCTCATAGGTTACCACGAAAAGAGTCCAAATGGACTGATCGTCATAGATCAATGCATAGAGAAAATCAGAAAGCTATAAATCTGATAAAAGCATCCATTAACAAGGCCTTACACTTTTGCCTTCATGATTGCAGGTCTGCTAGGGATATTCTGGACAAGATGAAACTAACTTGCAGAACAGGGAAGGAAAACTGCATGATGGCTGATGGGAGCGACCATAGCAGCAGCCACAGTGATAAAGAAGAGAACGAAGTTCAGGTAAATCCCTTTGCGGACTATACCTTAGATGATTGGGTAGATGCTTATTCCAAGCTGTTAAGATCTAGCAATAAATTGAGCAAGAAAAATAGATCTATGAAAAAACGGTTAGATAGGTTTGAGAATTCTAAACTTACTGGTGAGGACAGTGATACTCTGAAAACTGAAAATCAGATATTTAGAAGACAGCTGACTGATCTTGATTCTATTACTTCAGATCTGGAATATCTGAAATCTGAAAATGCTAGACTCAAAAAACAAACTGAGGAATCTGGATCTAAATCAGTGAGCCTTGAAAATGAAAATAGATTGATTTCTGAAACTTTGGAGACTATCAGAATAGAAAACTCAGAACTTCAGAAAAGGCTTGAAAATCTTCAATCTGAAGATGAACAAGAAGTGTTTAGTGAATGTCAGACCTCCTTAAGTGTTTTGAAATTTGATGATGAAATCTTGGAACAAAATGGTAAAATGAGACAGAGATCTGCAAGCTAAAACAGTTAAATACAGCTATGTCTGAGAGACTTATCACTCTTGAAAAAGGGAAGAGTGTTAGCCTGGATAGCTCTGATGAGCTAATGAAAGCTGAACAGGAAATTGAAAGTCTTAGGACTGTTAATCAAATGTTGAAAGAAGATGCTGTTTGCTATAAAAAGAAAGCTGATGAATATGAAATCCATGTATCAAAGCTTGGATCAGAAGTTACAGAATTGAGGAAATCTCTTGAGAAATTTGTCAGTGGAAAAGAAAATCTTGATAAAATTCTTGGATCTAAAGTGAATCTCCGAAGAGAGGGTTTGGGCTACAAACCAATAAATAAAAAGAGCTTTGAAAGTAAGCTTCAAACTTCATTCGTGAGTAGCTCTAAGTCTGGCAGCACATCGAATGTGCCTATTTTTGAATTTAGTGCTAAGAAGAATCAAAATTCCACTGACAGCCCTAAGTCTGAGAAACAAGTTCAAAAACAGAAAAAGACTGTTCATGTTCAGAACAAAGATTCAAGGAACTCTCATGATAAAACTGAGAATGCTGTGCCTAAATTGAACAAACACATTCATGCAAATAAAAAGAAAATTTCATGCCATTACTGTCATAGGTTTGGTCACTTGATGCATGAATGTAAATTGATGGAACAGGATGATAGAATGCATGCTAGGAAGTACAATAACAAAAACAGTCCTGTTGAACAGAAAAGAAAAAGTCATTGTTATCATTGTGGAAAAATAGGTCATGTTAGTGAACAATGTTGGTTTGCCAAAGGTAAAGGCAAATATTTTTCAAATTCTAATCATGTCAATTTGTATGAAAATCAGCATGTCTTTAAAAGGAACAGAAATGGGTCCAGGGGCCAACACATGGTGTGTTCCACCTGCAGCAAGTCAGGCCATAGGGCGGTTGACTGCTGGCTTAATGTTGGTAGAAGAAATTCCATCTTCTGCTATCACTGTGAGAAACCTGGCCATACAGTCAAAGACTGCTGGCATTCTCAGAGAAAGAAGGTCAACTCTAAATTTGTTAAACAAAGTGTGTTTGGTAGGAACAAATCTGTTCAAACAAGAAAATCCCTCACATGCTTTGAGTGTGGAAAGCAAGGTCACAAGGTGACTGATTGCTGGTTTTCTGACCATCTGAAACAAAGTGGTGGTAAAAATAGAAACATTCATGCTCATGAATTTAGCACACCTGCTTACATGCATAGTAAGAAATTCAGACCGAGTGGTTCATGTGATTATTGTGGTCGGTCTGGACATTCCATGCCTAGTTGCTATATGAAAAAGCATGATGATATGATGGCTCAGAAGCTTTGGAAAACATCCCATCAAAATGCCACTAACCCTGCAGGACCCAAGGAAACTTGGGTACCAAAATGTGCCAAGTGAGAAACTTTTTGCAGGTGTGTCTTGGGAACGAGAAATAAAAGGGGCAAATAAACCAAGACACCCTAAAAAGGTAAACCCCACTCATGCACCTCTCAGGTAAGTCTCTTGACTTTTCAATGAGTCTGCTTAGATGGCATTAGGTATATAGATAGATTTGTTAATTAGTGGTTTAAACATGCATGTTTGCATTTCCATGCAATAGTTGTTGCGTCTGGATATGCTCATTCTGTGACTGCATACATCTAGAATTCATGACTCATGAATGATTTTCAAATGTTTTGAATGCATACCGTCAGGGGGAGCTGCACTGCATATCATGCACATTTGACTAGTCTAATACCCTTCAGGGTCTTCATGCCCTTCATGAGTAGTTAATGCATCTAATTGCATCTTAGAGTGGCATCATTTAATCATGAAATTTTTCAAAAGAAAAGGGAGGGTTTCAGTTTATGCATTTAGTGAGGGGGAGCATTTCTCATTATTCATTCATGTAATTGCATGTGACCATCATACCTCTCATCAAAGCTCATGTCTGATGACTAATACTCACCTTCCTGTTTGAACTGCAATCTTGATAAACTCCTTGGTGATTGTGAAATGCATTGTATTTCAGCCTCTTGCTTCAACTCTTGTCAGCCATTGTCACTCATACTATCAATTGGTATCCATTGGCATTTGTTGACTTGGCTGTACCTGAAAAATGCTCTTGCCTTCCTTGAAGTCCCAGAAAGATTTCTCTGCGCATATCTTGATCATAAATCCGAAAACATTTTTTTAAGGAAATTTCTATCATATAGGACTATGAATGTCTGAAGCTTTCAGCCGGTTGAAGTTTTATGTATTTCTTGTGTTTTCTTATGAATTCTTCTTGGAAATATCTGAGTTAGTCTTAATAAACTTTAACCAACCCTTTCATGTTGTGTCTTTTAAACTCTTCTGAATCTGAAATTCTGAAATCATGATTTTCCTTGACTGATTTGTATGAAAATATGTATTGTTTTTAAACATCAGGGAACATGGATTATGTCAAATACCAAATCTTGTCAGAGCAATGTCTTTGGTCACTGAGAAACACATCTCATTCATCAAAGAAATGAATTGAGATATGTCATGAAGTGCCATAGTTAACTCTGCTTAAATATGTTGATTAAAAATCTGGCAGAGCAATGGCAGGCACACTGAGAAATACAAGTCCCTCATCAAAGAAATGAGTTTCAGTGTGTCATGAGGTGTAAATGCTATCTCTGTTCTTAAGAAGCATGACAGTTAGTCCTTCCAAGCGCTTAGGGATACTGGCGTCTAAACAACGTGTATCCTCCAGTTGTAAGGATGTACTTAACTTAATTGCTCCTGAATATTGGTGTTAAAAATTCGTTGCCTATCTAGCATGTCATCTGAAATTGTTTGGAAAAGAATCTTCTTTCAATAGAAACTTTGACAGAAATAAATGGTTTCTTGGTTGTTTATCCTCAATACTATCGATTGCATTTCTTGAGGAAATCTTTGAAATTAAGTGAGTAAGAATGAAGAAGGTTAAAAAGGTCTCTCAATATGAAAACTTGGTTCACTTGTTATTAAGAAAACTGATTTCAGATATGAGTAGAAAAGGCTCATGTTCAAACCTTGCATACATAAAATTCTGGTCTGGTTTGTCAACGTAGGTTCATTCATAGGTTTCTATGATGGAAGAGTCTGTAATCATCTGGTTAAATCAGATTTATGAAATTTGATATTCCATTGAAAATCTTTCTCATTCTTTCTGAATTCCTTTTTACTCTCTCATATTGGACTCCAGTTGTTCAGACCAAACTGACTGATTCATTTACACTCAATTCTATCAATTGGTCCCAACTGTTGACTTCCACTCATGTCTTGGGCCTGCATAAGCATGGTAGATGCATAAGGGTTGTATGACTAAGGGGGAGCTAGTCAAACTAATTGCATAACATGCCTTTCAGGTTTTGACTCATGCATAGTTCTCATATCCTACATGAATTGTCAATGAATGTGCACTCATATAGTTAATTTTCAATGTTATTTTTACTGAGATGACCTTATGTTCTGATGCATAACTCCCTGTGTGCTTGCTGCTATGCTCCACTTCGTTAGGGGAAATTTGTTATGTCAGAAACTTTCAATTGGTGTCAAAAAATAGATGCTCTTTCAATAATTCCAAACAAAAGGGAGACTTGATTCATGCATTTTATTGAGCTCCTAACTCTTTACATGATTGAGTTCTTCATAATTCAGTGCTCCTGTGTGATTGAAAATATGACATATCTACAGGGGGAGAAGCTCTTGAAAGGATACATTTGGAAGATAGATGTCACACTCCAAAGGGAAGTATAACATTCATGTGCTTTACTGAATTGTTTCCCTATGTCATTTTTTTTGATGAAGGCAAACGGGGAGAAGAATCTAATCTGAGTCAGTGTAACTCATAGTGTTGCCATCATCAAAAAGGGGGAGATTGTTGTGCCCGTGTGTGGTTTTGATGATGGCTGACACACCATGAGTCACACTGATTTGGTGATGGCTGTCTGTTCACTAGCTGCGTTGACGCTACAAGGACACTGCGTTGACGCAGTAGTTGATGGCTTACTTGCTGCGTTGACGCAGTGGATCAATTGTGTTGACGCCATGCTGCCTTGTCTTCTTTTGTATGGATGTCTATACATTGCACAGCATCCTCCAACTCTATACATCGCTCGCTCTATCAGCCTTTCATCACAGAGTCTGTACATTGTCTCCTGACTCAAGCATCACTTCGGGAAGTCTATACACTGGTCTTCACTTGATGTCTATACATTGGCTCAGACTTACCAAGTCTGTACACTGCCCTTGAGTTCCAAGTCTATACACTCCATCAGTGTACATACTTTTTCATTTGCTGGTTCAAAGTCTATACACTCATTTCTTCACGCATCAAAGCCTGTACAGCCTGGCTGCCTTCATGAGTTCTGTGCCTTTAGTGCGTTGATGCACTTGGCTAACTGCGTAGACGCAATTGTGCATCTTTCACTTTCTGCCTTGCTCACTGCGCCGACGCTGACACAGGATGCGTTGACGCATTGGCCAGTTGCCAAGGGCGTGAGCATCTCGCTTGAGGAGCTGAGGCGACGCTGCACGATGGAAGCGTTGACGCCTTGGGATGAAACCTTCTAGCGTTCAACCCTATATATGCTGCTTGACTACTCTGTACATCCGTTGCCTACTTCTGTTTCAAAGTCTACACATTCATTGTTAAGGTACTGCTCATAAAGCCTATGAAATGCACGTGATCCGAGGTTGCCACCTGGCACGCTGATCCGATGATAACGCCCTAAATGCTGCAGCTATAAATATTAAGCCGCCTCCATCTGAAGACGCATGAAAAAGAGAAGATAAGAAAGGAAGATCGAAATGCAGAGAGTGCCTCTATGATACAGAGTATAGAGAAGAAGAAGAAAAGAAGTGAGAAGAAGGAGAAGGCAGAAGCAGTGAGAAGAAGAAGAAGAAAGAAAGAAGAAGAAGAAGAAAAGAGAGTTCGTGCTGGGAGAAAGAGAGAAGCAGAAGAAGAAGCTCCTGCTGGACCGTGGATCAAATCCAGGCCAGCCAGCTCCTGCGAGAGCCACATTTGATTTTATCTTTTCAGCTTTCTGTTGCTGCGGTTTTTGTTTTTCTTTTTTTAAACAGTCACTTGTTGTTCTTCCGATTGCCCTGTTGGGGATCGGGTTCCTCCTGTGGACTCAGGAGAAGGGAGATCTTGTGTCTTCGGTTTGCAAGTAGCTGGGTGCTACTTGTGGTTGGTTCCCTCCGGTTGGGAGGAAGGGAGGTCTGAGACCTCTAGGTTGCCTTTGATAGGGTGTCATTGGTAGGTTCCCCTCCGGTTTGGAGGAAGGGAGGTTTGGTCCTCCGGTTCTGGGCTTGTGGGTAGCAAGTCCAGGGGTTCCCTCCGGGTCTGGAGGAAGAGAGACCGTGTGTCTCTGGTTTCCAGGTGGCTGGGAGTCACTTGGGGTGTCCCTCCGGTTGGGAGGAAGAGGGGAGGTTGTTCCCCTGGTCAAGCTGTTTGGCAGCAGTTGTTGCAGACTGAGTCTGCTGTGCTAGTGTTACTAGTGGAAGCCTCACTCCGGTTGGGAGTGAGGGGTGGACGTAGGTCTTTGGACCGAACCACCTAAAAATCTCTTGAGTAGTGGTTTATTTGTGTGTTTTGCTTCCGCTAGATGATTGATTAGGAGCGCTCCAAGTGTCTCTTCATTTGTTCAATTGAATTAGTTTCTATTCTGGTATTGTGTTTAGCTTCCGAAGTTTTAATTGGGTGATATTCCTAGCATGATACATTCACCCCCCCATCTGTATCCAGGGCTTGCACCCTAACAGGTACTAGTGTAGTTCGGTAGCCCCCGACCTTGAGTTCGGGGTGTGTTTCTGGTACAGTAGGAGTAGCTGTAGTGCCGAGTTTTGACAGGCCACCGGTTCGCTGTTCTTGCTGTCATTGTGGCTCTCCTTTCCGCTACCGCCATTGTTTCCGGTTGGGGTTCCGCGGGATCCCTGCTAAGTCTCTATTTTGGAGACTCATTCCCTGCTTTTCAGGTGTGGCGGTTCTTCTTCCTCGAGGTTCGAGGGCGCGGTGCAGAAGTTCTCAGTTGCCAGCTCGCCGGGCCGAGTGTTCACTCGGCATGTAGTATGTTTTTACTATTTTAGACTGTACTTTCTGTTGGACTGGACTCTGTTGTAGCTGTAGTTGTTTATTTATTTCTGTTAATTGTTCAATTTTCCTACTTTATTTCATATTTCTTTGTGCCTCCACACTCCTTTTAGCCCTTCCGAGCCCTCCCGGCTCGTGGGCGGCGGTTCGAGTCTCGGGTTATCGGGTCTCTCCCGGTAATTGGATTCTCGGGTCGTTACACTCAAATCCCACTGGGAATTATAAAATCTACCATGAATGTTAGCCGTCAGGTGAATGAGCCATGAAAGATGCTTGAAGCAAAGCCTAGAAGGCCCCTTACATGCATCGTGCAATCAAAGAACAACATATGCAGGGGAACTACGGCAGCCGCCTCCCTGGAAGAAAATGTGAGCCGGTCATTCTGACCATGGGAGCCCCCGAGGCCTCGAAGAAGTGACCAAGACAGTCAAGGGACGAGAGCAACATCCTCTGCTCTCCCTGTCTGGGAGGCCTCAAAAGAAAAATAAGAAAAGTAGAAAAGAAAGAGAATTAATTTTGAGGTAGCGTGGTCTTCAAACCCGCCTCTCCACCAAAAAATAAGAGAAGAAAAGAAAGAGAATCACGAGGCAAGCATGGTCGTCGCACCTGCCTCTCCACAAAGAAGAAGAGAGGAAAAGAAAGAGAATCGCGAGACAAGCATGGTTGTCGCACTCGCCTCTCCCAAAATTATGAGGCAAGTATGGCCTCCGCACCCGCCTCTGTGAAAAGGGGAAGAAAGAAAAAGAACAAGGAATGGAGCAGAGGATGGAGTCAAGATAATCAATGTACCAATATAGAAGAAGATGCTGATGGTACTTTCATGTGGTCGGCGTCATGACCTTTCATCTGAGCGGACAAATGTCTTCCATTCGGCTTTTGGCCACTTAACAAAAAAAACCAAGAGACCTTTCATGTGGTCGGCGTCACGACCTTTCGTCCAAGCCGACAAATATCCCTTTTTTTTTTGGAAAACCCTACCTAGGAGTATTTTGGAGAATGAGCCCAAAGAGGAGCATTCCCAACATACCACTAGGAGGTTAGTTTTATTAATGAGAGAACGAAAAATGAAGAAAATTACAAGATTCGGACGCTAGGCAAACCTAGCTTATCCAGTCGGGCAGCACCCTGAACATTTTTGGGGAGCTCATGATAAGAAAAGAAAAGATTACATTTATTCAGGCAAGCTAGTGAAGCTAATGAATCTGCAACATTATTGGCTTCTCTGTATATGTGAAGTAAGGAATCCCTATGTGAGAGCATATCCCAAATTTCTCTGATATAGGAAAGAATGGCCCATGGACAATTAATCTGTTTACTAACAGCTTGCACCTGAACCTTGGAGTCACATTCAATCAACGTAGGATGTGTATTGATGGTGGAAAGGTATTTAAGGCCATCGAGGAGAGCTCTAGCTTCAGCGATAATACTTGAGCTGGGACCATAGTAGTGAGAAAAAGCTAGAAGAATGTTTCCTTTAGGATCCCTAATAACTCCTCCCCCACCAGAAATTCCTGAGCGCTTACATGCCACATCAGTGTTAAGCTTGAGAGATGGCCATGGGGGACATAACCATTTAACTACCATAAGTTGAGGATTTCTTTTGTTGACAACCTGAATACCAAATTGAGTGAGAATTTCCCTCTTGCTAGAATGAGTTTCTTTGAGACCAGATAAATCACAGATTTCCTTTGTTTGAGCTTTAATCTTATGTAGCATGTAATTCTTAGTTATGGTCTGGCCTTCATACTTGGCCATATTTCTGGTAGACCATAGTTCCCACATAGTGTAGCCAATTGATGCCAATGAAAAGAGACCATACATGGATTTAGAGCTGTTGTGTGAAACAGATTTCAGTATCCTTGACTTTGCAGAATTACCATCTAACATCAAACCTGAGCTTTGGAGAGATGACCAAATAAATACAGCATTGTCACTGCTGATGAATAGATGATTTAATGTTTCCTCGTGAGGCTGTTGGCAGCAATAACATTTAGAGCATAAGTTTATTCCAAGCACCTGTACATTAGAGTCCGTGGGGAGGCAGTTATTGATGATTTTCCACAGAAAAATAGAAATCTTTGTAGGCAGCCAGGTGGACCAGAGCGGTTTCCAAGGCAGGTTTAACTGAATCTGGTTAAGGTTGCAAGCATGTTTATAGAGGGAGGAAACCATATATTGACCTGAGTGTGACAAACTCCAGGCTTCCTTGTCGGCATATGAGGAAAGAGTAGTATTCCTGATTGCTTTAGTTACTTCAGATGGTAGGAAATTATCAATGAACTGTTTTACTTCAACAGTCGGGTGCAGTATACAGTCTTTAACAGAAGCCTTTGTGTTGTTGATAAGTTCAGCAGGAACAAAGGAAACCAGGGGTTTATTACCTAGCCAGGTATCATACCAGAAATTAGTAGAACTGCCATCCCCAAGGATAATTCTTGTATGCTGTAATATGAAGCTTTTGGCAAGAGACCAGGATCTTCGACTATGACCTTTCATGTTTCGACAAATATCCTCCCTTTGGCTCTTGCCCACCCAAAAAACAAGAGACCCTTCTCATGGTCGGAGTCACGACCTCTAGTCCAAATCGATAAATACTCAGCCATCGGGGCTTCAAGCCGACTAAACATTCAATCATCGGCGCCCCAGCCGATAGCTATCCAATTATTGGCTCTCATGCCAACGGCTTTCCAATCATCGGCCCCGAGTCGACAACTTTTCAATCATCGGCCCCTAAGTCGAAAGCTATTCAATCATCGGCATCCAAGCCGATAGCTTCCCAATTATTGGCTCTCATGCCAACAGCTTTCCAATCATCGGCCCCGAGCCGACAGCTTTTCAATCATCAGCCCCTGAGCCGACAGCTATTCAACCATCGGCTCAAAGTCGAAAGCTTCCTAATTATCGGCTTCTAAGCCAACAGCTTCTCAACCATCGGCATTCGAGCCGATAGATTAAGCCAACAAGCAACTCCACCTTCGGCCTTTGGCCACCCAACAAAACAAAAGAATAGACCCCTTTACTTTAGTCTAGGTCCTTCTCCAGACAGAGAATTAACAAAGAGACCTTTCACTTTGGTTCGGATCTTCCCCTGGCCAGAGAATTAAAGAAGAGACCCTTTCACTTTGGTTCGGACCCTTCCCCGGCCATTGAACAAAAGAATAGACCCTCTCACTTGGGTTTGGATCTTTCCCCCGGCCAAAGAATTAAAGAATGGACCCTCTCACTTTGGTTCGGATCCTATCCCCTGGCCAGATAACAAAAGAAAAGACCCTTCACTTTAGCTCGGACATTCCATCCTCGTCAGAGAATACAAAAAGGTTCCGTCTAAGGTAACGAATATCCTACCTTGGCCAGGAGCTGACGTCCGAATAAAAGACTGCCCTTGGCTAATACCAACCTTTTGTCCTACCGAGATCCATCACAACACATAAAGCCCTTTCTCCCTTGCTGCGAAAGTGCCTGCTAAGCCCAACAAAAATGACAAAAAATAGAACAAAACAAGCAACAGACAAACAAAAAAACACACAAAAAGAAAGAAAACAAGCAAAAAAAAATGAAACAAAGCAAAAAACAAAATAACAACAAACAACAAACAAACAAAAAGGAGATAAATAAAAAGTCCTGCATGGTTCTTGATTTTTGAATGCTTACTCTTGCATGCTTGCCAGTAGTATAACGAATCACATTTTCCTTGAAAAGTCATAGGACCATACCTCCTTGAATAAATAATGCCGCCCTACATAGGACGCGTGTGTGCCATGCCACATGCTAAGGGAGAAGAAACTAATTCTGGTAAGTGCATACGTCAAGGGGAAGAGTCGTAGCTATGTTCTTAGAAGAACTCGCAAAATATACCCTAGACACACCCCCACACTTCACACATAATGTGAATCAATGACTTTGGCCATAGGGATTCCAGATTTTCTTCTTAGCACCCTATGGACGCTTGAATGCCTACACTCACATAGAAGGCGATCGTGAGGAAAAAGCTGCATGCCCCCTTCAAAAAAAAAGAAAAAAAATGTTGAAGAAACGGAACGTGGATCCAAGTAGCCGGGAATCCCCACTGAAACAAATGAGGAAACCCGTGCGAAAATGGTGAAGCAAACCGCAGTAGAGATGAATCCTAGTAGCTGGGAATCCCCACTGAAACAAATGAGAAAACTCGCGCTAAACGGTGAAGTCTAAAATTCTAAATAGATAAGGGGGCTGTGCGAACCTATCGAATGTCGAGAACCAGAAATGAGCGTGTAGGCGGTAGAGTAATCCTCGAGTGTTACCTAGAAAACCTGCGTATCCCTATGTTTAGGGTCCATTACCCACATACATGTACTCCCGTACCACGGAGGAATTGTCTCGGGCATAAATTGTAGTTTTGAGTATGAACATAGATTATGTGGTTTCCCCGTCACGTATGCACACCTCTTTTAGTTGCGCGTCGTGAATCACACGCTGTCCTAGAATCACGAGCATTTTCCTTATCCCATCCCCAATAGGGGGGAGTTATAATACTATGTACTTATGTCGTGCATGTTATGCTGAATGCCTGCATGTCTGCGTGCTTGGGTATAAATAAAAATTAATGAAATAAGTAAAACGAATGAATGAACAAAATAACAAATAACATGAGATGAATAAAAAAAAGGATAAGAAAGGAAAGAAAAAATAATAACACCGCAACACCACAACCTTTTGTCCCACCGACGAATAAACCTGTGGCCCAGACCTTCCGTCTAGAGCCATGAACAACAGTCACTTCCACTCTAGGTAGGACCTTCCGTCCGGCTAGAAAACAAAAGCCCCCGCCACTTTGGCCCGGACTTTACACGCAGTCGAAGAATAAAAGATCCCTTTCACTTTAATTTGGACATTCCATTTGACTAAAGAATTAAAAACCCCTTATATAGCCGGTACCCCTAGTGCATTAAAGAACAAAAGAACCTTTCACCTTGATGCAGACCTTCTGTCCAGATCCAGGAAGAGAGAATAAACCCTTTCCTTATGTTGACATTAACCCCTGTCAACGAAGCAGCCAAGAGACGAAGAGACCATGTTGGTCTCCGACACCCTGTCGGTCCCGACAAATGCATACCTGATTCGGACCTTCTATCCAGAGCAGAGAAGAGAGAATAAACCCCTTTCTTATGTTGACACTAATCCCGTGTTAACGAATCAGCCAAGAGACGAAGAGACCACGTTGGGCACTGACACTCTGCTGGTCCCAACAAATGCACACCTGATTTGGATCTTCTATCCGGAATAGGGAAGAGAGAATAAACCCTTTCCTTGCATTGACACTAACCCCGTGTTAACGAATCAGCCAAGAGACGAAGAGACCATGTTGGGCGCTGACACTCTGTTGGTCCTGACGAATGCACACCTGATTCGGACCTTCTGTCCGGAGCAGGGAAGAGAGAATAAACCCCTTTCTTGCATTAACACTAACCCCGTGTTAACGAATCAACAAAGAGACGAAAAAGTCAGATTGGTCTCAGACACTCTGTTGGTCCCGACGAATGCATACCTGATTCGGACCTTCCGCCCATACCAGGGAAGAGAGAATAAACCCTTCCCATGCTTTGGCACTAACCCCATGCCAATAAAAAGACAAAAGATGAACAAACTACGTCAGCTTCCGACGTCCCATCGATACCGACAAATACCCTTTCCGATTTGGACCTCCCGTTTAGGTCATTGAAGGAACAAACTCTTCTCTCCGTCCCTTCGGGGATACGAACAACCCTTTCAACCTGGACCTTCTGTCTAGATCATTGAATGAATAAATTCTTCTCTCCGTCTCTTCGGGCGATGAATATCTCCTTTGAATCAACAAATTCTTCGACCTGTCCCTTCGGGTGACGAATACCTCTTTTAAGGGAGCAAACCCTTCTATCTGTCCCTTTGGGTGACGAATGCCCCTTTTGATTTGGACCTTCCGGCCAGGTCATTGAAGGAACAAACTCTTCGTTCTGTCCCCTTGCGGCGACGAACATTCCCTTGTGATTTGGACCTTCTGTCCGGATCATTCAAGAAATAAACTCTTCCCTCCGGTCCTTTGGGTGACGAATACCCCTTTTGATTTGGACCTTCCGGCCAGATCATTAAAGGAACAAATCCCTCTCTCCGCCCTCGTGGCATGCCTGGCATAACTTCAGCCTTTATGGCCCACGTTTCAACAACTTTGGCTTTCATTGCCCGATCTCCTCATCGTGCTAAACAAGTCTCTAAAGGGCTACACCCGCAGGCCCCGCTCTTTTTTCCCTCCCTCGCGCTACCTGCGGGTGGGGGGCATTTGTGGACACCTAAATTTTCACGACCAACGGTCAAATTTCAACTCTGGCGATGGTGGGGCGGCATCCTACACATGGCACTGTGCCATCATGAATTTGCATTCTAAGGGACGAATTAATACAAAATCGAACGAGGTCCTAACTTCCTTGAAAACATAGTCCGAAGCGTGGAGGCCTGTGCGTCAAAGAAGAAAATAAAAGAAAATAAAAAAGAAGGGAGAATAAAAAAGGGGAAAAGAAAAGAAGAATAAGTAAATAAAAAATGGAATAGAAAAAAATAAGAAATAAATATAAAAATAATAATAATAATAATAATAGAATAAAAGAAGAGAAGGAAATAAAATATAACCGGTGATCTTTTTCCCTTCTCGTCCAGTGCCCCCCCCACTCCACCGGATCACACACTCTCCACCTTATCAACCCAAGACCCTCCACCGGATCACATCTCCCACCATCCCACCGGATGACACCTTATCGGATCACCAAAAGTCTCCACCGGATATCACCAACCGCCCCACCGGATGAGCCCCTTCTCCTTCGCGCCCCCTTACCTTTTCATTAGTTTCTCCACCGGATCGACCGCTCCTTCTATACACCCTCCACCAGATCACTCCTAAAACACCCCTCCGCCCCTCCTCATCCGACGGGTGCGAGCGCGATACGATAGCAACTCTGGCGAACCGACATGGACATCACGCTCCTCCAAGGGCCCATCCAGCCCGTTCAACAGTCCCACTCAGGCCTCCATCCGGTAGCTCTCCCTACTGAACCGACGGCTCCCTGTTGATACGGTAGCACCACCGCCATACGATAGAGCTCCCCATCTGGGGTGTCTTCCCCATCCGGCAGGCTCTGGGCGATCCGGTAGAGGCGCCCTCCCCATACGGCAGTAGCAACGCATACGGCAGCAGCGACTTCTCATCCAACAGCGCCTCCAAGCCATCCGCCACGACCAGAATCTGTAGGCCATCTCCTTTCGGCAAAGGCATAAATCGGCGGCAGGGACTATGCCCGTTCGCCCATCCGGCAGTGTCTTCATGGTACGACAGCTTCGAATCGAAAGCCTTCATCCGGCACACTCCATCTGTTGGTGCTCCCAGGTTGATCTGAGGGAGCCGCTAAACCAGTGGCTGAACCAGTGATCCAGTGGCCCTCTCGGCCTTGTCATCCGGTGGCCGCTCCCCACCATGCGTGAACTGGTGATACGGTGGCTAGCCCCATCCGGTGGCTCACCCCAGCATCCCATCCGGTGGCTCCGGCGAAGAGGCTCTGCTTCACTTTGATGAAAACGGCAGGCAGATCTTTTCCAAAAACTATTGGGCATTACCCCTGTCCGGGGGTCCTTGCTTTGGCGCGCAACGGCTGGATGTGACACTTGATCATTCGGGCAACTACGGAAGCCGTCCTTCCTTTGCTACCAACCCTCTGTCCACCCCAAATGCGGTATGCAGACGATCGACGTGAAAAGCCAAGGCTGGGAGGAGATTCGGTGATCTCCTTTGACCCGTTGCTGCCAGCATGGCCGTCCCGATGGTCGGATATATATATAGAGAAGAGAACAGAAAACAAGAGAAGGAGAACCAGAGGGGAAGAAGAGAAGAAAGAAGGGTCTGCCGCACCGTTCGCCTCCACCGAGTGAGGAGAGAATAGAAGAAGGAAAGGGGAAGGTGAACGAGAGAGTGAGTGAGGCTTGGGAGGGGAGGAGATCATGCTCTGTTTCCCCCTTCTCCACTATATCTTCCATGTTTCTTTGTGTTCTCCCCTACTTTAACTCTCTTTCTGTATATGTTAGCCCCTGTGCTCACTCCTGTTCCAAGGAACAAAGTCTTCTCTTACGAGCTCCTCCGGCTTGAATGTGTATCTTCCTGTATCCCATGGGAGGTTGGCATGAGGGTCTGCCCAATATGACGAGCTAGGCTTGAAGTTAACGGCTTGAGGACCATCCTGTCTCAGAGCTCCCCTTCTTCTTACTCCCATGAGTCCCGGTGGGCATCATTCTTCCTTTGTTCGCCCACTATCCTTCTGGTAGAGGGAGTTTCCTGGCACCTTGGTTTAGGGTCCATTCAACTCAATGGATGGCGTCCCTGAACCAACCCTGCAGGGTAAAACCCCTCCCTTTGGCCGTCAAAGCACCCCCATGCTTCTAGTGTTCACCCTTGCCACCACCCTTGATATGGTGGCTCTTTACCACCACTCGGTACGGTGGCTCTCACCACCACTGCATACGATGGCCCCTTGCAATCGCCTTCGATACGGTGGCGCCCTTTGCCACTCCATCCTTTGATCCAGTGGCCTTGGTCACCTCCACAGCTCGACACGGTGGCTTTTCCCACCTTCTCCTTCGACCCGGCGGAATCGTCGTGTTCGTCCCTTTTCTTGGCCCAACGGACCTGGCGAATCCATCTTGGTGTTTTAGTCACCCTCTCTGTTGGTTAGGTGGTTTGCCTACCTTAATCATTCGACCCAGTGGCACCACTCTCTTCATCCGGTGGCACCCGCCTCCTCTTTTGATCCGGTGGAACCCTTCCGTTCCACCCCCTTGATCCGGTGGCCCCCTCGATCTGGCGGCGTTCACCTTCTCTTTCGATCCGACAGCACCTTGCTGTCCCTCGATCCGGTGGCACCTTTCTGCCCTTCGATCCGGCGGCACCTCGCTGTCCCTCGATCAGGTGGCACCTTTCTGCCCCTCGATCCGGTGCCGTCTGTTGTGACGCTTAAGGTGATCTAAAGGGGGGTGAATAGATTAGTCACCCGATAAAAACGACTGCAGCAGATTCAAGTGCGGAATATAAGAACTTCTGCTAAACAGATAGAGGGCACAAAGCAAAGACCAGCCAGAACTTCTAAAGAACCGTCCTAAACAGTCATCTACTGCGCAAAGTACAAGAATAAAGAAGCGATGCAAACCACAAAGCAATCACACAGTAGACAGGAGTTTTTAGGTGGTTCGGTCTTCCAGACCTACGTCCACCCCACACTCCAACTAGAGTGTGAATTCCGCTGACTAACAGCTTGAATCGCTGGGCCTCACAGCTTGCCTACATCAGTTGAGCATCACAGCTTACTTCCGCTGGGCAATACAGCTTAGCCATCCGCTGACTCACAGCTTGACCGCTGGGGACTACAGCTTAACCAGACCAGTGGAATCCTCCACTGCAAACGCTGAGCTTCACAGCTTGCTCCGCTGGGCAATACAGCTTAGCCGTCCGAGGTTTCCACCTCGCCGCTGTGCATCACAGCTTGCACTGCTGGCAAACAGCTTGAAGAAAGGTTTGAAAAGAAAACACAAAACAGGAAACAATCAGCGACTGAAAGCTGAAAATAAAGCACAAACAATATGGCTCTCAACAGAGCTGACTGGCCTGGATTTGATCCATGGTCCAGTGAGGATAGATCTTCGAATGAAGCTTCTCTCTGCCCCTCCTTTCTTTTCTTCTTACTGTCTACTCTCCTCTCTGCTCTTCTTCTTCTTCCGATCACTCTGTCTCTCTTTCTTTCTCTTTCTCTTCTTCACTCTTTTTCTTTCTCTTCCTCTTCTTCTGGATCGTGCAGGCACTCACTGCTTCTGCTCTTCTGCTTCAGCTCTCACAGCTTCGATCGGTCTTCTTCTGAGGAAGAAGCTTAGTATATATAGCAGCAGCAGGTAGGGCGTGTGCTCTCCACAGTTCCCGCCCAATTGCCTTGACCACGTGGCAGCATCTCAGCCTGCTGGATTACACGTGTCACGATCCTTAGCCATCTCCATCTTGGATCTCGTGCCCTCCTTAAGTTCCTCGACCAACAGTCCTGTTAGAACAGACGAGGATGCACTGAGTTAATTCAGATAGCAATGTATAGACTTTGTTTTGAACGATGCACAATGCATAGTGTATGGACTTAGCGTGAATGCGAGAAGATGATGTATAGGGAAGTCTACACATTGAATCGTGGACTATGCCCTTGAAGAATGTACAGACATGAAATGAATGAAGAACACGGGCTGTACATACTTGATAGCATGCATCAATGTATAGACTTTAGACATGATGCAATGTATAGACTTGACTGCACAGAGACGCTAAGTGAGACGCACCTTAACAAGCACTGACTTGATGCTCACACGGCTGTACATACTTGCATGAGACGCTGGGTGAGACGCTAAGTGAAACGGTGCATGAACGATGACACAGGCTGTACAGACTTTGAATGATGCATGCACAAAGACGCTAAGTGAGACGGTGCATGAACGATGACACAGGCTGTACAGACTTTGAATGTGTGCGATACTTATCAATGTGTAGACTTGCACATATGCATGAAGAGCACTGACGATGTATAGACTCTGAATGCATGAACTATGCACATGCATGAAGGGCACAGACGATGTATAGACTTTAAACTTGCTGTGCCTGCGACAAGGCGATGTACAGACTTACTGTGCCTGCGACAAGGCGATGTACAGACTTACTGTGCCTGCGACAAATGCGATGTACAGACTTACTGTGCCTAACGTTTATGCCTGAGTGCATCATGTATAGACTTGGTGTGTGCATAAAGCAACCGACGAATGCACCGATGCAGTGTATGCAGGAGAACTAACAGTGCAGTCTATACAACAGATCATGCATCGACTATATATAACGTGCAACAATGTTTAATGAACCGATGCAGAGACTGACACAGTGAGATGATTGTGATCATGCATCAATTAATCAATCTTTCATTCTCATAGTGCTGCTGACATCAAAATCATTGATACTCATAGTGTTTGCTGACATCAAAACCACAGGGGCACAACAGCGTCCACCACCCCTCCCATCCGGTGGCGCCATCTGCCCCTTGATCCTGCAGCACCCTCATCCGGTGGCGCTTCCCTCTCGTCTTCTCATCCGGCGGTCTGCCCTCCTCCTCGCTGACCCGGTGGGGTCGTTTTCTTTGTCCTATGTTTTACCGTGAACGTATATACTCTGCAACGTGCCTCGCAAGGTTTTCACCAAGGTGTTACCACTCCGGTGGGCATCTTTTATTTTGGGACACGTCACTCCCTGTGGACGTGTACCCGCTTTACTCCTCCCGCAACCGGATCCGGGGGGAGATGCTGCTGAATTTTTACCAGGATAATACATATTAAAAGATTAAAAAGGAGTAACGAACAAAAATAATAATAATAATTGACGGGAGATGCTCTGATTTAGACAAGAGAACTGTGGAAGGCATTACAGAATGGGACTGAATAGACCAAACACTCCATCATCAATATACTAATAATCAAGAATTGTACGAATCAATTAATAAATAAATAAATAAATAAACACACGCACTTTCACTTTCACTCTCACGTAAACACACAACCAATAAATGTAAGGTGCAAATAAAAAGGGAAAGAGTCAAATTCTCAACGTTGAATCGGCAGTCATGGTTCCCTCTTTTCATATTGAACATCTTTTTAATTAATTAAACCCCTTTTGTCATCATTTATTCATGCCCTTTGTTCACCCTAGAAATAATTAAAGCAATAAAGGTAGTCTAACATAAATTAAAAAGTAAATATATATCTATAATAACAAAACAACATAAAAATAATGATAATAACACTAATAATAAATGATAATGATAACCATAACAATAAATGATAATAATAATAAATATGTATAAGAAAGTCAAACAAAAAAGGGGAAGAAGAATAACAACAAAACCAAAATAAAATGATGGGATAAATTAAAAAAAACACAATAACACTCTTAATAAATGAAGAAAATACACTCACGCTTGCAAATAAAAAAGGGAGGGGAGTCGAATAACTCATCCAAGAGAATATGATCATAATGATAACAAACTGTCAAAAGTGGGCACGTGCATTTAAATAAAAGTCAAATAATCAAAAACACGAACGCGCATATCTTGACATCATTTCGGGAACCTCCCCTCCCCAGACCTTGGGCACGGGAACATATACGGCGCCTCGGTAAATCGAGCTTGTATCTCGGGGATCACCCCGATGTGATCGTGGCTCGATTTTGCCCCAGGGCCAATAGCTTAATAGACCAGACTTGCTTCGAGTGGGATTTAATCCCGCATTCTTATTAAATTTACCGTATACTCGGCATACATTTGCACGTGTTTGTATCCGTCTCCATCACGCTTTCAACACGGACTTTCGTCTGAATACAAAATGGTCGGTAAGCGACCAACATGATTTAATCATTTTCACCCCACCGAGGGACATTTTAAAGTAATTCGAGATTCTCGTTATCTCATTTTATTAATGTTACTCTTTAGGCCGTAGGGCCCTTAATCCTGGCGATCAATCAAGGGTATTCCCCTCTCTGAGGGGATGTAAATGGCGTTGTGACCTTTATGGCACGGTGGGTTTCGATCCCGACACGAACTACACAATCGTCTGACGAAGTCAGTCGAGCGCACCTAGGTTTCCACGAGGCCCGAATAATTCGTCACTTTGTGACTGGCACGCCCACGCACTTAATAAACTAATAAACCTATCGAATAAATCAATAAATGAATAAACAACGATTTATTTAAAAAGTGCGTCCACACAACCTTCCCTCAACATCGGAAGTAACAGCCCCAACGGAGACTCCTCAACAGTCCCCGCAGAAGAAAGAGGCAAGAGAAGGGCAAGCCATGTCACATGTGCCACATGAGCCTCCGAGACCCCGCTGGGTGGAGGAGATGCGACTATCCAATGTCCATGTGGGCAGCAGAATTATGAAGATGCTGAAGAAGCTCCCAACAAGATTTTCCATATGGGAGATCCTCTCCTTGAGTGAAGAAGCTCGCCAAGCCATTATTGATGCCTTACAGGCACCAGCCCAATATAAAGCACTTTTGACAGAGGTCAACTCCGGGATGACTATTACATTCACGGAGGATGACATGTAAATTCCTGACCCAAATCATAATAGACCTCTATATATGAGGGGGCATCTCAACTGTCAGCCACTAAGCCGGATTATGATAGATCCAGGAGCTGCTGTGAACATCTTGCCTTACTGCATCTACAAGAAGTACTACTTCGATTTGCACCTCACCAAGGTGAAAGATATGAGGATCGCAAGCTTCAACTAGAAGTGCGAGACTCCACTCGGAGTGGTAGAATTCAACCTCACATTGGGTGACTTCACCACCACCGTGCAATTCTATGTGATAAATTCAAGTACCACATATAAGGCTGTATTGGGACGACCCTAGTTACATAAATATCAGATAGTGCCCTCTACGTTACACCAATGTATCAAACACTGCCACAACGGCAAAGAGGAAAGGATGTTTGCAGATCTGCATCCCTTCGAAGTAAATGAGTGCCACATGCTTGATGCACCATTCTATACAGAAGTCTCCCAAGGGGTGAAGAAAAGAGAAGCTCCTGCAAGACAGAAGAAAGCAATGTTAGAAGCAGATGAATGGTCCCCTCCACCACCCCCGGGTTACGTGGAACAACAGGATGTCGCCCGTGTCTCTCAGACTGGGGACTTTGCTAGAGTTGCACCACCAGCTGCTTACCCTGTCAAAGCAGATGATGGCATAAAAGATAATCTCTATCTTATTGAAGTCCCGCCTGGACTGTTCAAACCCATTCCAAGATTGGAATGCCAGACCGTGCAACCACTGAAAACTATAGAGGTTCCCCGTTTGGGTGAACCCCCTATGATATTCTACCCTGGAGAACCTGCCGATAAGGATGATGAAGACTGTGTAATCCCAGAAGAGGTAGCTAACAGAATGGTGCCAATATCAGGTCTAGATTACACTACCCAACGGGTCTCCCAGATGTTTGCCAAAATGCAAATCCCCTTGCTGCAGCCTGTTGGCCAGAAGAAGTCATTCCAGAAGCTCTGGGATCCGCCCAACAACAACAAAGAATTACTGAGGATCACTCGGCATCCGGGGCTAGGCTATACTCTACAGGAGTATTATTAGATAGAGGTAGATGTTATCTCCACCTACTTCACCCACGAAGACCCCGTCGAGGGAGATTATGATGATTACCCACCATATGGCGAAGAACCAACACAACGCCCCAAAGGTGGTGCTGAAACCCATGTTGTGCCACTGTGGTCATTTGAGTCATTCGACATCATCCTGTGGTCATTTGAGCTATTTGATATTCTTAGTTTTGATAATGGCTAAACACTATAAGTCATTGTTCTTTTCCACTCTCATATGAGTGACATACGTGATATTTTGTTCAGGACAGATAAGCCAATGAATGGACAAGGAATTGAGTGGAGATGACAAATGTGAAAGCCTAATGATGGCGCCCAAGCAAGGATGGAAATCCTTTCAAATCGTGATCAATCAAATGATCAAACTCATGGCAGTCGCCAGGCAAACCAAATGTGTGGATAAGCATCTTGCCTTTCTACCATTCAATACAGGTGGTATATGTCATTTACTGTCAAGCACCATTGGTAAGATTCTTACCTTGTCATAGCCATCAATCTCACCATGGGTATTCCATTTACCTCTCATTTCTAAACTTCACAATGATAACTTGGATTGATAACTATCAAGTTCACTCTTCAAATGCATTAGTTTCTCATTCCAATCATGGTAACATGCTCAAATGATCTTGATGTTTCTAATGCATAAACCAAGTGAAATCCAACCCCCAAATGTATGAAATAAATATCTTCTTAAAGTCATTGTTATTTGGATGTAATTCATTAGGCTAACACTTCAACTTTGCAGGACTACGTCATTCCAGTCGACACTTCACATAGCCACGGTCGATGCACAAAGAAGCATCACTAAGAGAACCCAAGGTCAAAGACTCAGTTGACACCTTCAAGACTATCAAGGTTGATGCCACAGATGAGAACTGACTGCTAAAGAAGTTAAGCGATTGAGCTAATGGGTTAACGGACCGAACCGGGAAACCTGGGGGTCTGCCCAGTTTGCGGTCGACCGCTAGCCCAAGGGCGATCGACCGCCCCTGCCAGCAGCTCACAGCCTGCAGCTCTCTCAGTGGCGGTCGACCGCCAGCTTAGTAGCGGTCGACCGGAATTTCCAGGGATGAAATATCTACATGTTTTCTCAATAGCGGTCGACCGCCAGAAAATTCCGGTCGACCGCCAGCCCCGAGCCAACAATTGTTGACTTCATTTTCCACCTCGAGGCCATCCCCTTTCCATGGATTTATTTAATCAAAAGTCACCTAATCTCCCATGATTTGTGGATCTGGTCTGGGGGATGTCTATGGACCATTCAAAGTCTTTAAAACCAATGCAAGAGGGTTAGAAAACCCTAGTTGATCAAAGGCATCAAGAGGGATCAAAGGAGATCAAGAGAGGCTAGAAGAGGTGCTTGGAAGAACGGGTACTGTAGCCATGAACAGTACTTTATGAAGAAGTTCTTCATCCATTCCAAGGTGTTTCAAGCTTAGATTTGAAGCAAGCAACCTCCAAGGAAGCTAGAAGCAATCAAGATTCTCAAAGGTGATCAAAGCTACATCCATAAACCTCTTCATCAACTCAAGGGGATCCAAGGAAGCTCATCTCACAAGGAAGAAGAAGCCATTGTTGTTGAATCTAGAAGAGAGCTTTGTGAAGAAGATATAAGCCTCTGTTGGTGATCTACATCCATTGAAGAATCAGATTCAAACACTAGCAATTTCAGACAAGATCTATTTCATTCTAGCATATCTCCATATCTTGTTTGAGCATTTTCATCTTGTTCTCTTTTCAATTTGTTCAAGCTATTGAAACTGTGAATCGTCCCTACCGGTGGTTAGTAGGAAGGCAATCGGAAGTTCTCCGATCTATGGTGTTGACGTCCCTACCGGTGGTTAGTAGGAAGGCAATCGGAGATTTTTCCGATCTGCGGTTCAGTGCGTTGCACTAGTGGAGCCTCACCGGATTTGATGAGGGGTGGACGTAGGACTGGGGATTCAGTCTGAACCACCTTAAAATCTCGTGTGTTGTGGTTTGATTGTGCGATTGCTTTGTGTTAGATGCATGCTTAGGTTTAATTTCTACATTGCTTGTTCATCTTGCTAAGCAAATCATTGTGTCCTTCGTTTAACTAGTTATATTCTGCTGCGATTCTTTTTAACTAGCTATAAAGAGGGTTGCATTACGAAAAGAGGGGCAGATCTATTCACCCCTCCCCTCTAGATCCGCCATCCACTACTCAACAAGTGGTATCAGAGCGAGGCTCTGCTATTCCCAGATCCTACAATCTACAGGGAAAGATCTCGGTGTATTTTATTTAGATGGCTTCATATGCTACACATGCTTCGATAGTTTCTCCGCCCATTTATGATGGTTCAGATTTTTCTACATGGGTAGGGAGAATGTTCATCTATGTTAGCTCCATAGATCCACAACTGTGGACTCTTATATACGATGGTCCTCATGAGCTGCCATCAAATTCAATTAATTGGTCAGCCGAACATGAGACCAAACATAATGATAATCTTGCTGCAAATAACTTAATTATAGCTGCAGTTGATCTCAGACTAACTCATCTTGTGTCCTCTTGCAGCACAGCCAAGCAAGTACTGGACAGGTTGGTGAAAATCAATGAAGGGAAGGAACAAGAACAAGAATGCTTCATGGTCAACCGTGCAGAACAGTCCAGCAATACATCCTCATCACAGGTAAACTCTGACTCCGAAGAATTCACTTTTGAAGAGCTTATGGAAGCCTATGATGAGTTTAATTTCTACATTGCTTGTTCATCTTGCTAAGCAAATCATTGTGTCTTTCGTTTAGCTAGTTATATTCCGCTGCGATTCTTTTTAACTAGCTATAAAGAGGGTTGCATTACGAAAAGAGGGGCATATCTATTCACCCCTCCCCTCTAGATCCGTCATCCACTACTCAACAACCCATGACAGTTATGAAAACTCAGGGGGACAAGATGTAGTCACTCTTTGCCAGTATTGGAAGGAGCCCCTTCCCGGGGAGGATCTATTCCAAGATGAAGCCAGATTTGACAGGGGAACACCTGAAGAAGATCAAGCCACTGAGAAAGAAAAGGAGCGCTTGGAGTTCGAGCGCATACTGGAGGAGATATGGGCCATGCAAGACCTAGCAGATCCAGCGGAAGAATTTCTACCTGTGGACCCTCAGGGGGCAGAAGGTCCTATGTCAGGAACACAAGATGAGACATCAAAACCGCCGATCAGAGCTGACCAAAACCCGGTGGTGGGTCCGGTAGTTCAGCAATGGAGCCAAGAAGCTGAGAGATAGGTTCCTCTAACCTTAGAGAGCCAGTCTGAAGAAAGCCAACAATCACTAGCCGGTATCGAAGACCTGAGGTCGACTTACACATCACTCGGGGAGCTGGAGGCCCTAGAAGCTGAAGAAGATTACATCAACGGAGGCTTCATCAACCTTGAGGAAGCTCCACCAGAAGTCGAAGACGGTGGTCAAGCTACCGTTGATGAGCTGATAGAAGTGAACCTGGGGAGTGAGGGGGATCCAAGACCCACCTTTCTCAATGCGCTGTTGTCAGCAGAAGAACAAGAGCAGTACACACAATTTCTGAAGGAGTTCCGGGCTTGTTTTGCCTAGACCTACAATGAGATGCCAGGATTGAACCCTGATGTAGCACAACATCTGCTGTCTATTGATCCAAGAGTAGAGCCTGTAAAGTAGCCTCCCAGGCAGATGCGGCCCGAGCTGATTAATCAAATTAATGGGGAAGTCGACAAGCTCATTGATGTGGGGTTCGTCGAAGAAAATCAATACACCACATGGTTAGCAAATATAGTGCCCATGAAAAAGAAAAATGGGCAGATAAGAATATGTGTGGACTTTTGGGACCTCAATAAAGCATGCCTGAAAGATGACTTCCATGTGCCAATCACCGAGGTGATGATAGACGCCACCACAGGCCATGAAGCCCTCTCATTTATGGACGGATCGTCCGGATATAACCAGATTTGGATTGTTGAGCAAGACAGAGTCCATACTGCATTCCGCACCCCAAAGGGAATATTCCATTACAAAAGGATGGCGTTCGGCCTCAAGAATACTGGCGCTACATATCAAAGAGCCATGACGAAGATATTCGATGACTTGCTCTACAAGAAGGTGGAGTGCTACATTGATGATTTGGTGGTGAAGACCATCTGCAAGATTTGAGGGTGGTGTTTCAAAGGCTACACCAATATGAGCTAAAAATGAACCCCACGAAATGTGCCTTCGGCGTGTCCAGCGAAAAATTCCTTGGATTCATTGTCTGGCACAGGGGCTTAGAAATTGATCCATCCAAGATTAAAGCTATTCAAGAACTCTCTCCTCCAAAGAGTCTGTCAGAGCTACGGTCCTTGCAAGGCTGACTGGCGTACATTCGCCGATTTATTTCAAACCTGTCGGGTCGATGTCACCCTTTTCACAGGCTAATGATGAAGGATATGCCGTTCTTCTGGGATGAAGAATGCCAAACAGCTTTTGAGAAGTTGAAAGAATATCTGAAGACCCCTCCGGTACTTGGAGCACCAATCAAAGGAAAACCTATGATTCTTTACATAGCAGCTACTCACTGCTCACTGGGGGCAATGCTAGCTCAAGTAAATGAAGAAGGTAAAGAGCAAGCCCTCTACTACCTTAGCAGAAGGTTAGTAAGGACTGAAGAGAAATACACTTTTATAGAAAAGACCTGTCTGGCGCTAGTCTTCGCTGTCAAAAAGCTCCGGCATTACATGCTATCCCATGAAATCAGATTAATATATGGAGTGGACCCGCTCAAGTACATATTGTCTCAGCCAACACTCAAGGGTCGACTAGGCAAATGGGCCGTGATCCTGATGGAATTTGACATTTCATATGTGCCTCAAAGAGCCGTGAAAGGCCAAGCCGTAGCCGACTTCTTTGCAGCACACCCTGCGCCAGAGGATGTTCCAATAGAAGCTGAACTCCCTGATGATGAGACACTGGAGGCATGTCAAGCCCAGCCAGTGATGTGGCACCTCTACTTTGATGGGGCGTCAAGAACAGAAACTGCCTCAGCTGGACAGGTCAGAGTCTGAGCAGGAGCCGGCATTGTTCTGAAGTCACCTGAAGGCGAAGTGGTATACACTTCATGCTCAATAAACAAGCCATGCACTCATAATGAAGTTGAGTATGAAGCTCTGATAATCGGCCTATAAATTGCACTCAGCATGGGAATCCATACGCTCCAAGTGTTCGGCGACTCAATGCTGATAATAAAAAAGATGCAAGGGGAGTTTGAGGTGCAGAAGCCAAAACTAAACCCCTACCACCAAAAAGCATTACGCCTGATGGCGAGCTTCCACCATATCAAACTCAATCATGTGGGCCGAGGACACAATGCTCAGGCCGATGCCTTGGCGAAACTAGCCAGTTCATTAGCAGTCCCGCCAGATGAAACACTCAACATTATTGTGATAAATCGACGGCAAGTTCCCAGTGTGTTAGAATCATGCCCGGAAGAGTATGAGGCCAATGTAACCGAAGAAGCACGGGAGTCCGACTGGAGATAGCATCTGCTACAGTGGTTCCTTTACCAGCAGCTACCCAAAAACAAAGAAGAAAGAATGAAACTTCTCCGGACTAAAGATTTCTATGAGCCCCGAAGTGGAACACTATTCCGAATCATGGCAGACGCTTGTAAGAAGATTCTGCTCCGCTGCCTATCCACCAATGATGCTTGGCAAGTGATGAAAGAGATACATGCCGGGATAGCTAGAGCACACCAAGCTGGACCAAAGATGAAGATCGAAATCAAGAAACTAGGCTATTATTGGCCTACTATGTTTGAAGACTGCTGTCAATTTACAAAGACATGCCAGAAATGCCAGGAGCATGCTACCGTGCCTAGAAGGCCGCCTGTGCCCCTACACCCGACAGTTCCGAGCTGGCCTTTTGCTCAATGGGGAACCGATGTGGTTGGACCCCTTCCAACGTCTTCAGCTGGACACAAGTACATCTTGGCTATAACAGACTACTTCTCCAGATGGGCAGAAGCTATAGCACTCAGAGAAGTGACTGGTGAGCTGGTCGCCAGATTCATCAAACAGAACATTATTTTTCGGTTTGATATTCCCAACCGAATATTTTTTTATAACGGAAGCCACTTCAAGAATCAGAAGATATATCGACTCGCCGAGAAGTACAAGATTGATTGGAGGACTTCCACCCCCTACAATCCACAAGCAAATGGATTGGTTGAAGCATTCAATAAAACCCTATGCACGCTCCTTGCTAAGACTGTCAGCTCTAGCAAGAAAGACTGGGGTGAAAAGATGTACCAAGCGTTGTGGGCATATCGTGGTGAGGACACGCGTCACACTTTACGATGGAGTACACGGATCTCGCCGGCATCCCTTTGGCTCGGCGACCAGTTGATAGATTAGCGGAGCTATCATCACTTATTTTATGCTTTGGGCCATGTTGGGCCTTGGTTTAGTCCGTGTGTGGACAATTTTCTTTCAGTCATGGACCTTTTTTTTTTGGCCAATTAGGCTTTATTTGTGTTTTGTAGGCTTGCTAGAGGCTAGGGGGGTTATTGGGCCACTTCTTGGTTCACTCCTCTAGCCCACTTGGGTTGTCCACTCTTCCCCCCCCCCTGGGCCCACCTTGGGAGGCGCACCCCCACCTAGGGTTAGGGTTGGGGGCGGACCATTCTCCCCCCCTCTTGGTGGGAGTGGCAGCCGC
>JAHNEJ010002284.1:0-244387 GCA_022559845.1 Amorphophallus konjac | reverse complement strand
GAAGGAGCCACTCAAGCATCATCTGAAGGTACTCTAGCTCCGTTTGAAGCCAGCAATCTCAAAGGAAGAGAACAAGCTCACAAGCATCAAGAAGATACAATGATTTGTCCAAGGAAGAAGGAAGAGTACTGTAGCCGTGAACAGTAGCTCGTGCATCAACATCTTCATCCAACTCTCAAGCCATTCGAGTAAAGAAGGAATCAATGCAAGATCTACAGCATACACTCAGGGGGAGTCTTAATCAGGAGTTTTCTAAACTGAGCCTCATTGTTTTAATGTTTTGGGTGTTGCATTTGTGTTCGTCATAAACTGTTAGAACTTGTGTGTGTGTGGATCATTGTTGGATCCGTGGTCGTGTGTGTGTGTTGTGTCTCATTAGTGTGTATGCATGGGTCTTCTAAGATCTACGTGTGTGTTTGTGTGCCAGGTCGGTTCAATGTGTGGATTGCTGCATTTGTTGCAGCGTGTGTGTCTTGTTGATCCGGTTATCGGATCGTGTTGGAGACCTCGTCTCCGTGTGTGTGTGTGTGTATAGTGGCGTGACCCCGTGTGTGTAGGCAGGCATTGTTCTGCGTGTGTAGTTGGAGCGTCGTCTCCGTTTGGGGATTCATCCCCAAGTGAAGCCTCACCGGGTTTGGTGAGGGGTGGACGTAGGATTGCCGTCGTTGCATCCGAACCACCTTAAAACTGTTATGCATTGTGGTTTGGTTTGAGCATTTGTGTGGCTTGATTGTTATAACTTTTATATGATCGTGTGGGAACGGAGAGTTTGAGATAATCTACTTCCTTGCTTAATTAATCTCTCAATTTTGTTTAAAGGTGTTAATTTCACTTCGCAGCTTTTGTCTTGCCGACTAGTGTAAGGGTTAGTGTACGTTGTATTCGAATGTGTAGTTGAACCGATTTCAACCTCCTGGTTAGAGTGTTTATCACATATTTTGTAAAAAGCCAAAAGTTTCTTTAAAAATTAAAAACACCCAATTCACCCCCCTCTTGGGTGTCATTGATCACGGGACTTCAGACAGCCCACTCGAACAATGCTCGAGTCCTATCTCTGGGGAAGGCATAGAGCTTCTTTTCTTTGTTCTGATGGGGAGGCCTCTCTTGACATCCAGCGGGTTCATTGAGAGGAGGGTTGTACACCCTTTTGTGCCTTTTCGCCTTAATACCAACAGCATGGACTGCTGCAAGTATCGGGCGTTTAGTAGTCTGCCTGGCTTGATGACTTGAGTGGGCAAAGGTGGAGGGACACCTTGAGAAGAAGTCTTCAACCTCCGTAGCAACATCATTTAACCGGTCAAAAGATCGGATTTCTACTCTGATCATCTTTTCCAGAGTCTCTTTCTTCAGAATTTGTTTACATGTTTGTGTTGCATCTTCTGGATGTGGAGGATGTCGGTACCTCATGCTGAGATCTCTTCATCTCTTGATATATTCTGTAGCCATTTCATCATCTTTTTGTTTGGTCGCCAACAGCTCAGCCACGGTCACCTCTGCCTCGACGACGTGGAATCTTTCATCGAATTTCTGCTACATGTCTGGCCAGTTGCTGATAGACCCGGTCGACCAGCTAAAATACCATTCAAAGGCAGGTCCTGTTAGGGAGGACCCAAAGAAATTCAGCATATACGACTCGTCTGCCGCCAAGTAGCCCATGGCTGTTGTATAGTGTGCAATGTTTTCTCTTGGTTAGCCCTGCCCGTTGAATTTGTCAAATTTTGTTGGCTTGTTGACGCTGAGCGGCAGTCTTTTGGCAGCATGGTAAGTTGGATATGGCACTTCATATATGTTGAAGGGGGCGTAATCATCACCACCCCTCTTTGCCAGTCTTGCCTCGATCATTTGCTCTACCATCACCTTGTTCACCATAATTGGCTCTGCTGGTTGAGTGCCGAGGTGGGCGAGCCGCATCAGTGGTGTGGGCAGAGCTGTAACATGCGGTGCCAAAGGCCCTGACAGTGGAGCTTGTTGTTGCATTTGAAGGGATATTGGCCATGCTGGACGGAGTTGCTGAGAATGTTGATGGGGAGTAGCCCAGTTATGGTCCGCAAGTTATGGAACAGTCGATGAGAGGATGTCTACGAGGTCAGAACCTCCCTGTGGCGGCTCGGCTTGTACCCCAATTGCTTGGGTGCCAGAGTATGTTCAGCCTTTTGATTTAATTTTTCCTTCAGTAGTTATATCTCATGCTGGTATCTTCGCAGCAGCATCAGGATAGCAGGGTCCATAGCTATTTTGTTGGTAATGCCCTCGAACGTGTCACTCGAGGCACCTTCAAATGAATGAGACAAAAATATCCCTTCTTCTTCAGATGCCACTATTTTGGCTATGGCAGTAGTGATATCTTCATTAGCAACCTGCTTGCCCTTAGCTGCTTACAATCGCTCAGCAGCAGCTTTGCCTCGTTTAATCACTGGGTCTTCTCTTCCAGTAATCTTGGTTGGCTTTTCTTGTTCATTTGACGGGGTGCCGAATATGCCCATCACCCCTGTCATGTTGTAGGTGAGGAATTGCATATTTCTGTTGTGCTTTCTAGCTCCCCTTTGGGCCTGACCGAGAAAAGTCAGCATTTTGAATACCGAAGCTCTTTTCGTTCTTTTATATTGTGAAGGCATTTCGAAGCTCATGATCCCAGCTCACTTCGCATCTCCATCTGCACCCATAGGTGACATTTTGCCCTTTCCTTATTCTTCTTCAACCTTGATGACACGAAGCAGTCTTCGCTGGCCCAGAGAAGGGTTCCCGAGGATATGGAAATATTCTTGGACCATCTTTGTCATGTCCTTCTGACTACGCTCTGGAGAGATGGCAAAAGACAGCACTTGGACTCGGGCAGACGGCATGTGTGAGAGCTGTGTCAGTTTGGCAGCTTGAATGGAATTTCTTGAATATTTGGAGATGTAGGCTTGCCTTGCACAGACCCTGATGGCGGATGGAGGAGCTACAACCATGGCCTCCTCTGCATGCATAATCTTCTTGCCTCCTCTCTTGGGAACATCAGCAAGATTATTGAAGTTTTGTATGGTTGCCGCGGGGCCCCGGGCCCTCTTGGGAACTCAGATTTACTTAAACTTTGGCAAGTTCGGGGTTGGCCTTCCTTGCTTGTTATCATCAAAGTTTTCCTTCCGACTTGCTAATAATTGGAGGGCGTTGTGGGTGGGCAAGGTCGAGATGACCTGATCCGGCATGACTTCGGCGCTGCGGCCATTGAAGTAGACCCGGACATCACCAACCATCATGGATTTTCCAGAGACCGAGAGTCGCCCCCCGGGAGCAGCATAGACTCTTCTTCTTTGATTCTTCTTCTTCCCCCCGGATGCCTTGTCACTGACGGGGATGGCACGATAGTCCATGTGGTGGACAACGCATGTAATAGTGAGGCGAGACGGAGTGGCCTTCCAGGTATAGCTAGCCTTTGTAGGGGCTACGGCCTTGGCCGCAACAATCTTATCAGCTTCCTCTTCCTCGATCGTCAGCAGACCAACGAAGGTGACTCCAAGGAAATTGGAGAACGCAACCACGAGTGGCAGAGTTTCGAACATGGTGGGCATCACCAGGTACCCATGTTCTACGTGAGCAGTGATCACTTGAGGGCCGAAGGTGAGTCCAGCAAGTCTGCAAGTCATTACTTCCTACAGAACAAAGCGAGCAAACAATTAGTATTTTTGGTGAAGGCCCCGGGGCCTTCTATTTTGGTGAAAATATGAAGGGAGACTCAGTCCCACCGGGCCTGCCAATTTGGTGACGCGCTTCCATGTGGTTTTTATTCTTATCTGTTTATTTGGGTTTTATTTTGCTTTATAGGCGTGCCAGTCACAGGGTGACAAGTTTATTGTGTGCTCGTCTGACTAATCAGACAATAGTGGGTGATCGTGTCAAGACCTGAAGTCCGCCACACCATAAAGGCTATGACGTTAATTACATCCTTCTGAAAGAAGGAAAACCCTTGATTAATCTCCAAAGTAGAAGGGCCCTCGGGGCCTAAGAAAATGTGTGAAAGTAATGCTCGTTTTACAAAGTGAGATATAGTGCATGCAGGCAAGCAATGTAATAAGATTTATTAGACCGGTTCTCGGTACATGGCGGAGGACTTAGATCAGAAGATCACCTCACACTTAATGATAGCTTCCTGCCAGGCCTAACCCGACTTTCGGCTAGTCACCATTTGATATACCGGAGAGCCGGGTAGCTTCGGGTGCTCATGCATGGGTTCACACAATTGAGTTCGGAGCGTTATGGTGATTTATTCTTTTTATTAGAGGATTAAGAGTAGAAGTTGGCTTTGATGTTATTTAATTAATTATTACTATATTTAATCATTTATTCACATGCTTATTCAACAAACTCAAAGAAAATTTTGGCAGCACCTCCCCTGTCCCGAAGAGTATCGAGGAAGGTATATGAGGTTCATCCACGAAGAGTAGAGACGAAGTCCGAAGGGACGGTCATGCCTGGACGGCAATCCCGCACCATATGATGAGTGGGGAACCTGAGGGCTAGCCCTCTGAGTAATCCTTATCACTCGTAGGGTTGTCGATCCGTGGTTGCCTTTTTATTTTGAGACCGCACGTGGCATAGCGGTGCATGCATACAGGCCCACGAGTGTGGACCCAGCAAGATTGCGTTTGGGCGGACATTATGTTTCTAGGATGCTGTATGCCTGGCATGGCGTTTGTTAATGATTTATCCTCTATGGTTGGGTATTCGACTCTCTTAATTTGGTTCGAGTAGTTGTGAGGTCGTTTACCACCATGGTGGCAGAAACCGAGTAGGAAATCCGAGAAACACGATACGGAACTAAACCATAGATTCCTAACGGAATTTCGGTAGCATCTCCCCCTGCCCCAGAATATGTCGGGGAGAGATATGGGAGACCCGCCCACAAAGGGTTGAGACGGGTTCTGAAACGGACGAGCATATCAAAATGATAGCACGGACCCAATAATGGGTAATGAATGTTTTGTCGATTAATCTTGGCCCATCTCGGCACCATGGCGTGTACACGAAAGCTCCAAGGGGAGCCAGCACAACCACGGACCGAGCGACGTAAAAGGCTTGGGGCACTATTCTCATTTAAGGCGATTAAGACTTTATTTCCCCGTCAATATCATCGGAGCCCATGCTATAATGTATGACGAAGCCCCGTGATTTAGTCGGATGATTGGCGTACCTCGGAAGGCATGGGATGACACAGCCAACCGATTTAATTCCAACAGCATCTCCCCTTATCTCGAGATATGCCAAGGGACGTATAGGAAACCCGTCCACGGAGAGTCGAGATGAGATCCGTAATACACGGGCATATCGAAACCCGAGAGCCACAAGGGCGAGAACAATGGGACACTATTCACTGTCGCGGCGATTTATTCATTATTCCCCTAATGAGGCCATCGGAGAGCACGCCATAGTAGACGGCGGATCACCATGACTCGATGGGGTGGTTGAAAAGTATGATGCGATATTATAAAATAACCCCCTGAATTAATTTCGGCAGCATCTCCCCTTATCTCGGGATGTGCCAAGAGACGTATAGGAAACCCGTCCATGGAAAGCCGAGACGGGATCCATAATATGTGGGCATAACGGATCCCGAGAGCCAAAAGGGGCCGGAAACAATGAGGCACTATTCTCCATCAGGTGGTTTATTTATTATTCCCATAATGAAGCCATCGGAGAGTACGCCATAGTAGACGGCGATCCCCATGACCCAATTGGGTAATCGGAAAACTCGGAAAGTAAAATATAATGTGGGGGTAACTTCCCGTTAATGTAACTCCTACGGATCTCCTGAACCCAAAGTTAACCTCTGACAGTCAATAAAGGGGGGCGGAGGCCTTAGCATATGAGGATGACCTGGTGGCATTTCTTATATGCAAAAGGGTATGTTTATATGAATATACTATTAAATGGGTTGGCAGACGGTGCATGGGTGCATGGCCATGTGGAGGTAGGATGGGGTCCACGAGCATCACGGGAGCCAGGAGAATGCCACCTGGGGTGTTCATTCCATGTAACCCAACACCCTGGGTGGATGGGAATGATCCGGCGGCTAACATTCCATACAGTAGCTGGGGGGGTAAGCAAGGGTGCTGGAACGGCGGCCACTAGGCGGGCGAACATGATATGGCGGAATCGTGCTGGAGGAGCCAATCCGGCGGCTAGGAAAGCGGGGAAGGCAAGACGGCGGTGAAGTCCCACGATCAATGACACCCAAGAGGGGGGGTGAATTGGGTGATTCGAAATTTTAAGAAAACATTACCCGATTTAAAACAGATGTGATAAAGTAGCAATTAAAAATTTAGATCTATTAAATCTCATATTAGATCTATCAAGATCAGTCACTCATAATAATCGATTTTGCTAAATCTGAAAGATACAACACGGAGGAGACAATATATACGTACAGTCACACAGAATGGGGGTAGAAGAAATGGACCAAACCACACAGCTCAAACCACATGGCACAAGGATTTTTAAGGTGGTTCGAATACAATGACGGCAACCTACGTCCACCCCTCACCAAAACCCGGTGAGGCTTCACTGTTGGAAACCAGCACGGGGATGAATCCCCAACATGAAGCCAAGCTCCAATACACACACAAGATGACGCCTGCACATACACAGGGACACGCCCCAACACACACACGAAGACGGAGTCTCCAACACGATCCGACGACCGGATCAACAACACTCGCACACGCTGCAACAGACGCAACACTCTACACTCACAAACACCCAGATCTGGATAGATCCATACACACACGCAGATCTGAAGAGATCCACGCACACACACAGATCTGAATAAAACAACACACACAACCACGGATCTGAGTTGATCCACACACACACGGATGTTTACAAATCATAAGGAACATAAACTTGAAGCTCAAAACACTTTAGAAGATGAAACATGAAAGAAAGACTTCTGATTTAGGCTCCCCCTGAGTATATGATGCAGATGTTGAACAAGGCTTGCTTCTCCACTTGATTTGAGGTTGATTTGCTTCAGATTGAACTTGAAAGGCTTGGAGTTGGATGAAGAATCCCTCGATGGAGTACTGTTCACGCAGTGCTTGCAGCACCCACTTTTCCCTTTTGGTAGCCTCCTTTGATCTCCCTTGAGTGATTAGGGTTTCTTGGCCCAAAGAGATGTATTTATAACACTTGGATGGTCAATAGACATGCCCAGACACAGATCCACGAATCCTGGCATGTTTGGTGGCTTTGAGAGTCAAAAGTCCTAAAACGAAGCTTTGAACACGTTGAAGAAAACAAAGTCAACAATGGGGGCTTCGAAGGGTTCGATCGACCGATGCAAGTCGGTCAGTCGACCGAACTATGATAGGTTCTCTAACTTTCAACGCTGGGAGAATCAGTCAATCGAACTAGTGCCATTGGTCGACCGAACTCTGTAACATTCCAGAGTTTTGAAACCTCGAAAAATAGGTCGACCGATCTAGTCCTTTTGGTCGATCGAACTGTGTTTTCTCTGCAAAACAAAGGTGTTAGCCCAGTAGAACATGTCCATATAACAAGGCCTTGAATTGAGCATATGTTTACATAGATTTGAAGTTCATTTGAGCTCTGTTTATGCATTCTGAATACTGGGAACATTTGAGCATTTAATATAACAAAAATTAGCCTTAATCACGTACGATGCTCGCTCTTGAGCATTTAGGCACGGCACGAGATGGAAACCAAGTCCAGGGTTTTGTTATCATCAAAATCACTTAGAGAGACTCAACAACCTCCCCCTTTTTGATGATGACAAAACTCTAGATCATTAAGTGCATTGGCATGCCTTTAAGCAAATTTAGAACTTTGAGATCAACACCTTGTATCCTTGCAATTTCCCACACGGTTCATGTATGAGGTGGAATTTACACTCTCGTATAGTGAGGGATTGCAGATGGGCTGACCTGTCTTGCATCCAAGACCATTTGAGATATATAGAACCGATTAGAGGATAGGCAAAACAAACGATTCGCAAGGCAATCAATCCATTTACAAACAGTTCATCAAGCCAAACCAACGCAAACCATTCAATCATTTTTGCCAAATTGAGAGGAAATGAGAGGCAAGAACCAACATGTATGTCCAATACCAATTGCATTCCATTCATTCATTTCAAGTTCATTACATAGTACATTGATGCTTGAGAATGCAAAACTCCTAGACACATGGTAAATGCAAAAGCAAAACTTACCCAAATACAAAATGCAATGAATGCAATGACTCACAAATGCAAACATGCATACAAGCATGGGACACGCATGCATAAGATATAAATATAAACCTAGACTAGCTACTTCTCCCCCTTTGGCATCATCAAAAGAGGGGAGGGGATACAAGAAAAAGTAGACCATGGTGAAACTGAAGACCGTGGAGGCAACAACTAAGGAGGATGAGCAGAGTCCTCTGGGGCACCATCATCATGAGAAGGGTCAACTGGAGGCGGACGATAGCCAAGATGGCATCGGATATCATCTAGAGTGTGATCTTGATACTGAAGGCGGTACTGAATATTGGCAAGGGTGTTGTGACGAGCCTGGTCACGGCGCTGCATGTCAAGAAGAGTGCGGTTCATGATGTGAAAGGCCTGATGGGAGTCTTCATGGCTGGTGGTGAGGGTGGTCATGTGAGTGGATAGGGTGGTCATTTGAGTGGACAGGGTATCCAAAACTATGGAGAAGGAATCAATCCGGTCAGACATGGAGTCAAGCATATCGCCCATGGTGTCAATGTTACTCCCAAAGTGAGAGAGTTTCTCCCCAAAAGTAACCACGCGAGTGTCTCATCCAGAAAGACGCCTATCAAAAGCCTCATAATCTGCCCAAGAGGGTTGTCCGGCACCCTGAGTGGAGGACTCCCCAAAATGGAACTATGATGGAAGTGGCATTCCCTGATCGGCATGTGAAGGAGGAGGTGGCTGCTCGTCCACCTGAGCTGGAGGTGGAACTGGCTCTTGACCTTGCTGCTACGGTGGCTCTTCTTCCTCTTCCTCATCTTCAGATTCATCTCCATAGACCCTCACATTTCTGCATAATACACCATCTGGACCCCAATAGTAGCCAAAATCGGTGAACATCTTGTGTTTGTTATATATGTCACTTTGTCGTACTTGAATGAACCCTTCATTCACCAAGCTTACCCCGACATAAATGAATACTGCGGTCAACTGAGATGCATAAGGTAAAGATCGCCTTCTTTGTGTGTGGCATGACTCAAATAACTGTGTCATAAGTCGGCCCATGTTAATGGTCACTCCATTCATCACATGATAGAATAGAAATCTATGTACGTTTATCACTTCATTTCTGTTATCGGCCTTAGGATAGATTAGAGTGGCGAACATATGATGTAAAATGCACTGTAAAGGAGGAAAATAGTTGGAGTTCAGTGTGATCAAGTTGCTAACTCCTTCAATGTACTCACAGTAGGTCATAAGTGTTGGGTCCCGTAGTGCAGGAGTACGGTTCTAGAGGGGGGGTGAATAGAACCCTCTACTAAAATTATGTCAAATTAAAACTTTAAACTAGCTAGCAGCGGAATTAGCAAGATTAGCAAGAGTGAGAAATTTAAACTAATTGGAATAGACTTGATTCTCTCAATCTCACTTTACTCACTCGAACGGATAATTAGATATGAACAATAAAGCAAACCACCACAACACAAACCATAATGCAAGCCACAATGCACGGAAATTTTTAAGGTGGTTCGGGACCACGATGGGCTCCCTATGTCCACCCCTCACCAAACTGGTGAGGCTTCACTGCTGTATAAAACAGCCCGGGGATAAGTCCCCCCACACACACGGAGCCAAGCTCCAACACACAAACGTAGGGCGACGCCTACACAACCACACGGGAGTAAACTCCCAACCACACACGGGGAACACACCCCAAAATACGTCCAAGCACACACGCGGATAAACTCCGCACAACTCGACGCACACACGTCAACACAAACACTCGGAGAACCCTTTCTCCGAACACCCACACAAAGTATTCTTTCAGATGTATATAAAACGAAGACAAATATGTGCTATGACCCTCCAAACAAACTCTATAGACTGAATCAAAGAAGATAAAGCATGTATGAAGCTCCCCCTTCAAGAAAGACTCCAGCTCTTCTTGGCTCATTGTCGGATGGCCGCGATTTCAGCGTCCCCGCATTCCTCTCTTCGAGACGCTTCTTTTCTTATTCTACCACGAGCTCCAAATCTCCATGGAAGTAGATGAAAACCACCTTGCAAGAGCACCACCACGTTTTCCCCCTTTTCTTCACCTACAAGAAAGAATGAATGAGCATTAGGGTTAATCCTCTCACAAAACCGTAACTCTTATAAATGCAACTCAAGGGGTGGGAAAAAGACTCATAAAATCTTCCCAATACATGTTAGAAACACCTTAATAACAATGGGAACTAATGGGGGGTAGTATGGTAATGTTTAGAGAGGTTTTCATAAGGTTTTAAACTCTTCCGGAAATCCCGTTCTGGAAGGGTCGACCCTCGGGCTTACAGAGGCGGACAGACAACAAAAAAACCCACCCAGACCACAGGGGTCGACCCCAGGGGTCGACCCCTGCAAGCAGGGTTCAAAAACTAGTTTCTGTCTTGAACAGAAACACTGAGGGTTGACCCATGGGGTCGACCCTTGCAGGTAAGTGATGAAAAAAACCATTTTTAACCCCTTTGAGCTATGCAAAACCAATGGAATAAATATGACCAAAGTCCCTTGATTCCGGATGATTAATTCTAATGATTTGAACATGTATAACCATAGAAAAACTAAATTAGTATGGATTTGAAAATCAAATGAACTTATCTGTTGAAACTAGCTTTTCTAGAATGAATATGAACATAATGGCATCCAAATGAACCCGAAACATTATCATCTCAAAGGCCATGATCTCAAGAGTGAAAATGTGAGTTCAAAATAAGAATCTATCAAGTTAGCATTTCAACCAAGCCACGTACACCAACTTGTATAGTCAAAAATAAGGATTTGAAGTTGTTATGCTTTCATGAAGAACCCAATCAAGCTATTTTCACACAATCCAACTTCTAGAAGTTCTTTCACTCATTTCAAATGAAGTTCAATGAAATATACTAGAAACATGATGAGGGTCATATTCAACTCTCCACAACCATGCAATCAAGCATTAACACTTAGAACTTGTTCTCATCAAAATATATCATTGAACTCATTCAAACATGTATTTGGCTTCTCAAATCAATCAACAAAAATACATTCCACCAAATGACAAGATTTTGATATGATGAACATGATTCTCTCAATCAACCAAATATTAAAGCATGGGAGCTTAACCGTTCAAACACTATCATGTATCTTACATAACTTCAATCATCAAAATGCTTCAATACCCAAAGATTAACAATCATGCCACATGCAAAGCATATAGAAAAGTATGGGAACTCATTCATTCAAATGGCATTCTTATTGATAGAAACAAACATTCATGAAGCATTATTTTCACGAAGAGCATTGTCATAAACATAGAATCTTCAAATCGCATGCATCACATGCATCACACACATTTGTAAATATCCAATCATGCAAACATGTTTTCTCATTAATTCTCATTGAGTACAAGGCATATGCACTCTTTCAAGTATATTTCACAAATACATTCTCATTCGATACAAAGCATCCTCAATCAAGCTTTTAGTGCATTGTTCACAAGACCAAGCATTCATGGCATGCGTGAGCAATATAGAACCAATTCTCATGAAGTCTTGTATGAGTATTTCAAGCACATGAAAACATGGAGAACCATTCAAGCCACATTTCAAAAAGATTTATGTGAAGAGATTAAGCACATCAAAAAGAACAATAACCTCATGATAAAGAAGCATGAAACACTTTCAATGCAATGCAATGAGTGAGTCAACTCCCTTTTTCAATAAGATCTTCATTGATGCACTCCTTTGAGTTCTAAACATGAATCATGGATTTTTATCCTGCAAATCAAAATATTCAAAACATGAGATCCTTAAATACAAATCATTCATATGACTTTCAAATGTGAACAGAGTTAACTCCCTTTTAGAAGAAGGGCTTCATTGATGGACTCCTTTAGATTCCAAGTATGAGCCATGAATTTGTGTTCCTACAAACCAATATAAATATAACATTAGTTCCTTAAACACCAAGGGATCACATGACTTTCAAGAGTGAGCATTGACTCCATCTTTTAACTCATCAAATCAAGATATAAAACATGTTGCTAATGAAACATACACACACACACAAATACAATCATTTTGATATCATTGAAACCAAACACGAACTAGGGGATGCAACAATCTCCCCCTTTTTGATGATGACAAAATGATGTGTGTGATAATACAGATTTTACAAATATTGAGCATACACTAATTCTCCCATCCTCCTTAAGACAACATCATTCATAAAGCATTGAGCACACACCAAACATTCTCCCCTTTTTTGTCATCTACAAAAAGACAGGGGGTTATGTGACATGAAATGAACATGTTAGGCCAAAGGATATGATTCCAAATGTTGATCAAGATAGAGGCACAAACATGTGCAATTTTAATTCTCGAAGAGAGAGCCTCGAAGATAGGATACTATTTGTTTGCTGAACTCATTTTGACATTTATGCAACATGAAGTGTTCAGAATATGTATTTCAAAATGAACTATGTCAATTGTTAAAAACTATGGATTTGTTCACGATGATATCATGAATGAACTATATACATGCTGAAAATGTCAAATATACAAATATGCACACGATGAGCATCATCTTTCAAATGCAATGAATATGCACTATGTGAATGCTAATCATGCAAGATATGAAGCTATGCACATGATGACTTATATCCTTCAAAAGTAAGGTTTATACTCAAAATTAGACTCAAGGGGAATGCATGAATATACAAGCACACAAGCACAATCGTCATGCACACATATAGTACATATAGTAACTCCCCCTATATGAGGCACGGGTTAACAAAAGAACATGTGATTCAAATTCAAGAATGTAATGCATGAAGCATAACTAAGAGATTTGTGCATACACAACTAGGAGTACTACATAAACCATGAATATAGGTAAATTCATAAAATACATACATCACAAAAATACCCATGTGAAATTTGAGGCAATGACTAATGAGCTTCAAAACATATAGATTTTCAGATTTTTTGAAGAACACTAGAAGGTAATCTCCTCTCTACACTTTCACTTTAGATTCTCGACTATCGGTAGCTTCGCACAATCCCTATTTTGTTTCTTTTAATAGACTTCACCTTTCGGCGCGAGTTTCCTCATATGTCTCAATGGGGATTCCCGGCTACTTGGATTCATCACACATATGGATTGTTGTTTCTCCTTTCCACACGAGTTTCCTCCTTTGTTTCAGGGGGGATTCCCGGTTACTCGGATCCACATACCACTTATTAAATTTTTGTGGGGTAGGCAGCTTTTTCCTCACGATTACTCTTTAATGTCCATGTAGAGATTCAAGTTCCTTTAAAGTGTTAGAAGGAACTTCTTAAATCCTTATGCATTAAAGTCATTAAATTCATTGTGTGCAAGAGTCTGAGGGTAAAATTTTATTCTGCATGTATAAAAAGAATTCGACAAGACCTGGCTATGACTCCCCCTAAATGTATGCACGGTCGGAGTCAAATCCTCCCCCTTAATATATGACATGTATCACATATGAATAAAGTCACTGCATTGCTGTTTAGTAAGGAGGTAAGGCCTTAGAAAGATCAAGAAATGGTTTCATAGTGTAAATATTTACAAGCATGTAAGGATTCATGAAACATTCATGCAAGCATTCATGAGTCAAGATAGACGATTATCATGAAATATATGTATATGTTCTATATGCATGAATATGCAATATACATCTTTTTGTCATTTTGTATGCATAGTATGTGAATGATATGCAAAGATGCCAATGTGATGCAGAATGTCAGATTTTTATTTAAAAGTTCTAAATGCATTACAAAATTTAATATGGGTGCAAGATGTAAATTTTTAGTTTTTCATATGAATGATCTAAATACACCTTATGAAGTTTTTAATGTATGTAATTTATAAAAGCATGAGAATGCAATGCAAAATGCAAATTTTTTTTTTTAATTTTAGAACATCATGATAGATTGCACAAGGAGACATACATATTCAAATGATGAGCAGCAACCATTTTTCAAGACTTGCCCTTTTTGAACAAGGGTACACAAATGATCAAAATCAAGCAGTGCACCCAAATTATTTTCAGAAATGTTCAAAAATAGATTTTTAATAACATTTCAAAAGCTTAGAGTGTCATCCACAAACCAAGCAGATTTTACAGATTCCGGTACGAGGTGGAGGTGAAGGTTCGAAAACCCAACTCACACATAGTGAGAGCTTCTAGGTGGACATAATCCACCCTTCCACTACACACCATTTGATATACCGGATACTCAATTACACTCAGATGCTCATGCATTTCAGATTGAAAAGTATTCAGTAGGCAAAGGCATCATGCTTATGTCTAAAAATTTTTTAAATTCATTCAACCAATGAGACAAGTTCATCATAGCAGAGTACAAGAATAACAGATCAAGTTCAGAATCAATATCTGTCAAATGAACAATTCTGCATTACAAAATTTTGACTTCTTAAAGCAAGAATGAATTTCAGAATCAATTTGAACACACATGGTATTTCAGAATTTCAAGACAAATTGATTTCCTTCAAAAGACATGTTTCCATATTTCAATACCAATTGTTGCACATGATCGAAGAATTTCACAGTTTAAAAATTTTACCTTTTAGAAACAAGAGAATTTTTCAGATTCAGTTTAAAAGATATTACAGTTCAAACGCAAATTCAATTCATTCAAAGTACATGATTCCTCAAGAGCCAACCTCATCAATTTCAGAATTTTGGTACAAGGCGGAGAGCATTGATCCTGAGATCACCTCACGCATAGTGATGGCTTCCTAACAGGCTTAACCTGTCATTCCACACATCACCATTTGATATATCAAATATTCATTCAATAAAGACATGTATGGCTTGTGAAGAATTTAGAGCATAACATGAGAACATACCAAAATCTCATTCCAAAACATCAAAACCATCAAGTTTGATAATGAAGGAGCAAAGTTAGGGTTTTACCATATGAGTGTGCCATGTTCCATTTTACTGGAACCCCTTTTATTCTTTATTTACCTCATGGCACACCTTCATCATAACCGACTCATTTGTCAGATTTTGGCACCCAAGCCTTCTTGGGTCCTTGGATGTTAGAAGCATTTCATCCAAAAGTTTTCTTTGACAGTTTCATTTCCACCTTGTCATCACTTTCCATGATCCTGCAATCCTCAATAACATGTCCATGGTTTTCACAATAAAGGCATTGAGGAGAAGCAGTTTTACCAAAAGACTTCCTTTTAGGAGTAAATGAATTTTTAAATCCATTCCATATTCTATTTTTAAAAGGTCTAGATTTAACAAAAGTAGACCTAGCATGCATTCTAGAAGCATGGAAATTTTCTGTTTTCAAAAACCAACACTCTTTCATAACATGCCCGTACTTGCCACAATGAAAATAACATGGAGATTCGGTTAATGACCTTCTATTATTTGCATGAGTGTTCGTGAATGAATTTTTCTTATAGGATGTAAACCTTTTAGCATGGGAAGCATATTCATTTCTGAATTTTCTTTGAAAGTTAAACTTAGCATTCATGGCACGATAATCATCATTTTGTTTCACAAAGCAATCATGCATGATATGGCCAACTTTGTGACAATAAAAATATGAGACATTTTTCTTTCTTTTGAAAGAAGCTTTATCTTTGCATCGATTTTGATCATCCATTTTCAAGACATCACAATCACTCATTTCAGTATCAAACATGCCACAATAGAAGCATTCAACATTCAACTTTGATTTTTGAGATCTATTTGACATGAAAGGTCTTTTGTTGAGATTTTTCTTTTTATCAAAACCATTTTCAGAGATTTTCACTTAAGCAACGGGAGGAGGTGTTTTGGAGGTGCTAGGAATGTCGGAGACATGAACAAAAGAGGTTTTCATTTTTGATTTAAAAGATTTTTTATTGACCGGAATGTAACCAAGACCTTCTTTTTAAAAGTTCACTTTAACATCTAGTAATGTGTCTAAGTTCTCCTTCCCTTTGACAAATCTTGACAAATCAAGCTTCAAGTTGTTGATCTCTTTTTTACATGCAAGGATTTTATCGTCAAGCAAACAATTCTTTGATGTGAGTTTTTCATTTTCTTGCATGAGATTTTTATTTTCCAGATTTGTGCAGTGAAGTTTTTCAGCAAGCTTTTCAAGAACCTTTTCAGTTTCAACATGCTTTGAGATCTTAACAAGTAACTGTTCATTCTCATGTTTCAACAATGAGATTTCTTTTTCAAGCTTATAAAAGCATCTCAATCTTCCCTCTAGCAAGGAATTCTGAATTAACATAGCACCATTTTTCTTTTTAAGATCTTCATTTTCATCCATGATGCTCTTGTTATCAATTTCAGAATCAAGTAATTTCTCAAACAACTTATCATCATCAGACAAAGAAGCTAACTTATTTCTAAGATATTTTTCTATTTCTTCAAGCAATAAAATCTTAGACAACAAGCGTTTATTTTGATCAAGCAAATCATGGGAATCATTATCAATTTCAAGAGTAGTATTAGATTTTCTAAACATCTCAAGCTCTTCATTCATACAAGACATCTCATCTAAAAATAATTCAACTTTAGATTCTAGAAGTTCTTTTTCATATTCTAGGTTCTCAATCTTTGACTCCAAAGTTTTGTAATTTTCGCAGGAAGGATTATCATGCACATTCTCATTAATCTTCATTTTCAAGGTTTTATTTTCAGATTTGAGTTTCTTACATTTATCATACAGTTCAGCATATGCCATTTGCCATTCCTCAATAGAGAGTTCTTCGGATTCAGAATTTACCTCATCATAATTTATTTTATTGAGTTGATCATCATTGTCGGCTATGAGACAATTTTATCCTTCCATCTCTTGAGCTTTGATCAACTGATCCATAATCTCCTTTGCCGTTCTACAAGAAGAAACAAATGGAAACATATGAGTGTCAATGGCACTTTTCAATAAACTTAAGACAATGACATTTACATGATTCTTCAATTTATCTTGACTAGATCACTTGGTCTCATCTAGAGGCAATATGTGAGGACCATCATAAATCAACTTCCAAAGATTAGGATTAACTGAATTGATCAGTCCACACATTTTACCTATCCACGAAGTAAAGTCAGAACCATTAAGAATAGGAAGGCAATTCTTCGACATGTGCTCAACAGAAAAATTCATGATTGTAGAATGCACTAGGATCACTCTGTAGATCGTGAGATCTAGGGACAACAGAGCCTCGCTCTGATAGCAATTGTTGGGTCCCGTAGTGCAGGAACACGGTTCTAGAGGGGGGGTGAATAGAACCCTCTACTAAAATTATGTCCAATTAAAACTTTAAACTAGCTCGTAGCAGAATTAGCAAGATTAGCAAGAGTGGGGAATTTAAACTAATTGGAATAGACTTGATTCTGTCAATCTCACCGTACTCACACGAACGGATAATTAGATATGAACAATAAAGCAAACCACCACAACACAAACCACAATGCAAGCCACAATGCACGGAGATTTTTAAGGTGGTTCGGGATCACGATGGGCTCCCTATGTCCACCCCTCACCAAACTGGTGAGGCTTCACTGCTGTATAAAATAGCTCAGAGATAAGTCCCCACACACACACGGAGCCAAGCTCCAACACACACACGTAGGGCGACGCCTACACAACCACACGGGAGTAAACTCCCAACCACACACGGGGAACACGCCCCAAAATACGTCCAAGCACACACGAGGATAAACTCCGCACAACTCGACGCATACACGTCAACACAAACACTCGGAGAACCCTTTCTCCGAACACCCACACAAAATATTCTTTTAGATGTATATGAAAGGAAGACAAATATGTGCTATGACCCTCCAAACAAACTCTATAGACTGAATCAAAGAAGATAAAGCATGTATGAAGCCCCCCCTTCAAGAAAGACTCCAGCTCTTCTTGGCTCGTTGTCGGATGGCCGCGATTTTAGCTTCCTCGCGTTCCTCTCTTCGAGACGCTTCTTTTCTTCTTCTACCACAAGCTCCAAATCTCCATAGAAGTAGATGAAAATCACCTTGCAAGAGTACCACCATGTTTTCCCCCTTTTCTTCACCTACCAGAAAGAACGAATGAGCATTAGGGTTAATCCTCTCACAAAATCATAACTCTTATAAATGCAACTCAATGGGTGGGGAAAAGACTCATAAAACCTTCCCAATACATGTTAGAAACACCTTAATAACAATGGGAACTAATGGGGGTAGTCTGGTAATGTTTAGAGAGGTTTTCATAAGGTTTTAAACTCTTCCAGAAATCTCGTTCTGGAACGGTTGACCCTTGGGGTCGACCCTCGGGCTTACAGAGGCGGACAGATAACAAAAAAACCCACCAAGACCACAGGGGTCGACCCCTACAAGCAGGGTTCAAAAACTAGTTTCTGTCTTGAACAGAAACACTGAGGGTCGACCCATGGGGTCGACCCTTGCAGGTAAGTGATGAAAAAAACCATTTTTAACCCCTTTAAGCTATGCAAAACCAATGGAATAAACCTTGATTCTGGAAGATTAATTCTAATGATTTGAACCTGCATAACCATAGAAAAATCAAATTAGTATGGATTTGAAAATCAAATGAACTTATCTGTTGAAACTAGCTTTTCTAGAATGAATATGAACATAACGGCATCCAAATGAACCCGAAACATTATCATCTCAAAGGCCATGATCTCAAGAGTGAAAATGTGAGTTCAAAATAAGAATCTATCAAGTTAGCATTTCAACCAAGCCACGTACACCAACTTGTATAGTCAAAAATAAGGATTTGAAGTTGTTATGCTTTCATGAAGAACCCAATCAAGCTATTTTCACACAATCCAACTTCTAGAAGTTCTTTCACTCATTTCGAATGAAGCTCAATAAAATATACTAGAAACATGATGAGGCTCATATTCAACTCTCCACAACCATGCAATCAAGCATTAACACTTAGAACTTGTTCTCATCAAAATATATCATTGAACTCATTCAAACATGTATTTGGCTTCTCAAATCAATCAACAAAAATACATTCCACCAAATGATAAGATTTTGATATGATGAACATGACTCTCTCAATCAACCAAATATTAAAGCATGGGAGCTTAACCGTTCAAACACTATCATGTATCTTACATAACATCAATCATCAAAATGCTTCAATACCCAAATATTAACAATCATGCCACATGCAAAGCATATAGAAAAGTATGGGAACTCATTCATTCAAATGGCATTCTTGTTGATAGAAACAAACATTCATGAAGCATTATTTTCATGAGGAGCATTGTCATAAACATAGAATCTTCAAATTGCATGCATCACATGCATCACACACATTTGTAAATATCCAATCATACAAACATATTTTCTCATTAATTCTCATTGAGTACAAGGCATATGCACTCTTTCAAGCATATTTCACAAATACATTCTCATTCGATACAAAGCATCCTCAATCAAGTTTTTAGTGCATTGTTCACAAGACCAAGCATTCATGTTATGCGTGAGCAATATCGAACCAATTCTCATGAAGTCTTCTATGAGTATTTCAAGCACATGAAAACATGGAGAACCATTCAAGCCACATTTCAAAAAGATTTATGTGAAGAAATTAAGCACATCAAAAAGAACAATAACCTCATGTTAAAGAAGCATGAAACACTTTCAATGCAATGCAATGAGTGAGTCAACTCCCTTTTTAATAAGATCTTCATTGATGCACTCCTTTGAGTTCCAAACGTAAATCATGGATTTTTATCCTGTAAATTAAAATATTCAAAGCATGAGATCTTTAAATACAAATCATTCATATGACTTTCAAATGTGAACAGAGTTAACTCCCTTTTAGAAGAAGGGCTTCATTGATGGACTCCTTTAGATTCCAAGTATGAGCCATGAATTTGTGTTCCTACAAACCAACATAAATATAACATTAGTTCTTTAAACACCAACGGTTCACATGACTTTCAAGAGTGAGCATTGACTCCATCTTTCAACTCATCAAATCAAGATATAAAACATGTTGCTCAATTGAAACACATACACACAAACACAATCGTTTTGATATCATTGAAACCAAACATGAACTATGGGATGCAACAATAAGCATAAAAGTCTCCTCAACATCACCATGACCAAAAATCATATCAGCTCCCCTAGTTGACACTCCTAGGGCTCTTTCAAACAGTGCTGGATTGACCGTTATTTCAACTCCCTTGACAATCGTATAGAGACGGTCATTCCTCATATTCAGGTTCCCATAAAATTCTTGAACAAGGCTAGGGTAATACCTTGAATATCTAAAAGCAAAATCAATCGAACCGTTCTGAACTACAAAAAGAGCACCGATATCTGGGAGAAGTTCAAGCATCTCCTCAAAGTCAACCAAACGGGGGTCGATTATCGGCCGTGGGTGCATTGGCGGTGCACGTGGATGTGCAGGAGCCCACTGTGGTGGAGGAGCTGGAGCCTCACCTCGCCTGGCACTAGGCTCCCCCTGGGTAGAGTGCCGAGAGCTTCTTCTAGGCGCCATCCTAGGCTTGAAAAATGTTGTAGAAACCTGTGAACGGATCGATCCCTTCCCTTGGGAGTAGATAGACACAAGAGGACACACCAAAATGTGGTGGAGTACTCTCTTCCATGATCTGGAACCCTAGGAGGATGCTTTAAAGCCGCACAAGCCGCTGCCCAAATTCTACGCTAGAAGACGGTGAACATCCCGATCTTGTGCGGATGGAAGAATGAGGAGGTTTTTGGGGTGCAAATGGGGAGAATGAGAGTTCTAGGGTTTGAGGAGAGGGTATGAGGGTGAATGGGTGTGAGAGAGTAAGAGAAATGGGGTGAAAACCCCTTTAAGAAGGAGGTCAGACGCGGGTCGATCGGTCCGGTTCGTCGGATTCGATCGACTGAATAGGGGCGTCGGTCGACAGAATTGGTCGGCCTAGCCATATTTTCATCATTTTTTTGGTGTTATATCTCCTTCAACCCCCCCTTTTTTTGTTAACCTCCACCTTATGTTGTAGTTGAAAGGGAATGCCTTGATGAAAGAGGTGATGAGGCATTTTGAGAAAATCCTCTGACTGTCCCCCTCAGAGAATGCCTCAGATCCCGAGGTCATTGGGTCCACATTTATTTATCAAGGAATATTTGGCCTTAGAAAATTTTCAAGGAGGGGATGTATAGATAATTACTATCAAGCATGCAAGGGGATATTTACACACAAGGAATTAGAAATAATCATACAGAATATGCATTGCAATCTACTCTTTGTGCAAGTGATTTTTTCTACATATGCAACACTTAACTTAAGTGCAAACCTAGGTATGTATGCTCTCACCCTTGCACAGGATTTTTTGACAAGTTAATTGCACTGGTATTGTCACACAAAATTGGAACACATTTCATTTCAACATTCAAGTCAAGCAATTGATTTTTGATCCAAAGTACTTAGGCTCCACAACTTCCGGCGGCTACATATTCAGCCTCAACCGTTGAGACAGCTACTGAATGTTATTTCTTGGAAGCCCATGAAACTAGGCACCCACCAAGAAACTGATAGTACCCACTAGTACTTTTACGATCAACAATGCATCCAGCATAATCCGCATCGCTATATGCAATCAAATCAAATGAGGTATCGATGGAAAACCACAAGCCAAAGTCTACTATGCCAATTAAGTATCGAAAAATTTGTTTAACAGCTAATAAATGAGATTCTTTAGGTCATGATTGAAAACGAGCACATAGACATACGTTGTATTGAATGTCAGGACGGCATGCTATTAAGTACAGTAGTGATCCGATCATACCTCGAAACAGTGTAGGATCTATTGCTTTACCCTTTTCATCTTTGTCTAACTTCGTGATTGTGGCCATCGTAGTTGATATTGGCTTTGCATCCTTCATGACGTATTTCTTCAAAAGCTCCATGGTGTATTTGGCTTGGTTTATGAAGATTCCTTCGGATGTTTGCTTAACCTGCAAACGAAGAAAGAATGTAAGTTCCCCCATTAGACTCATTTCAAATTCGCCCTGCATTATTTCTGCAAAATCATCACATAAGGCATTGTTAGTAGCTCCAAAGATTATATCATCAGCATATACTTGAACCACTAATATGTCTTTACCTGATTTTCTTGTGAAGAGTGTTTGGTCAACCTTACCTCTTTTGAATCTGTTTTCCAGCAAAAAGGAGGTGAGCCTTTCATACCATGCCCTTGGTGCGTGCTTCAATCCGTACAAGGACTTCTGCAGCTTATACACATGTTGTGGATGTTTTGGGTCTTCGAAACCTGGAGGTTGTTCTATAAAAATATCCTCTTTAATATACCCATTAAGAAAAGTAGATTTAACATCCATTTGAAATAATCTGAAGTTAAGAGAGCAAGCATAGGACAGGAGAGTCCGGACTGCTTTTAATCTAGCAACCGGTATAGGGGACTCATCAAAATCACTACCCATCTCCTGGTAGCAATTGAGGGACTTCTCATCATCTTCATCCTCACAAGATATTCCTTCAGTTGATTTAAACTTGGCCATAGCTGGCCCAACATTACTTGGATTTTTGGGAGTGTAAACTGCATCCAAGAATGAAAGGATTTGATTTGTTAGTGATAATTCAGATTGATCTAATCTTGATGCAATAACAAATGCACAGAGGTTATTTCCCTAGAAATAAACCGAGGCCTCAAATTCACATGACTGAGTGACACCTCCCCCTTAATGTGTGCAAGAGTCTGAAATATTCATCAAAATTTTAATTCCATATGCAGCCTATTAATGATTGACTCATGGTACCTGGCGGAGAACTTAGATCCGAAGATCACCTCACGCGTGGTGATATTTTCCAAACAGGCTTAATCTACCCTTCCACATGTCACCATTTGATATACCATGTAGTCATTAATGTGATGAAGGCGGGAGGATTGTAATGCATGATGACATGAATTCATTCTAGATTGAAAATAGATTCTTTCACTTTTGTGCATAACAATATATGAAAACATATGCAAACATCTCAATGTATGCAGTGAATTTTGATTTGAAATTTTTCAAGCTCCTTTAACAAGATGCTATATGACAAGTGATATACACAGAGATATGCAAACAACTATAGATGGAATGCATGTATAAACATATGCATTATCACATAAGATTCAGCACAAAGCAAATCAAGACATAGCACCTTTTCTAGAGAAGTGAGAGGGATATCACCTGAGTGTTCAGATTTTAGTTTTTGATTTTTCTTTTAACCTGACTTATGTCGCTTGGCCCGTGTGCCTTACCTTCTTGACTGAAAACATATTTCACGCTTCATATTCCCAAGGCACACCTGCAAAACATATTTCTCATTTTGCATTCTTAGGTACCCAAGCCATCTTGGGTCCTTGTGGGTTAGCACTCTTGGCATGTAGCATCCACTTTTTGACAGTATTCAAATCATCATTTTTCATCAAAAAGTAATTATTCATCTTGTGACCTACATTCCCACAGTAGTCACAATTCACATATGACCTGACAGACTTTTTGTTCAGGTTATCAGCATCCTTCCATGTAGATGGACAAAATTTGTCTTTGTCAGCATGAAAATTCATTTTCTTCTTCACCGGCCAACAGTGTGAAATTGTTGTGCCCCTTGTGCCTTGATGATGCTGTGATGTTTTGATGATAGCAACATTAGTGTCACCACATAAGATTGCATGATTAATCTATGATTGAGTGCTTGATCTGTATGCCTTGATGATGATTTAACTGATGAGCATTCAGTTGCTACTTTAGGTTGGTGCATTGTTCTGTGCACTGTTTTGCTTGCGACATTGGGTTTAAACATGTCTACGCATCAGTTAAGTCGGTGCACTTATGTTTTGTCTAAGGCTAGTGCATTTTTGTCAGTCAGGCTGCTCAACAACCTCGGTGCATGTCACCGTTCATAGGCATTAAGGTCTGTGCATTCCACTCTCTGTGCATGCAGTCTTGGCGAGTGTTAGGTTGGTGCATTGCTTATTCTGCCTCTCATGGTGGCCTGGAGTCGGTGCATGTGTGCGTAAGTCGGTGCATGTGTGCGTCTCACACACACCTTAAGTCGATGCACATGAGCCTTCACGGTCGGTGCAATGCAATGGTTGCTATGGGCTAACACTACGTCGGTGCATTTTCCTATTGTTATGCTCGTTTTCATGCTAGTTGGTACATAGTCGGTGCACATCTCACCAAGGTCCGTGCATGCTTGCCACCTCGCATTCTCAACTCTGTGCATATATCTGCTTTGTTAAACTTGAGCCCGTGCATACTTTTGCACTGGGCAGATAACATCTGTGACACGTAATTGAGTCGGTGTATTTCTTCCTCCGCATGCATAAAGCTTGTGCATCTCTTTCTTATATACTCAAGTCATTCCTGTGCATAGTCTCCAGGTACGTATAGCTGAGTCGGTGCATTCGTATGCTGTGTGAGCAATCATACGGATGAGCTTCAAAGTCGAAGCACTCCTTCTCATCAAGGGCAGGCTTCTCAGCGCGAGCAGATCGGTGCAGTGTCTGGTCTCAAGAAAATGAGCTCGGTGCAACGCATGAGGATAGTCGGTGCAACGCGTGACTTCAGAAGAAGCTAATCAGTGCAAACCATACCCTAGGACACCAATCTAAGACGGTGCAATGCTTTTACCAGCTCGACCAGGTCAGTGCAATACCCAGTTCCGATAGAACAAGCTCGGTGCAATCATTCCCAGTATGTGTAGTTTATAGAACCTGTGCACGTAAGTGATCAAGCCAGGGAAGCCATAGTTCGAGCAACATATGTGCACCTGAGTATCTAACTTATAAGGAATAGAAGAACAAGGGCACAAGAGAACAATAGAATAATTAACTGGCACGTGACCCAGGGGTGATCCTTAATAGAAGAAGCCGCCACGTGGGGTCCCAATCGTTCAGATTCTGACACGTGGCAAGATTCTCCTGAAGCTTCCAGGCGGGGGTGTTCCCTCCACACGCCTAGGGCATGAGCGAGCGACCTCAATCTGAGGGAGTATATAAGTCATCCTTCTGCAAGTCGAGAAGAACATCTCTCTCGAAAGCAGTAGAAGAAAAAGAGAAAGAGAGAGATCAAGAGTAGAGAAGAAGAAGAAAGGGGAGAAAATCAGAGAGAGAGCAGAAGAAGAGCAGAAGAAAGAAGTGTTCAAAAAAGAAAGAGTGAGGAGACAGTGAGAAGAAAAGAAAAGAGAGGCAGAGAGACATAGACCAACAGTAGAAGAAGAAGAGAGAGAGAGAGAGAGAGAGTTCGTGGAGAAGAAGATAGAAGACTTCATTGAAGATCTGGTTCTATTGGACCGTGGATCAAATCCAGGCCAGTTAGCTCCTACGAGAGCAACTTTGGTTTGTAGAGTTTTGCAGCTTTCCGGCGCTGTTACTTCAGTCGTTATTTTTCTTTTATCTTTGCTTCAAGCTGTTTGTCAGCAGTAGCAGAGGTGGACTCCTCTGGACGGGTTAAGCTGTAAGCCCCAGCGGTTGCAGACGGGGACTCCTCTGGTCGGCGAAGCTGTAATGCCCAGCAGTCAAGCTGTGAGTCAGCGGATGGCTAAGCTGAATTGCCCAGCAGAAGCAAGCTGTGATGCTCAGCTGATGTTGGCAAGCTGTGAGGCCCAGCTGCTAAGCTATGTTTCAACGGAATCCACACTCTAGTTGGAGTGTGGGGTGGACGTAGGTCAGTGGACCGAACCACCTTAAAATCTATTGTCTCCGTGGTTTGATTTCTTATCTGATTGTCGATAGATGAATGGCTAGGAGCGTTTCATTTGAGTATTCTATCCGAATGCTTTAAGGCACACGATGTTTGTACTTGACTCTGTATACGGATCAGACTTGGCTAGGTGTCCATAGTTCAGTAGCCCAACTGATTGATCAAGTGCTTCTGTGAATCTCTTAGTTGGAAGATCTCAATTGATTTCTATTCGTTAACTCTGATTGCTTTAAGTGTCAATTGAGCGAAGTTTTAAAGAGGAATTCATTCACCCCCCCCCCTTTGAATCCATCGCACCAGCTGTATCAAGTGGTATCAGAGCATACCATTGGTCCTAACAGAAATTGTATGACCTCTTTTACCACAGTGATTGCAATGCATGGAAGGCTTTGTGGTAAATGACTGATTTGCATTTTTAAAACCATATATGTTTCTGCATGCTTTCAAATCATCATTTTTCATGATAAAATAATCATGCATCGCATGTCCTTGTTTTCCACAGTAAAAGCATGAGATTTTCTTCTTGGGTGCATGTGTGTGTGTAGCAGGAGTATGTTTAAATTGCTTAGTGGTGCTAATAGTATTTTTAGGTTTTTGTTGTAGATAGGTTTTCTGAATTTTATTTTGTTTTTGAATCTTTTGGACAGAAGACTGCTTTGGGGGTGAAGTTGAGGTACTAGCCATATTTGAACTTTGAACAAAGGAAGTATATACCTTATTCTTAAAGGACTTCTTCTTTACAGTATTATAGCAAAGTCCTTCCCCTTGAAAATTAACTTTCATGCCTAAAAGTTTATCCATATTATCTTTTCCATCCATGAATTTAGACAGTGAATTATGCAAGTCCTGGATTTCAATTTCTAAAGATGTGATATGTAATTCAGAATCAGCAAGTTCTTCTTCACAAGTAGCAAGGCGGACATTCAACACTGCATTGGTAGTCTTAAGGCTTTCTACTTTTTATTTTAGTCCATTCTTATTATCAGACTCATCTACAGCCACAGATTTTCCTTTTTCTAGAGCCAACAATCTTTCCGATATGGCTGTGTTTAGTTCCTTCAGGTTCTCATTTTCTTTCATAAGCTTCTCATCATGAATGAGTTCATTTATCAAGGTTTCATCATTGGCCATTGAATTTACTTTTTCTTTCAGCTCTTTATTTTCATTTCTTAAGGAGTAAATTTGATCTTTATGAAATTTAATGTCGAACACATGAGCCTCAATCAATTCCTCTACATGTGAGCATTTTTTACAAGAGGAATCACAGTTATTTTGTTCAACCTTCTTTTCCAATTTTTTATTCTTAGATTCTTGCTTCTTATATTTACTTGCAAACTCACTGTATGCATCCAATAGCTCATCAAGAGATATATTTTCAAAATCTGATTTTACCTTCGAGGGTGATCCATTTTGGTGATCACTCATACCTGCCATAAGATATTTGTCGTCATTCTCTTCATGGAAGCCGGCTAAGCCATCCAGTATGTCCTTTGCGGAGCTGCAGCTAGAGACAAAGGGAAAACTATTAGCATTAATTGCGGCAATGAGCAAACTTAGAACCAAGCGATTTTGATCATGTTTGAACTCATAATCTGTAGTCCAGACTGATTCATCTTCAGGCAACTCATAAGGACCATGAGAAATAAGCGTCCATAGCTTAGGGTCGTATGAGTTGACTAGGCTGCACATTCTTCCTAACCACAAATTGAAGTTAGAACCATCAAACACAGGTGGAGAATTCATGGTGAACATGGTGGTAGCCATTAATCTGGATCTTTATGTAGATCGTTAAATCTATGAAAAGTATAGCCTTAGCTCTGAAACCAATTGAAGTCCCGTGATCAATGACACCCAAGAGGGGGGGTGAATTGGGTGATTCAAAATTTTAAGAAAATATTACCCGATTTAAAACAGATGTGATAAAGTAGCAATTAGAAATTCAGATCTGTTAAATCTCATATTAGATCTATCAAGATCAGTCGCTCACAATAACCGATTTTGCTAAATCTGAAAGATACAACATGGAGGAGACAATATATACGTACAGTCACACAGAATCGAGGTAGAAGAAATGGACCAAACCACACAGCTCAAACCCCAAGGCACAAGCATTTTTAAGGTGGTTCGGATGCAATGACGGCAACCTACGTCCACCCCTCACCAAAACACGGTGAGGCTTCACTGCTGGAAACCAGCACGGGGATGAATCCCCAACACGGAGCCAAGCTCCAGTACACACACAGGATGACGCATGCACATACACGGGGACATGCCCCAACACACAAATGGAGATGGAGTCTCCAACACGATCCGACGACCGGATCAAAAACACTCACACACGCTGCAACAGACGCAGTACTCTACACTCACGAACACCCAGAAATGGATAGATCCCCACACACACGCAGATCTGAAGAGATCCACGCACACACACGGATCTGAACAGAACAACACGCACAAACCCAGATCTGAGTTGATCCACACACACACAGGTGTTTACAAATCACAAGGAACATAAACTTGAAGCTCAAAACACTTTAGAAGATGAAACATGAAAGAAAGACTTCTGATTTAGGCTCCCCCTGAGTATATGATGCAGATGTTGAACAAGGCTTGCTTCTCCACTTGATTTGAGGTTGATTGGCTTCAGATTGAACTTGAAAGGCTTGGAGTTGGATGAAGAATCCCTGGACGGAGTACTGTTCACACAGTGCTTGCAGCAGCCACTTTTCCCGTTTGGTAGCCTCCTTTGATCTCCCTTAAGTGATTATGGTTTCTTTGCCCAAAGAGATGTTTTTATAACACTTGGATGGTCAATAGACATGCCCAGACACAGATCCATGAATCCTGGCATGTCTGGAGGCTTTGGGAGTCAAAAGTCCTAAAAAGAAGCTTTGAGCACGTTGAAGAAAACAAAGTCAACAATGGGGGCTTCGAAGGGTTCGATCGACTGATGCAAGTCGGTCGGTCGATCGAACTGTGAAAGGTTCTGTAACTTTCAACGCTGGGAGAATCGGTCGATCGAACTGGTGCCATCGATCGACCGAACTCTGTAACATTCCAGAGTTCTGAAACCTGGAAAAACTGATCGACCGATCTAGTCCTTTTGGTCGACCGAACTGTGTTTTCTCTGCAAAACAAAGGTGTTAGCCCAGTAGAACATGTCCATACAACAAGGCCTCGAATTGAGAATATGTTTACATAGACTTGAAGTTCATTTGAGCTCTTTTTATGCATTCTGAAGACTGTGAACATTTGAGCATTTAACATAACAGAAATTAGCCATAATCACGTACGATGCTTGCTCTTGAGTATTTAGGCACGGCATGAGATGAAAACCAAGTCCAGAGTTTTATTTTTATCATAATCACTTGGAGAGACTCAACAGGCGGCCAAGATATCATTTGGCAGCCAGGGAGGCAGTCGAAGGAGACAACAACGGCCAGGAGAGGGGTGTATACCCGGAGGCTACATGGCGCATGGGGATGACTCGGCGGCCTCATGCAGGGATGGCTGGGACGGCGGCCAAGTGAGAGGGGAGTTCACGACGGCTGGGCAGGGCAGCTGGAACGGTGATTAGGAACGCGGGTGGAGGTGAGACGATAGCTAGACAGGGCTATCTGGCTGCTGCATGGCGTGTGGGGACGACTCGGCTGCCAAGAATGGAGGGTGTGCTGGGATGGCGGCCAAGAGAACGGGTGAAGGCAAGTAGGCGGCTAGATGTAGGGAAAGCTGATCGGCAGCATGGTAACGAGGGTGATACGGTGGCCTTATGGCAAGAATATATGATTCGGCGGCTAGGGAAGATATGGAAGAGTGGCGGTGGCCATCCGGCGGGCAAGTGAAGAGGGAAGAAGAATCGGCGGCCCAGTTGGGAGAGAAGGATCCAACGGCCACAGTTGCATGGTGGCCAGGGGAGCGGGTGTCACCTGGCGTTGTGGTGAGAAGCCTCTGGTCCGGCAGCAAGAAGGGGAAAAAATTGACCCAACGGTTGGGCCGTGCTCTTCCGGCCGTCGTTTTACCCTGTTAAACCGATGCAGTGGTAGAAAACAGAGCATCGTTAAGAGTCTAATTATTGATATTGAAAACCCATTTCCCCCTTCACTTGAAACATTCAGAGATCACATCCAGAATCATAGAGGCATCCCTGAGCTCAGATGGGGCATTGATATTAGAAAACAAAGTATGTAATCGGTCTTAGATCGGGTGTAAACAAAGGGGATTATCATGCGAACAAGGAGACTCTGCGGGGCTCTAAACTCCCACCGGCCCTATATACATGCATATAGATACACTGTTGTCTCTGGAAAACTCAGTGAGAGTGAAACCCGAATTAACCTATACAATACCCCGTGATGATCAAGGATCACACACGCAACGAATCCTTGGCGGCCCACGAGGGTGTGATTTCAGGAGAACTACTATTAGAGGAAAAAGGAAGCATGATGAACTGAAATCATAGGCTAGCCAACTGTCGCCCCCGAGGGGCAGATTATTCAGTCCAGAGGATACCCTGGCCACCGTTAAGTAAGCAAAGAAGGGAGAGGAGCACCGCGGAGTGAATAGCGATTAGAATGACTACCAATTTGTTTAATGAGCATCAAAAAATGCAATAGAGATTACATGCTATGAAAGAAAACAAGATTACATGGTTTGTAGCAAGGGACGATGGGGAAGGGATCTGTAGCCTACAATGCGCCTCACATGGCGGTCACCCACCTTCTACAGTTGGAGCAAAGCTCTTCACACCGCTTCTGAATCGCTGGCCTTGTTTTCTCCGTGTCTCTTCCAGATGCCTTCTCTACCCTCTCTCGTTGGCCTCCCCTTTGACTCGCTATTCTCCTCTCTTTTTTCCATTCAAAGCTGGCCTTTTTATAGACGACGGGGGCCCTTAGTATGGCGGGTGAAGGCGGATGGGCTGATCCGGCGGCTAGGCGCGCCGCAGGAGGCCCGCCTAGCCGCTGGATCATGTCTGGCCACTGGGTCAGGTCTCTTCTTAGCACATTTGCTTCATTTTGAGCCCAGTCGAATCCTGCTTTGGCCCATTTCCGCATTCTTCAACCCATTTAATCATTCTTCTTCTTTTTCTTCTTCCTTTCTTCCTCTTTATTACTGTACACTAAGAAAGAGCAAGATAATTCAGTAGAAATTACTATTGTTGTATTGTTATTATTATTATTATTTGCTATCATTATTATTATTATATGTGTATATATGTATATATAATTTTTATATACGTATATTCCATATATATATACCATTTATTATTATTGTTATTTTTCATGTGTCAACACCGCCCAGGCCTTGGGGTGCCCAGGGGTGGGCGGCCAGGGTGTTGGCCGCCCAGCCCTCTGGGCGGCCAGGGTGTTGGCTGCTCAGCCCTTTGGACGGCCAGCACCTCGGCCTCCCAGTCCCTTTCATCCCAGGGGCATGGCACTTCGTGGTTTGGTGTTTCGGAATGTCCGTATGAAGGGTGGCCTTGTGAATTGCATGTCAGCGTGGTTCTGTGTGTCCTGTTGGTGATGGGTGTTGGGGTGGGCCATCCCTGTCTATTGGTAGAGCACGGACAATCATTCTTGTGTCGGGCTACTCGTGTTGACTGTCCCCACGAGAGTCCCATGACTGTGGAGGTTGTTCCCGCATGAGGGCTGTGATCGCGGCTAGGTATCTTTGTAGAAGTCGTGGATCATGGTCCATGTGTTCCGTCCTATGTTTTGGTTAGTCTTCTATGGACCAGCAGTCATGGTTTAGCTATCTAGCTAGTGGTTCTTGGTTCTCGTGCTGGTGAGCCGGCTTGAGGTGGTTTAGTACAGACCGGTGGTTTCCGTGGTTGCGACGGGTTCTTCCCTTGGTGACTCTACCCAATAGGCGTAGCTGACCAGAGCACATTGTGTGCCGACCCACATGGGAGTGGTGGAGGCTTGTCCCGTGTAGAGGTTTGTAGACCGGTTACTCGAGGGCCCCATTGCCTGTGCAGCCTGAGTCAGGCTGGGGGGGCAAATCGGCTAGAGGACCGACCTAGAGTAGATGGTCTGTGTGTGCAGACGTGGTCGGGGATAGTGGACAAGTGCTGACGAGCACGACCCTGGCTAGTCCTTGTTCTGTGATACAGTACACCGTGTCTCAGTTTTCACCGGAGCGCAAGTAGGGAGACACTTGAGGCTGTGGTGTAAGTCATCGGAGGATGCTTCCGGTCTCGTGGTTAGTGGGTTAGTACTCCTGTCACTCGGGTGGTTCTACCTCGGGTTTCTTTCGCTGTGGTTTGCTGTTCTGGTGGCTCAGTCTGTTCCACTTTGCGTAATCTTTCGGTAGTCGGGCTGGTGTTGCCCGATGAGTGTGAGTGGGGCGTTGTTCTCCTGTTGTTTCTAGTTCAGGTTCGAAAGACTCTCCCGAGGGCGTTAGTTCAGTGTGTTCGGCCATGTGGCCTCGTCTATGGTTCCGTCGGCTAGGACGGATTGTCCGACCGTGGGGTCGGGGTTGTGTAGAGGTCTTGTGTGTGTTTTGTTGGGAATGGATGGACTCTAAGATCTAAAGGGGGGGTCTATCCTCTAAAATTTAACAGCTGTAGGTAAACAGATGCGGAATTGAAAGAATTACTATTGTTGAATTAAGTTCAACTTAAGGAAGAATATGTATATGAAGGAAAATGATCATGTTCTGTATAATCAACTACACGCTGTTGGAACCAAAACACAAGCACAACGCATGCAAGCTACTGAGCAGAGATCACACAACAATCACACAGAACTCAGAAGATTTTAGATGGTTCGGCACAAGTCTACATCCACCCCACACGTAAACCGAGTGTGACTTACTGCTGATTCACAGCTTCTCATGGCTGATCCATAGCTTCGGGGATTATATCCCTACACCCGTTGAGCTTCACAGCTTGCTTCCGCTCAGCAATCATAGCTTGCTATCCAGCGGAACCAATCCTCTGCAATGCTGAGCAATATAGCTTGCTCCGCTGACTCACAGCTTGAAACAAAGGTTTAAAAGAAAAACGAAGGAAAGACAGAAAACCAAAAACACAATGAGACTGTAGCTCTAAACAATGAGCAAATCGGCTCTGGTTCTGAACCAAGAGACCAATGACGACGACTCTCAATTGCTTCTTCTCTCCAATCTCTCTCTCAGATCTCTCTCTGAACTTGCAGGTGCTAGATCTCCCGGATCGTGTTAGCTCTTCTTCTCTCTACTTCTTTTGCTTCAATCTCTCGATCACAGATTTTTCCATCTCACTATCTTCTGCACGAACAGTTTCTTATTTATATGTGCAGTAGAAAGAGGGCGTGTAGAAACCACATTTCCCGCCCAAGCTTTTCATCCAGATCTGAGATCCAAGGCCACGTGGTAGCATCTGAGCTTAATGGCTTTCCACGTGTCACGAGCATAGCTCAGCCTTCAGTCTTGGATCACATGCCTTCCTTAAACTTTACGAACAAGTGTCCTGTCAAAATGTTAGACACTCAGTCAGCATAAGACAGTTAGACAACCATAGGACTTGCACAGACCTAATAGAGCATGAGAGCAAAAGTACACGGACTCAAATATGCATGAATTATAACGTGCACCGACCTTATTAGGCTGTAAGAGAACCATGCATATACATTATGTGTGCAAGAATCAACGATTGCACCGAGCCAACAAGCTATACACCTATCGTGCACAGACCTTGCGCTTGCAAGAGAAAAGAATTGCACAGACCTTCTGTGCACATAGTAAGTTATGCACAGACTTCACTCGAGCAATATGAAGGTATGCACTGATGAAATTGTGCGTGAAACAGTATTGCATATACTTTATGTGCGCCACATAGTGAATCGACTTATTATGCAGCCTACGCATATGTATGAAAGGCATGCACGGACTCATATGAGTGCAACAGCAACGGTTGCACCGACCTAGTCTCCCTTAGACACCAACATGCACAGACTCTCTACGGACTAAGCTAGGAATTGCACCGACTCAATTCATACCAATATTTGACATGCACTGAGTATGAGTGCAGTTCGTCAGGAACTTGCTCCGACTCATAGCAAGAATACAACATGAAAGTGCAGATGAGTTTTAATGCAAATGACTGATAATTATCTGACATTTATGAGAGATTCAACAAAATACACAACAACCTCATGGTCAAGGAAAAGTAGTCAAAGTCAACTCTGTAGTCAACCAAGTTAACTCTACTGTTGCCAATTAATCAAAACACATTCAGCACAAGCAGTAGCACACACACACTGCTGATCAATCCCAGAGGAGGCCCAACATTCTCCCCCTTTTTGATGATGGCAACACCTAAAAGGTTGCTGGCAACACCCCAAAAGAAATGTAGGAGAAATGATGTATTTTGATGAGACATTAAGCACAGTCAGATATTATTGACAAAAGCCAAACTCCCCCTGAATGAAAGACTCCTCCCCCTTAAGCAAAATATCATGAAATCTTTCTCTTCCCTTATCTCTCCCTTTAGCCATCAGAATCTCTCCCCCTATAAGCATAGTCTTTCCTATGATCTCAATCTCTCCCCCTTCGTTCCAGAATAGAGAAGAATAGAGATAGAGAAGAATAGAGAGAGACACCTGAATAATCTCTCCCCCTTTGCCATCAGCAAACAAGGAGTGAGGGAGACAGAATAACACTCTGTGCAATGGTTCAGAATAAGAGCAAATTATTGGACAATTCTTTAGATATAAGGATCAATCATTGTGCATTCTTCACAAATATCAGGTTTAACAGTTATAGAAGGTAGAGTAAATTTACTAACTTTCTGAAATAGGGTATAGTATCTATTTATGGCAATGAACCTAAGTCACATGATCATGATTGACTAGGTCAAGACTATATCCTACTGATTTCAGACTTAATGAATATCAAGGAGAGTGACCTGAAAATGTATTGAGGTTAAACAATTGACACTTAGTGAATTTTGAATTTCAAGGGTTACAACAAGTCTTTTTTACTTCTGATTTTGAATCAGAGCTCAGTGAACAGACAAGTGTCATTTGTACTGTTGACATTAAGGGTACACGTGGGTTAGACGCCAGTACCCCCAGTTATTAAGCATAAACTACCATATCTATCTCTGATCAAAATAACTACACAGATGATTTACACCTTTGACGTTAAGGGTACACGTTTATCAGATGCCAGTACCCTCAGTTACTCAGTGAAACTAGCCCTATAGATTTGACCATATGAACAGAGGTAACATGAAGCACTTCATGACATGAGATCCTCTCCACTGCTTTGATGGAGGGTTCAGTTTCTCAGTGCAATACAATCATTGCTCTGCCAAGTTATTCATTTCTTTTATGGATTAGTTTATTATTGCTGCCTTTTTTAATTTTTAAAGTGACTTGTTTAAAGACAATACAATTTTTGATTTTCTCAGCCTAGTCTTCACTAAGTCTGTCATTTTCAGATACTGTGAGGATCTTATCTGTCATAGTCATGAAAGAAAGGTTGAGAGCTATAAAAGGTTTTCTACCACCTTATTTTCTGAAAATAGTCTTTAAACTCTACAGTCTATTAAAATTAAACCTTCGGTTCATTCACGGAGTCAATGCGATTCTTATAAAAGAAGAGTTGTAATAATTGCCGCTCAAAATAATGAACCAATTTCAGGACAGTCAGCCATTCAGAATGAGGGAATAGACATTGAACCAAAGAAGCAGCTCATAAGGAGTTTCAAGAGGAGTGACAATGCCACAATGTGATGGGAGTAGTTTCAACCAAGGCCAATTGATGCAATTGATACCATGAGATGAGAATTTCTGAGAATGAAGAGAGAGTCGAATGAGTTGTACTTAGATCAGACTTTATTGAACTCCCCCTGACATCATAATGCACCAACCTTAACATGCATGAAGCAGACAATGCACCGACTATTGCATGTGAGTGGTACATAAATGCACCAACCTGTTATGTGAAAGACACAAGATGCACGGACCTACATGCTGTAAGGAAGGGACGTGCACTGACCTTGTATGCAGAATTCTCACACTGTGCATCGACTATGTGCAAGACATGCACTGACTTATACTCGGTGCAAAAACACGCATAGAACTCAAATGCTCATAGCATAGACCTGCATCGACCTTAGTAGTGCATGAAATGCAGCAGGTTCAAGCATATGTCAAAATCAACTGATGTGTGATCTAGAGGAAAAACTCCCACTATCTATATGCAATTTTATTTAACAATGCATCTATGCACAACAATTATTCAAACAATCAAAAATTGTTTATTCAGAGACAAGCTGACACATATTTATTTTCAGACCACTACAAATAGCAATTCAAGAAAGAATTCTGAGTCAATCATCATGGAGAAATTTACACAAGCCTAATTCTCTTCTTAAGAATTTAAATCTTTTATTACCCAAAGGCTTTGTAAAAATGTCAGCAATTTGGTTTTCAGACTCAATGAATTCAAGTTCAATTTCTTTTTTACTGACTTCATCTCTAAGAAAATGATGTTTGATTTCAATATGTTTTGTCCTGGAATGATGAACTGGATTTTTAGTTAAGGAAATAGCACTAGTGTTATCACACATAATTGTGATGCAACCAAGATTTATATGATAGTCAAATAACTAGTGTTTGATCTAGAGGACTTGGGCAGCATAGTTCCCTGCAGCCACATACTCTGCCTCAGCAGTGGACAAGGCTATAGTGTGCTATTTTTTAGATGCCCAAGAGACTAGACACCCACCAAGGAATTGACAATATCCACTGGTGCTTTTCCTATCAATTTTACACCCAGCATAATCTGCATCAGTGTAAGCTAGAAGGTCTAGTTCACACTTAGCAGGATACCATAATCCTAGGTCAAGGGTGCCAGACAGATATCTAAAGATCCATTTTACAACAATTAAGTGTGAATCCTTGGGACATGCTTAAAATCTAGCACACAAACATACTAAAAATTGAATGTCTAGATGAGATGCAGTAAGATATAGTAAGGATCCGATCATACCTCTGTAGTGTTTGGGATCTACCATTTTACCTGACGGATCAGAATCAAGACATGTTGATGTCCCCATTGGTGCTGTGATTGCTTTGAGATTTTCCATCTTGAATTTCTTTAGCAGATCCTTCAAGTACTTTTCTTGAGTTACGAAAGTTCCCTGTTTGGATTGATTAACCTGCAATCCAAGAAAGAACTTCAGTTCTCCCATCGAGCTCATTTCAAATTCACTAGTCATTAGAGCTGAGAATTCCTCACACATTAATGGATTAGTTGATCCAAACACTATATCATCTACATAGATTTGAATAATCAGAATTTTATCTTCACATACCTTTGTGAATAGTGTCTGGTCAACCTTACCTCTTGTGAATCCTTTTTCTGAGAGGAAATTGTTCAGTCTTTCATACCATGCTCGGGGAGCTTGTTTCAACCTATATAATACCTTATCAAGTTTATAGACATGATCAGGAAAATCAAGGCATTCAAAACCAGGGGTTGTTTAGTATAAACATCTTCTTTTATTTCTCCATTTAAGAAGGTAGATTTGACATCCATCTGCTTCAAAGTTATTCCTAGACTGCATGCAGTAGCTAAAAGAATTCTAATGGCTTCTAGCCGAGCAACAGGGGCAAAGGATTCTTCAAAATCAATACCAAATTCTTAGTTGTACCCCTGAGCTACTAGTCTAGCCTTATTTCTAATGATGTTACCCTGCTCATCAGATTTATTTCTAAAAACCCATTTTGTGCCAATTATGTTGCCATGTGAGGGTTTAGGAACTAGATGCCAGACTTTGTTCCTATCAAATTGACTAAGTTCATCATGCATGGCATTAATCCAGTGTTCATCTTTAAGGGCACTATCTATGTTTTTGGGTTCAGTCTGAGATACTAGGGCAACTGAATTTAATTCATTTTCAATTCTTGAATGTGCTCTAGCTCTCATTGGTTCATTTACATCACCAATAATGTTCTCAAGGGGATGATCTCTAAGAAATTTAAGATTAATGACTTGATTACCGGAATTCTCATTTACCTCCCCCTGAGTAATTGGAGCCTCTGCTTCACCTTCCTCAGCAGACTCTTCATTTTGTTTTTCATCATTCTTTAAAATTTCTCCATCACTTTTGTTCCTGCACAAATCAATATCAGACTTAGTTGCAGACTCATCAAAGACAACGTGAGGAGATTCTTCAACAGTGTTTGATTTGAGATTAAAAATTCTATAGGCTCTAGACTGATTTGAGTAACCTAGAAAAATTCCAGGTTCACTTTTTGGTTCAAATTTATCAAGGTCTCTTTTCTAATTAATATGAACAAAACATTTACTGCCAAAGACCTTAAAGTGGGCTAGAGAAGGCTTCTTACCTTTCAGAATCTCATAAGGAGTTAAATGAGTTTTGGGTCTTACCAGGGCTCTATTAATTATGTAACATGCTGTGTTGATAGCCTCTGCCTAAAACTTCCTTGGTAAGTTACCTTCCACTAGCATGGTCCGAGCCATCTCAACCAGAGTTCGATTTCTCCTTTCCACCACTCCATTATGCTCTGGAGTCCTTGGTAAGGAGAATCTGTGACTTATGCTTATTCAGTTTGTGAAGCATACTATAGCTGGCATGACCTAATCTATGATGCCACAGGGAGGCTAGGTCATCCTTATTTACACTAAGGCTAAGATTAGTGCGTGCTACATCATCCAAATTTACCATATAGATGTTATTAATTCTCTTGCCAATGAATTTAACAGATTTTGAATTTGGTTCAAATATGGTGCATGCAAGAGAATCAAAAACAACTTTATGGCCTTTATCACATAATTGACTAATGCTCAAAAGATTGTAAGCTAGACCTTCAACTAATAAAACTTCCTCCATGCAGGATGAAGAGCACTTACCCACCATTCCTGAGCCAATTATCTTACCCTTGGTATTACCTCCAAAAGTAACATGACCAGCATCTTTCTTTACCAAAGTGCAGAATTTAGCTTCGTCTCCGGTCATGTGCCTGGAATAGCCACTGTCCAGATACCATTTGTTGTGATTAGCTGCCAGGCATACCTGCAAGGGAATTAAGTAGAGTGATTTGGAACCCAGAGTTTCTTGGGTCCCTACAAAGAATTCATCTCATGCAGACAACAAACAAGATGTTTAGGTATCCACATTTGTTTTGGTGTCTTTCTAGGCATTGTGGATTTCTTGCTTTTAAGATTACTCTGCCTTTTCTTGCCACTTTCATTCTTTTGACCTTGTTTCTGAGGTGTGGCATTTTGTTTCTTTTTCAAATCCTTTTTAGAATTTCTTTGCCAACGTCTGGCCCAATAGATATTGGGAGTAGTAGGTGACCTATAGACCTTGGACTGACCAATCATGAAATCAGCATAGCCATAGGAATTTTGACTCCTGAAGTTATTGTTCGTGGTCTGCCTGTAGAAGTTCCTAGGGTAAGACTACTGCCACTGATTATGATGCATTGGGAAGTACCACATGGGTCTCATGTAACTCTGACTTTTCCAATTCATCTGATGATTTATATTGTGGAATGCAAAGTAAGTGGGTCCAATCTTGTAGTGCATTGGACCAGTGGTGGTTTTACCCAGACCCGTCTATGGAAGTTTGGTAGATTTGGTCTTGGGTTTCGGTTGAATCTTAGCTTTGGTGGTCTGACTACTACCCTGGCTATTGGTCTCGAATGTAAAAGCATATGAACATGACTCACCAGCCACCCCTATCTTCCCTTTGCCTTTGTCCTTGGTGCTTGGCTTGTTTGTCTTAATGTTTTTATTCTTATTCTCATCATGACTTCCACCTGAAGTCATTTTTATCAGGGGCTGAAATGTCCCCTTTTCAATCACAAAAGAGGTAGTTCTCACATCAAACCTCTTTTTATTTGTTGGGTTAAAATCCAATCCTTCCTTTCTGAAGTTACTTTTTGTCCCCAGGATGGCATTCAGATTTTCAGTGCCTTGTGCCATGCCTTCAAGGGTATTTTATTTATCTTTGTTTTCTTTTTCAAGATTTTATATTATTTTCTTCAGCTCACTGTTTACACTACTAACAACATTGTATTTCTCAGTGGCTATGTTCGTTTCATTCTGAAATTCATGAATCTTTATCTTGAGATCATCAATGGTCTTTTCTAGATTCTCATTTTCAGCTTTCAAATCAATCAAAATAGTTTTATCATTCTCAATTTCACAAATAGAGTTTTTCAAATTTAAATTCTCAGCTTCTAGACATGCAAGTTTATCAGACAGGGTAGAATCATTGACTAAAGAATTTACTTTTTTTTTCAGGTGTCTGTTCTCCCTACGCATGTCTTCATACTTTTCAAGCAGTTCATCATAAACATTTTCCCATTCAATTTGAGTAAAATTGTCAAACGGGGAAGTTACCTCATCGTCGCTTTTTGCCATCAGGCAAATCTTCTCATCTTTATCATCGTCAGAGGAGCTGCTCTGACTTTCCTCTTCCTCATCACTCCAGGTGCTCACCATTGCTCTTCCCTTTTTATTTTTCCACCTGGTCTGCTTTTCCTTGCGTTCAGGACAGTCTGCCTTGAGGTGTCCTGCTTTCCTGCAGTTATAACAAACAATAGAGTCAAATTTTTTTGCAGGTTCTGATTTATGTTTGGGTTGTCTCTTTCCTGAGAAATACTTTCTTCTCATCCCTTTCCCTTCTTTCCTCAAGAATTTCTTAAACTTCCTAGTGAGCATAGCAAACTCATCAGCATCCTCCTCGGAACTCGTGCTGCTATACTCACTGGATGACCCTTTGCGTGAATTAGCTTTAAGGGCAAGGGGTTTTCTTTTCTTCTCACTTTCATCAGTTTTCTTGAGGTTCAGCTCATACGTCATGAGAGAACCTATAAGTTCATCTACAGTTGCTTTGGTCAGGTCCCTAGACTCTTCAATGACAGTGGCCTTGGTGTGCCAAATGGGCGTCAGGGACCTCAGAATCTTTCTAACCAATTCATAATCACTATAGACCTTTCCCATACTTCTCAGACTGTTGGTGATAACATTCAGACGAGCATACATATCTGAGACAGTCTCATCAGGCTTCATCTTGAAAGCCTCATATTTAGAGACAAGCATATTCGCTTTTGTCTCTCTGACCTGGGAAGTCCCCTCATAAATTACTTCTAGCTTATCCCACATCTCCTTAGCAGTCTTGCAGGACGAGACTCTGGAGAACTCAGTGGGATGGAGTGAACATTGTATCGCGTTAATTGCACCCCAATTCAACGTGGACTTACGGATATGCTCCTTAGTCCATAACTCCTCATCTGGAGGTAAATCAAAGGTCCTTTACTCACTACCTTCCAGATCTCATAGTCCTTCGCGCAAAGAAATACTTGCATCATGTTCTTCCAATATGCATAATCGCTACCATTGAAGAATGGTGGCTTACTCGTCGAATGCCCCTCAGCAACCATTCCTTTAGAATACATCTCTTCTCTCCGGGATGTGAAGCCCTACGGGAGAGTCTGGCTCTGATACCACGTGTTGGGAATGGATGGACTCTAAGATCTAAAGGGGGGTGAATAGATCTACCCTCTAAAACCTTCTATCCTCTAAAATTTAACAGCAGTAGGTAAACAAATGTAGAATTGAAAGAATTACTACTGTTGAATTAAGTTCAACTTAAGGAAGAATATGTATACGAAGGAAAACGATCAGGTTCTGTATAATCAACTACACGCTGTTGGAACCAAAACACAAGCACAACGCATGCAAGCTACTGATCAGAGATCACACAACAATCACACAGAACTCAGAAGATTTTAGGTGGTTCGGCACAAGCCTACATCAACCCCACACTCAAACCGAGTGTGGCTTACTGCTGATTCACAGCTTCTCACGGCTGATCCACAGCTTCGGGGATTATATCCCTACACCCGCTGAGCTTCACAGCTTGCTTCCGCTTCTGGGGTGAGACTGATCGGATCCCTCGTCGCCATTGGGTGCATTGGGTTGATGTTCAGAAGCCTGTGGTAGAGGGTGGCTTGGGGGTGCAGAGTTTATACCATGTTCAAATTTCTATGGTGGTGAAGCTGGCTTGGTCGATCTTGCATGGCTCATCGCTCTGGGCAGTGTACATTCGATGACATTTTCAACTTGAGGGTGATCCTACTGTAGTGCCGCATCTACATGGCATCCCCAATGCCACCTTACGCCTTGCTTTCGACGTGGCTCGGTCACATACCAGGTGGATTGTTGGGAATGGCCATACGGTGAGCTTCCTGGATGATATTTGGATTGGCGACTCCCCTCTGCGACAATCCTTGGGGGTTGGTTCTCAGGGACATAATCCAACTGTGCTTGAGGTCATGTCCGATAGGGAACACCCAGTTCGAAGGCTTCTTCCTGATGATAAGTTTCTTGATGGAATCTCCCTGTCGGGCCTTGATGATGTATGCATCTGGACTCTTTCTGCTTCTGGGGCCTTCACGCTTCGATCGGTATATGAGCATTTGAGGCCGAGAGGTGTCCGTGGCACACCCTTGCCCCGCCTCTGGAACCACCACTTTCAACGGCGTGCATCCTTGTTCACCTGGAGGATTATCCACAGAGCGGTCCCTGTTGATGCAAGCATTGTTGAATGTGGCATCTCCCTGGCTTCCCGTTGTTGTTGCTGCTCATCCCCGAGCGTTGAAGACATGAACCATCTCTTTATTAGCAGTGACCTGGCTTCCGCCCTATGGAATTGGGCAGCTCCTTTCCTGCAAGTTGCGCATAGACCCAGCCACAATATCACCCACCGCATGTGGAACATTCTCACCCACTGTAACCCTAGCTCCTTGGCTGGCTTCATTGCTATATACGCCTCTATCCTTATTGTGTGGGAGACTTGGAAGGTTAGATGCAAGATACACTTTGAGGGATCCCGCATCTCTCCTGCGCGTATTATACAGAACATTCACTTTCAGATCAATGCTGCGCTCTCTAAGGTGGTTTTCAAGGACCATTCTGCTACGTCCCAAATTCAGCTCCTTCTGGCTCTCGGCTTCAAATTCAGGCTTGCGACGCGCCACGTGAAGCTTGTCCGATGGATTTCGCCCGATCAAGGCCTTATATTGAACGTTGATGGTGCCAGCAAAGGGAACCCGGAATATTGTGGCGGAGGTGGCTGCATCCGGGATTATACTGGTAGTCTAGTTCTGGCATTCTCACACTTTTATGGTGTTGGCAGCAGCTTTATGGCTGAAACCAGAGCCTTATGTGATGGCATCCGCCTTGCTATTGCACATGGCCTCCCTGTGTCAGCTATCCGCACTGACAATGCAGCCCTAGCCAATTCTCTCCAGTCTGGTGTTGCAACGAATTGGGGCTTCTTGCACTGGTGGAGAGAAATCCGCACCTACCTACTTCAATCCAGTGTGAGTGTTTGCCATGTGTATCGTGAAGCCAATCGCGTTGCTGATTCTTTAGCATCTCTGGCTTGTTCCACCAAGGTTAATTTTGTGGTCCACTCGAAATCTGAGTTGCCCAGAGTCTGTATTGGGTCGCTCCTGACTGACCAGATGGATCTTGTGTCCCTTCGGACTGTGTGGAATTGACTTCTGCCAATTATGTTGGTCCTGCAGGGGTATGCCCCGGAGACGTTGTATTTTTCTTCCTCACGCATTCATTAATAAAACTAAACTCCTAGTGGTATCCTTATACCCTAGGTAGGTCTTTCTACCAAAAAAAAACAGCTTGCTTCCGCTGAGCAATCACAGCTTGCTGTCCAGAGGAACCAATCCTCTGCAGCGTTGAGCAACACAGCTTGCTCCGTTGACTCACAGCTTGAAACAAAGGTTTAAAAGAAAAATGAAGGAAAGATACAAAATAAAAAACACAACGAGACTGTAGCTCTAGACAATGAGCAAATCGGCTCTGGTTCTGAACCAAGAGACCAATGACGACGACTCTCAATTGCTTCTTCTCTCCAATCTCTCTCTCAGATCTCTGTCTGAACTTGCAGGCACTCGCTCTCCTAGATCGTGTTAGCTCTTCTTCTCTATACTTCTTTTGCTTCAATCTCTCTATCACAGATTTTTTCATCTCACTATCTTCTACGGGAACAGTTTCTTATTTATATGTGCAGCAGAAAGAAGGCGTGTGGAAACCACATTTCCCGCCCAAGATTTTCGTCCAGATCTGAGATCGAAGACCACGTGGCAGCATCTGAGCTTAACGGCTTTCCACGTGTCACAAGCATAGCTCAGCCTTCAGTCTTGGATCACGTGCCTTCATTAAACTTTACGAACAAGTGTCTTGTCAAAATGTTAGACACTCAGTCAGCATAAGACAGTTAGACAACCATAGGACTTGCACATACTTAATAGAGCATGAGAGCAAAAGTGCACAGACTCAAATATGCATGAATTATAACGTGCACCGACCTTATTAGGCTATAAGAGAACCATGCATATACATTATGTGTGCAAGAATCAACGATTGCACCGAGCTAACAAGCTATACACCTATCGTGCACAGACCTTGCGCTTGCAAGGGAAAAGGATTGCACAGACCTTCTGTGCACATACAAGAAATGTGCACCGACTCAGAAGTGCATTCAGTAAGTTATGCACAGACTTCACTCGAGCAATATGAAGGTATGCACCGATGCGATTGTGCGTGAAATAGTATTGCATATACTTTATGTGCACCACACAGTGAATTGCACCGACTTATTATGCAGCCTACGCATATGTATGAAAGGCATGCACGGACTCATATGAGTGCAACAGCAACGGTTGCACCGACCTAGTGTCCCTTAGACACCAACATGCACAGACTCTCCACGGACTAAGCTAGGAATTGCACTGACTCAATTCATACCAGTATTTGACATGCACCGAGTATGAGTGCAGTTCGTCAGGAACTTCTCCGACTCATAGTAAGAATACAACATGAAAGTGCAGAGGAGTTTTAATGCAAGTGACTGATAATTATCTGACATTTATGAGAGATTCAACAAAATACACAACAACCTCATGGTCAAGGAAAAGTAGTCAAAGTCAACACTATAGTCAACCAAGTCAACTCTATTGTTGCCAATTAATCAAAACACATTCAGCACAAGCAGCAACACATACACTGCTGATCAATCCCAGAGGAGGCCCAACATGTTTCTCCTAGTTGACTGTCGTCTGGTTCCGGTCATCATCGTCATGTCGTACCGGCATTCTTACTCTGTTGCTCCCGTTGTTACTGTTCTTACTGCTTTCCCTTACTGTTGTTACTTCTATCACTGCACTTCTGTTACCGCTTTCATTGTGGTGGGGACCCGTGGGACCCCTACTGAGCCAATGAGATGAGGCTCACCCCCTGCTATTCAAGTGCGGCGTTCTCCTCAGAGTGGAGATTTTCTGTCTGAGGTTCGTTAGTTGCCAGCTCGTCAGGTTGCCGGCGTGTGCCCTAGGGCAGTGTACGTTTCTTTTCCCTGACTGTACTTGTGAATTAGACTCTGTAGTTGTTTAATTGTTATAAAATGCTAATTCTATTTCTGTCAGAATTGTAGATTTACTTTCCAGCCATTGTTTAGAATTCCAATGCATGACCACACCATCCCTTTAACCCTTCCGAGCCTCCCGGCTCATGGGTGGCGGGCCAAGATTCGAATGGTATCAAGTTATTTCTCGATATCCGAATCTTGGGTCGTTACAGTTGGTATCAGAGCGTGGTTGTGGAAATGCATGGGAATTCGAGATGATGCAGTGATCATGAGTCTAGAAAGTCCAGTATAGTCGACAGCTGGCTTAGGGTGTTTTGTTTTATTTACCCCTCCCCCTTGTTATTGTGTGTTTGTGTAAGAGTTGGTTGGCACCGAGGAGGCGAGTTCGAGCTTCGTCAGGTGTGTCGGTTGGGGCTCAGGAGGGGGCGAGTAGGGAGTAGTCGTGTGGCGAGTCTTTTCCTCTGGAGGTAGCATCCCCTGGTGTGTCAGGTCTGTCCTAGTTTTGTGCTGGCATGTGTCAGTTCTTGGTGCGGTAGATGAGTGGGCAGCGTGATGGTCAGGAGGCTGGCGAGGGCAATTTGTCACGTGGTGGCCGTGGACATCTCTTGCGGGAGTTTCTGTAGTTTCGCCACCGACATTTGAAGGCCAGCCGGATCCTGATGCATTAGGATCGTGGATTGATGCAATGGATCGAGTGTTCCGGTCTATGGAGTGTGTCGAGGATGAGAAGGTTCTGCTTGTGAGTTATCAGTTGCAGGGTCCAGCCTTGTCATGGTGGACCACTGAGTGGGAATCGGTGTCTCTTCCATCTCCTGGTTCGAGTTCTTTCCCTTCGGGGTTGAGGTTCAGTCGGATGACTAGGATGTTCAGAAGGAGCAAGTCTGGCAGGAGGTGCCAGGAGCAGGAGGAGTAGGGTTTGCAGTGACTTTTCAACATCCAGTGGTTAGGCCACTGCGGGGCGGTGTGAGTGGGCAGCCAAGACAGTGTCTGAGATGCGGTAGGTTTCTTGAGGTCGGGCCGTGTGCCGTGGACGAAGCTGAGCTGGAGTGTTCAGGTGTGGTCAGATCGGTCATGTTGCTCGCGAGTGCCCATGGCGGCCGCCCCAGTTCCATCCATCTTTGCAGTGTTCCACTAGCCTGGCGAGTCAGGGTTCCCGGCGTGCGCGAGGTACTAGACCGGGTGGAGTTGTCGTGCTCACTCCGTGGAAGGTACGTGTGAATTTCTGGTTATTGTATGCATGCTTGTGTTTAATTCTGCTATTTTCCCCATTGTAATTGTGCTTTCTTATGCTTATGTTTTCCCGAGATGTGTTCGGGAGTCCTCGGAAGCGTCTTGTCCATTGGAAGTGGAACTGCCTGTGAGGGTTTTACGGTTGTCCCTCGTCATGTCTTGGTGCGGGGGAGTTGCCAGGTCGTACTGAATCGGGCGAGTGGAGTCACCAACCGTGATTGTGTGTCGTGTTGTAAGGCTGGTGTGGGGCTCTCTAGGTGCCCTATTGTTTAAGACTTGCGGTTGTAGGCGGATCACCTTGGCGGATGCCAAGTTTTCCTTCATTTTTGTGGCTTTGTTGGTGTAGAGTTGCGCTGTGGGAGCGTGGTGGGTCGGTAACCCACGGGCTCCAGGATCGGATTAGTAGCGGAGTATGGCGTGTGTTTCATGGTAAGCGTGTTCTGGAGGTTTCGGAGTCGATTGTAGAGTGTTGCACTTGGGTAAAGAGCTATGTTTGGTTGTGCGAATGGCTTTGGTCGCCGTGCATAGGCGGCGATATCGTGCTAAGTGTTGCTGGTAGCACTGAGAATCAGGAGGCTCAACGGTGAGAGTGGTCGATTGAGATGGTATGTTGCGCCAATTTTCCCCTTGAATTGTGTCGCGTGGCGTAGGGTGGAGCCACTTAGCGACTGGTATTGAGGCAGGTCGTGGCCTTTTGGGCCGGTTGTTTGGCGCTGGAGTTTGGTGCTCAAGAATGTGCTTGGGAGTTGACTGACTTTGGTCAGTGTGAATGTTCTGGAGGCGGATCCGAGGAATGAGAGGTGTTGGCATTTGCGGGGAGATCCCGTGTGGATGCCTTGATGGGTAGTCAAGAAGTTGCTGGAATTGCTAAGCACCCTGATGAGAGGTGGTTTATTGTGCCGGTTGTTCGGTGGGCCTGAGGTTCGAGATCGATCGAGAGATGTGGCGGTTGTGGCTGGATTGCTTGTCTATGACGAGACTCGAGAGAGTTTGGAGCATGGTGCATTTGGTGGTGCCATTGTTCAGATTGTGGTGTTCCCTTGTCTCGGAGGGAGCTGTGCAAGGGATTGTGTATGTGTGTGGGTGCTGAAGGTGGGTTATTGTACGTGGTGGGTCCCGGTTGGTAAAGGTCTGGCGGTTGTTTGTAAGGTGCCCCTTTGTGTTGTTGGTGTCCGGCGAGGCATTGGTTTTTGGAAACTCGCGTTGGCCGATGAATATTGCGTCGTTCGGCTTGAGAGCATGTGTCACTGGCGGTGCAGAGCTGACGGAAGAGTTGTGGCCAATTGTGCTTGGCAGTGTGTTGCCATCTGAGCCGAGGTGTGGAGGTGCGTCTCGTAGGGAGTGCTCGGTGTCTTGTGGCTGGAGAAGCTGTCGACCCGAGTGAGTGCTGTTGGGTCCCACGATCAATGACACCCAAGAGGAGGTTGAATTGGGTGACTACAAATTTTAAGGAAACTCTTTCCCTTTTTAACAAGTGTAAAGAAACAACAATTAAATCATCAAATATGTTGAATAGCAAGTTAGATAACAGCTTACACTAATCCTCACACTAGATGATAAGATGAATGCTGCGAGGTGGAGTAAATTCCTTTCAACAAGATTAAGGAAGTTAATTAAGCCAAGAAATATATTCTCTCAATCTCACCGTTCCCACACGATCATATAAAAGGATTCAACAATCACACCAAGCCAACGCACAAAGCAAACCACAATGCACAGGGATTTTAAGGTGGTTCGGGACCTCAACGGGCTCCCTACGTCCACCCCTCACCAAACTAGGTGAGGCTTCACTCGGGGATAAATCCCCAAATGGAGACGACGCTCCAACCACACACGCGGGATGACGCCTGAACACACACACGGGGACGAGCGCCAATGTACACACACACACACGGAGATGAAGTCTCCAACACAATCCAACAGGCGGATCAACAAAATGCACACACGCTGCGACAAGTGCAGCAAACCTCACACACACGTAGATCTAGGAAGACCTACGCACACACATGAATCAAATACGATACACACACACGACCACGGATCCAGATGATCCACACATACACAAATGCTTAGAGTTTATGAGAAATACAAATATAACATTCAAAGCATGATGACAGTGAGGCTTAGTTTAGAAATCCCCTAATTTGGCTTCTCTTTGAATGTATGTTGCGGATTTAGAACTTAGCTTCAATCTTCACTTAATCGAAGCTTCTATCTGTGCTTGCTTGGCTCTTCTTCTATCTAGTTTGCTTGTCTTTCTCTTCTTGGGAGGAGGTTGGTTTTAGATCTTCCTTGAATCACCTTGGAGATAGATGAATGATCTTTGCTCAAATGACGTGATGGCTTGATTCTTCACGTAGCTTCCAGTTGGAGATCGATTGGAGACTTGTATGCTGCTTCTTCCCTTCACATTCACGCTCAAATCAATGTGGAAGAAGTCCTGGAGCTGCTACCTACGACCTGCACATACAAGGGTTAGAGGAAAAATGATTTTCAGATCTCACTTGGTTTCTCCTTAGGGTTTACAACCCAATAACATGTATATATGTGTTTAGGTCGGTCAAGAGACAGCCTAGGGACCAGATCCTCACTTTGTGGAGTGATTTGTGGAAGTTGGACTCGGATTGGAAGACTTTAGGAGCAAGAAAACGGCGGTCAAAAATCACGGCTGGAGGTCGAACCGGAAAGGGTCGACCCTTGGGGTCGACCCTCGGGCAAACAGAAGCCAAATCGAACTAATTTTATGTTCTGTTTTACAGGGGTCGACCCTCGAGTTTCTAGAACCCAAACAGAACCAACATTTGGTTCTGGGTTACAGGGGTCGACCCCAGGGGTCTACCCTTTTAGGCAGGTTTCACAAAAATTGGTTCTGTTTTGAACAGAACCTGAGAGGGTCGACCCCATGGGTCGACCCCTTCTAGTTTAGGCCTGAAAAGTAACTAAAACCACCATCAAATCAATGGGAAACAATTGATTAAATATTACCATAATCCCATGAGGATCAACCATGATTTTTTCATCTTGAAAAACATGATAAAGCAAGAGGTTATATCAAGATCAAAATATATGGGTCATTCATTAACATATGAAGCTAGTTTTGAGACCGAGACCCAAATGACATGAAATATGATTACGAAATCATTAGCATGAGGCATATAAGAATCCCCATGAAAGATCTGTATGAAAGCACTAGCACTACAAGAAAAAGTGGCTATAGCGACCAAATTAGCGACCGATTTAATCGGTCGCTAGTCGGTCCCAAATAGAGACCAATTCGGAGACCGAAATAATCGGTCGCATAACCGAGACCGTTTCAGCGACCGCATGTATATCGGTCGCTAATCGGTCGCTATTATTGCGACCGAATTAACTTCGGTCTCCAGTCGGTCGCTGATGCCGTTATACTTCCTGCTACGACCCCCGCCCGCCCGAGCCCCCCCCCCTCCCGCCCGAGCCCCCCCTCCCGAGCCCCCTTCCCCTGCGGCCCCCTCTCCGCCCTAGCCCCCCTCCCCGCTCCCGCCCGAGCCCCCTCCGCCGGAGCCCCCCCTCCGCCCGAGCCCTCCCGCCCGAGCCCCCCTCCTCCGCCGGAGCCCCCCTCCCCGTGCTGCCTCCCGCCCGAGCCCCCCTCCGCCGGAGCCCGTCGCCGCGCCGCTCGCGTCGAGTCGCCGTCGCCGCTCGCCCTGCCGTTGTCGCCCTCCGCAGGTACCTCTCTCTCTCTCTCTCTCTCTCTCTCTCTCTCTCTCTCCCTTCCCCCTCCGTCACCGGCCTGCTCCCCTCCCCCGCCGGCCTACTCCCCTCCCCCCTGCGGCCCCGTCGCCGGCTTGCTCCCCTCCCCTCCCCCCTGCGGCCTGCGCCCCCGTCCCCCTCAGATCTCCTTCCCATCCCCATGCCCCTCCCCCTCCGGCCTGACCCCTCTGATCCCCCTCCCCTTCCCGTCCCACTCCGCCTCCCCCTCTGCCTCCGACGGTCTCCTCCCTTCCTCCCCTTCCCGTGTCCCCCTCTGCCTCCCCCTCCCCTTCAACTCGATCCTTAATCTTATTCTAGCAAGTAAATCTATTTTTACATCGTCTATATCTGCATCATCCATGGTTGCTATGCTACATCATCTATCTTTGCTATAATGTATCATCCATGTTTTGTAATATCCAACTTTTCCATTTTAGATCGTCCATTTGTTGCATCATCTAACTTTTTGCACTTTTGATCATCCATCTTTTGCATCATCTAACCTTTCCAACTTTATATGATTCTTTTGTCAACTTTTCTAAACATGGGCAATCTTTCCGTCCACTTTAAAAATTTTCATCCATGATTTCAATTTATCATCTATCTCTATCTACTCTACTTCATCTATCTATTCTATTTCACACTATACTCCATTATTTAGTATTTTTGACCTTTTAATAGATGAATCTTAAAAAATAGTCAACATAAAAGTTGTAGATAATCGAGTTACATTTTAATGAGTTTAATTTCACCTGATTTAGACATTGTTACACAAAGTTATACTATAAATAATGGGCTACTTATTTAAACTAGTGAATTTGACTTAATGGGCGCAAACCAATCAAATGGGCTGACTTATTGGGCTCTTATCATAGAAAATCGAATACTCTATTGGACTTCTTAAAATTGGGGTGCTACAGGATAACCCGATTCCATAGCAGTATAATATAGTACCGACTGTGCCACTACTCGACTCAACGACTCATTTTTTGGTTGCCTCCTCGCCGTCGTCGAGAATGTAATTTCTCTCGCCCTTTGCCCTCTTCTCTAGCTCTCCCTCCTCTGTCAGCCTCTTTCCTTTGTCAGGTTTGTACCGGGGCAAAGAGTGAACAACAATCAAAACTTGCAGCACGGAAGGTATGAACACCTTTCTAGTTTCTTCACAATGTTTTGTTGTTTCTTGCTCACCTCATGCATATCTAATCCGGTACATCTTATTGCCAGTATGCTCGCATCATTCAGAAGTTGGGATTTCCTGCTAAGTTCAAGGTAGCTATGATGATGACACACACTGACACATGCAGTCTGCTGATATTCTGTTTTTATTTGCTTGCTAGTTGCTACTTAAGGATATCTTTGTTAACCTGCCATTCTCTTGCTTTAGGATTTCAAGATTCAGAATATCGTTGGTTCATGCGATGTAAAATTTCCCATCAGACTGGAGGGTCTGGCTTATGCCCATGGTGCTTTCTCAAGTGTAAGTTACCTCTGACATTTCGTTTTGTGCATTATATTACTCTTGCATCCACATTTCAAAATTATGTAACTGTTGTCACCTTGAGAACCAAACAGGGAAATGAACATCTATCTAACACATTATCTGGCTGCAAGATTATATTATCAATTGAAATTCTCAGTATACCCTGGCCATCCATAAATCCCCCGCCAAAAAGAGAAACAAGTCTCAATCTCTCTTAAATCAACTCTGGGATACCTCTCCCTTTTATATGCAAATTTTTTTTAAGGTTGCTAGGATTTTCTATTTCTTGGCTTTCCGAGTGGGCTATGCATTTGAATGCAGTTGCATGTTGGCTTCTGACAGTATGAACCAGAGCTGTTTCCTGGCCTGATCTATCGGATGAAGCAACCAAAGATTGTATTATTGATCTTTGTTTCCGGCAAGATTGTTCTTACAGGAGCAAAGGTGAAGGAATTCCTGAATATGATTGATGGTTGTCATCAAGTTTGTTATGTTAGTTCTGACTTGCCAATTCTTGGCATGTGGCAGGTGAGAGAGGAGACATACACGGCTTTTGAGAACATATATCCGGTGCTTTCAGAGTTTAGGAAAGTCCAGCAATGGTATGCATACTTTCTTGCATGGAACTTATTCTTATTAGAAAATTATTTTGTAGCAAGAAATGAAAACAACATAATATAAATCTGAATTCCTCTTGTTGCCTTAATATCTTGCTTTTGCAGACTGTTGATGATCATGTTCACGCTTTTGGTTTCTTTTAAGAGGTGCGACTCACCCATGTAGCTGGAGGCATTGAATTGTCCGGCTTTGAAAATACCATAGCACGATTTACTTGTAAATGCAATCAGTTGAACTTCTTCCACTTAATACTTTCCGCATGTTGCAGTTTGTGTGCTTGGCACGTTCTTGGGAATTATGGTTTCTCTTTTCTCTAACAATGTTGTAGCTAGACAACAATCCCAGGGTATGTCCAAGGTAGGCTCAAGTCATCTAACACTTACCTTTCTAAAAAGATCATTTTATGGTGCTATGTTTTAACTGCTATAATTTTTGGGGGTTTCACGGGTTTTAAAATCCCTAAAATCCCTTCAGTCCCTAAAAAGTGACCATGGAAAATTAAAATCCGAAGATTTTAAAATTGGATTGCAGCATTTCAGCGCACACCAAACAATTCCCAGGTTGCTCCTTGCATGCATCATCCTCTTTTTTTTTTTTTAATTATTGAAATGCGCCTTGCATCCTTCCCCGTAACTGGTGTATAGCAAATATTGCACGTTCACATTTTAGTTGCCTGTTTCGGTTTTTTGCTAAAATGGGGCACGAGGGAAGTGGGTGGTTGTTTGACGGTACGATCGCAACATTGACTTTGTTTTGGACTGTTGATTTCTTTGCGCGCACGTTAACGTTTTGCTTCTGATCAAATTATTATCATGTGTTTCTGCAGATGGTTTTTGGGGGGATGGTTCTCCGCCGGTGTGCTGCTGCTGTGTTACTGCTCGAACTGTAAATAGGTGGAAGAGAAGAACGTGGTGATGAGTAGCGCTGCGTCCATTTGGGTGGAACCCGGATTTCTCGTCGATATGTTTAGGGGCATGCCGGTGTGGGGGAGAGGAACGGAAGTGGGCAGAGAGCGAGATTGGTTTTGTGTGGAAAGGGGGCCATCTGTTGGGTGGGAAATGTGCTTTATGCTACCAAATATCATCTTACAAAATATAAGTATTTTAGATTGAGGAGGGGAAAATATCATTTTCTTAACTCTAAATATCATCTTACACCTATCCTCTGGATATTAGAATCAACAGGCAGACTGTTCTGCAGGATTTTCCATAGGTGTATAGAGATTTTGGTTAGAACTGAAAGTGAAAAGATATGTATAAATTCTATTCACTTGAGTGGGGGAGGATACAGATCTATAAATATTCATAAAGCTAGAATAATATAAGGAAAGTAACATGTAGACATGAATAAAATATGCCAATTTAGGTGAAAAGATCTCCCCAAAGTCTGGTAACTGTCATGGCAGGAAGCCAGGAACAGCACCTCTAAGCAAAGGAAGGGCAGTTCATACAAAGGAGCATAGGTCATAAGTTACAAGAAGTGAAGGATATTATATGTGTGAAGAAGTCTCCCCTGATGAAGTTGATCAAGAGCAAGTCAATAAGATATTGACAGCGGTTGTTCAAGGCATGAGTGCTTCTGAGGGAAACATTGATGTTAGGCTGGCTGCAACTCGAGCTCTGCATAATTCTTTGGGATTTGCTCAGGCAAACTTCGGGAATGATATGGAGAGGGATTATATCATGAGAGTCATTTGTGAAGCTACTCTGTCCCCTGAGGTGAAGATACGGCAGGCTGCATTCGAATGCTTGGTCTCCATATCCTCCATGTATTATGAGAAGCTTGCATCGTATATGCAGGACATATTTAACATCACTGCAAAAGCTGTGAGGGAAGATGAGGAACCTGTTGCTCTACAAGCTATTGAATTCTGGAGCTCAATATGCGATGAAGAGATTGACATCTTAGATGAATATGGAGGGGATTTTTCTGCTGATTCTGACACCCCTTGCTTTTATTTTATCAAGCAGGCACTACCTGCGCTTGTCCCTATGCTGTTGGAGACACTCCTTAAGCAAGAAGACGACCAAGATCAGGATGAAGGAGTTTGGAATCTTGCAATGGCTGGAGGAACATGCTTGGGTTTGGTTGCACGGACCGTGGGAGATGACATTGTGCCTCTTGTTATGCCATTCATAGAAGAAAACATTAACAAACCTGAATGGAGGCAGCGAGAAGCAGCAACTTATGCATTTGGTTCTAAAATCTGAAATACCGGTCGGATGGCCGTGCCGGTCATTCCAATACGACCGGGGAGATGAAAGTGACTTGTCAGAACTGACGGAATCCAAATCGGATGCCCGGTTTGAGCTCGGCGCTCAAACTTCATTTTTAAAATACACTTATTTCAAATGAACTGTTAGGACGGGTCCGGGGGTCTAAAATCTGAAATACCGGTCGGATGGCCGTGCCGGTCATTCCAATACGACCGGGGAGATGAAAGTGACTTGTCAGAACTGACGGAATCCAAATCGGATGCCCGGTTTGAGCTCGGCGCTCAAACTTCATTTTTAAAATACACTTAGTTCAAATGAACTGTTAGGACGGGGCATTTGGTTCTAAAATCTGAAATACCGGTCGGATGGCCGTGCCGATCATTCCAATACGACCGGGGAGATGAAAGTGACTTGTCAGAACTGACGGAATCCAAATCGGATGCCCGGTTTGAGCTCGGCGCTCAAACTTCATTTTTAAAATACACTTAGTTCAAATGAACTGTTAGGACGGGTCCGGGGGTCTAAAATTCGAAATACCGGTCGGATGGCCGTGCCGATCATTCCAATACGACCGGGGAGATGAAAGTGACTTGTCAGAACTGACGGAATCCAAATCGGATGCCCGGTTTGAGCTCGGCGCTCAAACTTCATTTTTAAAATACACTTAGTTCAAATGAACTGTTAGGACGGGTCCGGGGGTCTAAAATTCGAAATACCGGTCGGATGGCCGTGCCGATCATTCCAATACGACCGGGGAGATGAAAGTGACTTGTCAGAACTGACGGAATCCAAATCGGATGCCCGGTTTGAGCTCGGCGCTCAAACTTCATTTTTAAAATACAAGATGAAATTTGAACTTATATTGTGTGTGTGTATTTATATATATGAAAATGAGCTGGCTTAAACTATTGGCATACTCTTGTTAATGCTTGATTTCTTTATTAAGTCTTGTTAATGCTTGATTTCTTTATTAAGGATTTGATTATAATTTTTTTAAATGATATACAGGATCATCCGTCGCGAGATGTTGGACGAGACGACGACCAGGATGATGTTGGACGAGACGACGACCAGGATGAGACATATGTGGAGGATTTGTGATTTTATTTTAGTTGTGTATGTTGTCATTTTATTATTATGGATGTATGATTAATTTGTGATTTTATTTTAATTGTGTGTAATTTGAGGTTCGTGGAGATTGTGATCCGTGTAGTTGATTTATTATTGTTTTATGAAATTGTTATTTATCAGGTGTTTGTATGTGATGAATTTGAGATTTGTCGATATTGTTGTCTGTGTAGTTGATTTTATATTTATGTTATGAATTTGTTATTTATCAGGTAATTTATTTATCAGTTTAAATAAATTTTTAAAAAAATAATAATGCAAAATTAGCGACCGCATGGAGACTGAATTGCGACCGAATAGCGACTATACGTTATATTTCTTTTATTAAATAATTATACTTGGCGACCGACTGGCGACCGAATTGAGACCGAATAAATCCGATAGGTTAATTTTATTTTTAAAAATACAACATAATTAGAGACCGAATAGCGACCGAATTGAGACCGACTTAATTAGCGACCGATCAGGCGACCGATTATAATCGGTCTCTGGTAACGACTGATACTGCGACCGAATTATGTCGGTCGCTATATAGCGACTATTATATAGCGACCGACATATTCGGTCGCTAGATAGTCTCTGTTCGGTCGCAATGCAGATTTGCGACCGATCTACGACTGAATAGCGACCGCTAGGTCGGTCGCTATCCGCGATTTTTCTTGTAGTGTAGAGAACCCAATTTTCCAACTCAAGATTATAAGAGTATCACCATGGATTCCAATATAAATTCTTACCTTGAATCCATCACAATGTGGGAAATATTAACCTGCACTTTCTGGGAATTTAGAAGCGAGTTAATATTAAACCAACGAATCTGAAGATCTCAACTTCAACCCAATTCTCCCACAAACCATTTCAAAGCATTTAAGCCATATGATCAGAATGACTAGGAACCATCATTTATGCATTCATGATATACAAGAACTAGATGAAATCCTCAACAGAGCATGTAATGAAATGGCTATGCATTTACACAACACAAGCCCATGCAATCAATTTCATATCCATAAGGACTCAACCATTCCACTGAGAAGCATAGTCTTCGAATGAAACCTCCAAAGACTAATGAGCAGCATGCATGATTCAACATCAACCTACTTAGTAGGGCAACCTGCAAGATAAGATAGCAACATGTGAGTTCGTTTATCATGAAGATGTTTTCCACTAATCAAGCACACAATATGTTGTGATTATCAAAACCACTATCATCACACATGAAGTTTAGTTATTATCAAAACCATAGCTCAACAATCTCCATCACACATGAAGTTTAGTTATCATCAAAACCATAGCTCAACAATCTCCCCCTTTTTGATGATGACAAACTTAGTGATGAATGATGACAATCTTAGTGAAGATGGCAAACGAAATCATGAATCATAATTTTTGGAATGTTTTTCTCCCCCAATCATGAAACCAGCAATCATTAATATATTTTTCTCCCCCAATCATGAAACCAGCAATCATGAATCACACGAAATATTTCTCCCCCTTTGACATTATCAAAAAGAGGGGTAATGCCAATCATTCTCCGCATGAAGAAGAAACAAAGGAGGAACAAATTGTAGCATGATAAATGTGCAAGGAACAATAACCCACATTTGAAGTTCTGATGAAGTAGGAGCAAATTATAAAGAAGTGGGTTCATGGAATGTATGGGAGTCACCAAATGTTGACTAGAGAGGATACCAAATGTTGATTACTTGGATGTGCCCAATCTTTCTCCCCATTTGCCAAGCAAACACAAAAATTTATTGAGCAAGTAAATAGCATGGGAAGTCCACTCATTTTTTGGTTTTCAATATATTCCAGATTTTTAATTTTGGATTTGTGGTTTGAAATGCATGAGATGCAACGTATGCATGTGATGGCATGTAAGATGCATACACAAGAGAACAAATAGATACGTATAAATACATGCAACACAGCTCCCCCGTACTTATTTAAGAGGGGATGGGTATAGGAAAGATGCAAGAGAGTCATGACAACCGGAATGCACATGTGTAGCACATGGGAGATTGTGCAATAATATAGAAGATTAATGTAATTGCTAATGCAGTCAATCAACTTTCTGAATACATATTAAATCAAATTCTCAAATGTGTAAGTGAATAACATGAAAAATGATAGTTTCAATATGGATATTAAGATTTTCAGATCAACACAGGGAGACATTTTACAGACTGCACTTCAATTTTGAGAACAGCGTATTGGAGGCTACGCTCTACCACAATGAGTTTTCACCATCATTTTTTCAACTCAACCAATGTCACATGATAGTCAGAATTTTTCAAGAGTGATCAGGTTCAAAATGATTCCTTTTTACGCGAGTAGACGCATGGAGCTCATGCCAGAATCCCCGGTTACTCAGAATACTGAACCATTTCACCTCATTTTGAACAGAGGTACTAGTCCACACTTTTCAGATATGAACCACATCACGTCTCAGGTGACATGTGCCCAGTTTACTCAGTGAGACTGAGCATTGCTCTGCCGTTCATTTTCATTTCAGATTTTTAACAAAGATAGGTAGGCAGCTTTTTCCTCAACTGTCTCTTCAACATACATGCAACAAGTTTAACATCTCGAGAGTGTTGAAAAGAAATTCATATATCCTTATCTTTAACACTCATTTTCACATTCTGTGCATGAAGTGTTCGAATTTGATCCAGCATGTATACCGAAAATATCATGAATACATAACAATACAACTCCCCTAAATAGATGCACTTATACTCCCCCAGAGTGTACAGCATGAAGCACATCGATAATGACTCAAATGTAACATTATTTATCAAGAAGGGATAAGGTCATAGAAATTTCAAGGATGGGGGTGAATAGCATATAATAACACACAAGCACACATTGGGAGTTTATGCAAATGCACTATGACATGCATGTGAGCAATGTGATGTCAATTTGATACCAATTGAATGGATAAATTGATACCAATTGAATGGATGCTAACAGAATGAACTAAGTGCGACTGATGCATGAGTTCTAATGCAATGCAGAAATTAACATGGGTGCAAAGTGTGTGTTTTTGATTTTTCATTTGAGTGAACTAAATGCACCTAATGCATTGGATTCTGATGCATGCAACCTATAACTATATGAGAATGAAAGACATGATGCAAAAATAAGATGAGAGCTTTGATTTTTCAAGCCAGTGTGACAGAAATCTTATTGAGATCATCCACATTCTATTCATGAATCGGCAACCATTCTTTATGACATGACCTTTATGAATAAGGGTGCATAAATGATCAAAATTAAGCAATGCAACCCAAATTTCAGAATTGTTCAAAAATAGATTTTCAAAGGTCTTTCACAAGTTTTGAAATGAGAATTCATCCAAAAGTCAAATGTATGAATTATTTAATCACAAACATATTTTAATTTACATAACTCAGCTCAAGGATTCATTCACAAATCAATCACTCACAAGCCAGTCAAGATCTGGTACGAGGCGGAGATTTTAGTCCAAAGACCCAACTCAACGCATAGGGAATGCTTTCAAGTGGACATAATCCACTCTTTCACAAACGCCATTTGATATACCAGATATGCAATTCAACTCAAGTGTGATGATGCAATTCAGATTGAGTGTCATTCAATAACCAACTACTTCATGCACATCTCTCAAGGTTTTCATTTGGTTCAAACAATTAACTATGCTCATCACATCAAACTAGATTCAACCAATTTGTCACAGTATGCTAGTAAATGACAACTCAAGTTTTTAGAATCAACACTTGTCATCTAAAGGTATCACCAAGTGGCAACAAGGCCATTGCATGAGTTGATAAGGATGAATTACCTTGGTTCAGAAGACAAGATTGGAAGCCTTCAATCACTATGATCGTCAACCTCATGGAGGTTGATATTTCAGATTTTGCTTTCTTACCTTTGCCTTGAGAATTCATTTTCTTCTAAGGCTTTCACCATGCCTTGGGTACTTGCTTTAGCACGTACAAGGACTTTAACCGACTTGTGCTTAAGTCGATTCTAAAGGTTGTTCAAGTTTTGGTATCCCATCTCCTTGTGGCAATTGAGACAATTCTCATCATTTTTCATCCTTGCAAGGTGTTCCTTTAGTTGATGCAAGCTTGACTATGAATGGCCAGTATCACTTGGACTTGGGGAGTTTAATCTGCATCCAAAGATAAAAACAGATTTGATTTGTCAATTATGATTCAGATTTATTAACCATGGCATCACAAATTATTTTAACAACCAACATCCCCTAGATAGCTCAAGATGCAATGCATGACTCATGTGTGAACCTAAACATTAAGCTCATATGAATAAAGTGGTTGCTCCCCCTTAATGTGTGCAAGAATGTAAGATGTTCAGTAACAATCTAATGTCATATGCAGCCTTTTGAGTAAATGACTCATAGTACTAGGCGGAGAACTTAGATCCGAAGATCACCTCACGCGTAGTGATAGCTTTCAGACAGGCATAATCTGCCCTTCCACATGTCACCATTTGATATACTATGTAGTCAAGGGTGATGAAGGTAGGAGGATTGCTATGCATTATGACATGACTTCACAATGTTCAACTTATGCAAGACAATACGTGAAAGGGTGTATGCAAACATGAGAGTGTATGCAAACTCAACGTATGTAGTGAAATTTATTGACGGTTTTAAAGCTCCACTCTAACAAGATGCTATATGATGATGATATGCACAAGTGTATGCAACTATCTACGGATGGAATGCATGTACAGACATATGCGTTATCACAAGACAATTCAGCACAATATGAATCAAACCATGACACAATTACTAAAGAGTGTGAGAGGGATATCACCTGAGTTTTCAAATTTCAGTTTTGGTTTTTCTTTTAACCTGATTTATCCCACTTGTGTGCCTTACCTTCTTGATAAAAATAGATTTCATGCTTTACATTCCCAAGACACACCTGCAAAATAAATTTCTCATTTGGCATTCTTAGGTACCCAAACCATCTTGGGTCCTTGTGGGTTAGCAGCATCTTTGGCACGTGGCTTCCACTTCTTAACAACATTCAAATCATCAATTTTCTTCAGAAAATAATCATACTTAACATTTCCAGATTTTTCAAAGTGATGGGGGGAAACATGTGGCAGTACAATTTTCTTTCTCATTGGCTCTACTGGTTTGTGTATGTGAGCATGACGTGTTGAGTGAAAACTCATTTTCTTCATGTGTAACCAGCATTGTGACTTTGTGTGACCTCTTTTACCACAATGATTACAATGCATGGAAGGTTTTGTGGTGAATACTTTCTTTGTATTTTTCAAACCAGCCTGATTTCTACATGCTCTCAAATCATCATTCTTCATAATGAAACAATCATGCATCATGTGTCCAAGTTTTCCACAGTAAAGACATGAGACATTTCTTTTCTTAGATGCATGGAAGTTTACATGAATATCTCTAGCATGCACATTCTGGACATCCACACTCTTTTTCAGATTTGATTGAGTTCTTGACATGGTGTGTTCATGGGAGTGAGATGTGGAGGTGCTGGGTGCACAAGCGGTATGAACAAAAGAAGTGTGTAGCTTGCTCTCAAATTTCTTTTTGTTCACTGGATTAAAACCCAGCCCTTCTTTTTGAAAGTTTACTTTCATGCCCAGTAATTTATCCAAGTTTTCTTGGCCATTCACAAATTTAGACAATGAAGCATTCAAGTCAGAAATTTCTTTTTCAAGAGATGAAATGTGCAATTCAGAATTGGCAAGTTCTTCTTCACAAGTGGAAAGACTGACATTTAACACGGCATTGGTTTTCCTAAGACATTCGACTTCTTGCCTTATTTCATTCACATCTTCACACTCTTCCAAAGCCACATATTTTCCTTTTTCTAAAAACAACAATCTTTCAGACATGGCATTGTTCAACTGTTTCAATTCTTCATTTTCTTTTTCAAGTCTCTTATCATGAGCAAATTCAATTTGGCCAATGTCCATAAGACTCATTCTCTCTTTCAGCTCTTTATTTTCATTTCTCAAGGAAGAGATTTGATCTTTGTGAATTTCAATGTCAAACATGTAACCATCAATCAATTCCTTAAGGTGTGAGCATTCTTTGCAAGAGGAATCACTTTTATTTTGACCAACATTCTTTTTCAATTTTTTGTTTTCAGATTTTAACTTCTTGTATTTTTCAGCAAGCTCTTCATAGGCATTCAACAATTCTTCGTAGTTAAAATCATCTTCATAATCAGAGTCATAGTTTACCCTTGAGCTCGATTCACTTGACTGACCACTCCCTTGTTCACTCGTGCCTGCTACAGGACATCTGTCTTTAAGCTCCTCCTTGAGGTCTGCTAATCCATCTAATATTTCCTTCACGGATCTGCAATGGGAGACAAAAGGAAAATAGTTAGAATCAACTGCAGCAGTAAGCAACTTCATAACCCAGCAATTTTGATCATGTATGTGCTTTTGATTTTCAGTCCAGACACTTTTGTCTTTAGGCAATTCATGAGGACCATGTGAAATAAGCTTCCATAGCTTAGGGTCGTATGAATTAACTAGACTACACATCCTTCCTAACCACAAATCAAAATTACAGCCATCAAACACGGGTGGAGAGTTCCAGGTGTACATCATGGTAGTCATTGATCCGGATCACTCTAGATCGTTAGATCTATGAAATTAGAGCGTTAGCTCTGATACCAATTGTTGGGTCCCACGATCAATGACACCCAAGAGGGGGGTGAATTGGGTGACTACAAATTTTAAGGAAACTCTTTCCCTTTTTAACAAGTGTAAAGAAACAACAATTAAATCATCAAATATGTTGAACAGCAAGTTAGATAACAGCTTACACTAATCCTCACACTAGATGATAAGACGAATGCTGCGAGGTGGAGTAAATTCCTTTCAACAAGATTAAGGAAGTTAATTAAGCCAAGAAACAGATTCTCTCAATCTCACCGTTCCCACACGATCATATAAAAGGATTCAACAATCACACCAAGTCAACGCACAAAGTAAACCACAATGCACAGGGATTTTAAGGTGGTTCGGGACCTCGACGGGCTCCCTACGTCTACCCCTCACCAAACTAGGTGAGGCTTCACTCGGGGATAAATCCCCAAATGGAGACGACGCTCCAACCACACACGTAGGACGACGCCTACACACACACACGGGGACGAGCCCCAATGTACACACACACACACGCACGGAGACGAAGTCTCCAACACAATCCAACAGGTGGATCAACAAAATGCACACACGCTGCGACAAGTGCAGCAAACCTCACACACACGTAGATCTAGGAAGACCTACGCACACACATGAATCAAATACGATACACACACACGACCACGGATCCAGATGATCCACACATACACAAATGCTTAGAGTTTATGAGAAATACAAATATAACATTCAAAGCATGATGACAGTGAGGCTTAGTTTAGAAATCCCCTGATTTGGCTTCTCTTTGAATGTATGCTGCTGATTTAGAACGTAGCTTCAATCTTCACTTAATCGAAGCTTCTGTCTGTGCTTGCTTGGCTCTTCTTCTTTCTAGTTTGCTTGGCTTTCTCTTCTTGGGAGGAGGTTGGTTTTAGATCTTCTTGAATCACCTTGGAGATAGATGAACGATCTTTGCTCAAATGACGTGATGGCTTGATTCTTCACGTAGCTTCCAGTTGGAGATCGATTGGAGACTTGTATGCTGCTTCTTCCCTTCACATTCACACTCAAATCAAGGTTGAAGAAGTCCTGGAGCTGCTACCTATGACCTGCACATACAAGGGTTAGAGGAAAAATGATTTTCAGATCTCACTTGGTTTCTCCTTAGGGTTTACAACCCAATAACATGTATATATGTGTTTAGGTCGGTCAAGAGACAACCTAGGGACCAGATCCTCACTTTGTGGAGTGATTTGTGGAAGTTGGACTCGGATTGGAAGACTTTAGGAGCAAGAAAACGGCGGTCAAAAATCACGGCTGGAGGTCGAACCGGAAAGGGTCGACCCTTGGGGTCGACCCTCCGGCAAACAGAAGCCAAACAGAACTAATTTTATGTTCTGTTTTACAGGGGTTGACCCCAGGGGTCGACCCTTGAGTTTCCAGAACCCAAACAGAACCAACATTTGGTTTTGGGTTACAGGGGTCGACCCCAGGGGTCGACCCTTTCAGGTAGGTTTCACAAAATTGGTTCTGTTTTGAACAGAACCTGAGAGGGTCGACCCCATGGGTCGACCCCTTCTAGTTTAGGCCTGAAAAGTAACTAAAACCACCATCAAATCAATGGGAAACAATTGATTAAATATTACCATAATCCCATGAGGATCAACCATGATTTTTTCATCCTGAAAAACATGATAAAGCAAGAGGTTAGATCAAGATCAAAATATATGGGTCATTCAATAACATATGAAGCTAGTTTTGAGACCGAGACCCAAATGACATGAAATATGATTACGAAATCATTAGCATGAGGCATATAAGAATCCCCATGAAAGATCTGTATGAAAGTACTAGAGAACCCAATTTTTCAACTCAAGATTATAAGAGTATCACCATGGATTCTAATATAAATTCTTACCTTGAATCCATCACAATGTGGGAAATATTAACCTGCACTTTCTGGGAATTTAGAAGCAAGTTAATATTAAACCAACGAATCTGAAGATCCCAACTTCAACCCAATTCTCCTACAAACCATTTCAAAGCATTTAAGCCATATGATCAGAATGACTAGGAACCATCATTTATGCATTCATGATATACAAGAACCAGATGAAATCCTCAACAGAGCATGTAATGAAATGGCTATGCATTTACACAACACAAGGTCATGCAATCAATTTCATATCCATAAGGACTCAACCATTCCACTGAGAAGCATAGTCTTCACATGAAACCTCCAAAGACTAATGAGCAGCATGCATGATTCAACATCAACCTACTTAGTAGGGCAACCTGCAAGATAAGATAGCAACATGTGAGTTCGTTTATCATGAAGATGTTTTCTACTAATCAAGCACACAATATGTTGTGATTATCAAAATCACTATCATCACACATGAAGTTTAGTTATTATCAAAACCATAGCTCAACAAGTGCTAATTGTGGTCTTCCGATTGAGAATGGTCCATTTCTCTGTGTACAGAGTGTGTCGGGTGTGCTGTGCCCTTGGAAGTTTCGAGGAGGCTGAGTTGATGCCAGACTTGTTGGTTTCATGTACCCCGGTCGGTGCGCGGTCTGGCATGGATTGGTGTGGTAGACCGTGAGGGCTCTTTTGTTTGTGCTGGTCCGGTGGTGTCCATCAATGTTGGTCGTGAAGTGTGCATCTGGTGGTGCTGTGACCGTGAAGTCCTACTGGTTGGGTGAGTTCTTTCCCTTGAGTTCTATGCCTTGTCTTAATTTCGAGGACGGAGTTACTATAAGGAGGGGAGGACTGTAACACCCAAAATTTTTGGATCTGGTTCCGCGGGTTGCGGATCGTGTCCGAGTGAGTTTTAGACTATTTATAATGATTTTTTTTAACCCTTTACCATTGTGTTTCTAGATTGTTCAGGGTCCGTGGCAGTGCGTGGAGCGGCCCTACGTTTTCCTGGAATTTTTCTGGGTCGGATTCTATTTTTCGGGGTTTTTTCAGAGCTCTTGTGATTTTCTTAGATGAATAAAAAGGAGAAAGATAAATATAATATAATAAAGAAAATATTATAACCCTAACCCCCTTTTCCCCTCCGATCCCTCATCTCTCCCTCTCGTGTCTCTCTTCTTCCTCACCCTCTCCTGTCTCCCTCTCACTCTCCCTTCTCACTCAGGCGGCCGATGGAGATGGCGAAGGGGGGGCGTAGCGGTGTGACGACAGCAACGTGCGGCGAGGACAAACCCGGGGGCATGGCGTGCTGGACTGGAGGCAGTGGCGCCAGCGTTCGTGAGAAGTCGGTTGCGAGGACAATCGGCATTTCAAGGTTTTGGGTGAGGGTAAAGCTCGTTTCAGGTAGGGGGATGGTTCCCTGCTTCTCCCACATGTTTTCCCCTTCGATTCCATGCCCGATGAGGCTGAGAGTGGGAGTCTCTCTTGCTTTTTGGGGTTTAAGCATGCCCAGGGTTGAGCAACGGTTTTGGCCCAGTGGAGGCCTTGGTTTGTGGTTGGATTGTGGCAATTCGGTCGTAGGATGGTCAGAGGATGATTCCCCATGTTTTCCCCTTCGTCCGACGATGAATGGGGCTTCGAACGAGCTCCGGGCGAGCTCGGGTGTGTGTTTTCCGTGAAAACTGCAGGAGATGGCCACACTAGTGGCCATTGCATCCAGGACTGGACGGCCAGGGGTGTGGCCGCCCAGGTCTACTGGGCGGCCAGGGGTTTGGCCGCCCAGGGTCCCAGGCGGCCATCATGGTGCCTGTCCTGTTGATTCTCCATTTTTCTGAAGCCCATGTCTGGGCGATAAAAGGGGTGGCCACCCAGGCTCCTGGATGGCCAGGGTAGTGGCCGCCCAGGCCCTATCTTCTGCCCAGGGTGGGAGGCCAGAGGTCTGGTCGCCCAGCCCTCTGGGCGGCCATCGGGGTGGCCGCCCAGGCCTTGGGGTGGCCAGGGGTGGGTGGCCAGGGTGTTGGCCACCCAACCCTGCTGGGTGGCCAAAGGTCTGGCCGCCCAGCCCTCTGGTCGACCAGCACCTTGGCCTCCCAGTCCTCTTCAGTCCAGGGGCATGGCACTTCGTGGTTTGGTGTTCCAAAATGTCCGTATGAAGGGTGGCCTTGTGGATTGCGTGTCTGTGTGGTTCTGTGTGATGGGGCATCAGGGCTATTCCATTAAATATTGGGAATATATGTTTGTAATATGGAACTTGGTGTGTAATGTGTGTTTGTTTTGGGTTTTATTTGGATTTATGTGTAAAAGACCGTGTGGGTCCAGCGGGCCCCCCACCGTTTATCCCATTGGGCCACCTAGCCCTAGGGTCCCAGGGAGGATGGTCCATGGTCCAAGTTGGACTTGGACCAAGAGGAAGAGAACTCATATTTTACTTCCTTTAAGCAGCGCCCCCTCTTTTGTCTTATTAGGTAGTTTTTTTAGTTTTGTTTATTTCTTTTGACCACATGGGGAGAAATTAAATATTCCAATCCCTAAAATACCCCTCCCAACCCTAGATCTGAGGGTAAGATTGGTCATTTGCCTAGAGTTTCCAATTCATATAAATGCTTGTATTTTTTCATTTTCAAGGAATTAATGAGAAGAATTTTGGTGAAAAATCAAGAGCCCTTGGGTGCCCCCCTCTCCCTCTCCCTCTTGCAGCAGGATTGTTGTGGTTTCTAGGGTGCATTCCCTACAAAAACTTGGTGGATTCTAAGGTTTATCTCTTCCCCTGGGTGTGAAGCTCAGCCATCTCCGCCGCCGCCGCCGTTCGTGCCGCCAACGAGCCTCCACAAGCCACCCTTCACCTTGCTGTCCTGAACCACGAAATCCAGAACAACAGCCTAAAGAACAGGTCAGTTCTCCCAGTTCACAACTATGATCAAGCTGAGATTTTGAGGGATTGTTCCCCTTCATGTTAGCTTTCCATCCATATAAATTTTGTTGCATTCCACCACCGTTTGCCTTTTTTCCCTACTTTTAATCTTCACCCTGCGTAATCTATCATTCAGCAGATCTGCGAGATTGGTAGCTGTTTCTATATTTTTCCCACCCTTCAACCCTCATCAGAAAAATCCCAAAAAATTCTTTCACGTCCCTCACATCCCCTTCTATCCCCCATAAAATCCCAAGCTCCCAGATCTACCACTGCAAGTGATAGGTTAACTAGCTCGATTCAATTCAGTCATTGCTGTGAGAGTGAGTGAGTGTAACCTGTCCCGTGACTCGATCCGAGCACGCGAAAAAGTCGATACCCGAGACTCATTACCAGTTTCTCAACCGCGCAGATCCGCACGTTTCCCTCGCTTAGGGACGTCCGCGAGCTAGAGTCCCTTGTTGTTCGAGTAACGTCCCATCCCGCATCATTGCGTGTCCTGTTGGTGCTGGGTGTTGGGGTGGGCCATCCATGTCTATTGGTAGAGTGCGGACAGTCATTCTTGTGTCGGGCTACTCGTGTTGACTGTCCCCGCGAGAGTCCCGTGACTGCGGAGGGTGTTCCCGCGTGAGGCCTGTGATCGCGGCTAGGTATCTTTGTAGAAGTCGTGGACCGTGGTCCATGGGTTTCGTCCTATGCCTTGGTTAGTCCTCTGTGGACCAGCAGTCATGGTTCAGCTGTCTATGCTATGTCTCCTCTGGATTTGATGATTAGTTTTGATGTTGGCAACAGTGAGGTTGAGCTTATTTTGACTTTGGCAACACTGTTATTTTAAGAGTCTTTTACCTTAGTCAGAATTAATTCTTATTCAACCAAAGGTCGATGCACATTTGCATAAAAGTCTATAAGGTCGGTGCATATCTCCATTCCTATTCTGAAGGTCGATGCATGTACAGAATGGTTGCATTGAAAGGTCGGTGCACATCTACATTATTGTCTGTCAGGTCGGTGCATACATTCAGTCTAGTTCAGAAAGTCGGTGCACATGTAGAAGCCTTGCACTAGAAGGTCAGTGCACATGTGAATGTCTTGCACTAGAAGGTCGGTGCACATGTGAATGTCTTGCACTAAGAAGGTTGGTGCATATGTAGGTCTGTGCATATTTGGATTCTAGAGACAGGTCGATGCATGTCATATAAAGGTCGATGCTAGTGAGCAAGCGACTGCAGTGTAGGTCGATGTTAGTGAGCTAGCGATTGCTGCATAGGTCAATGCATGTCTTAGTAAGGTCAATGCTAGTGAGCTAGCGATTGCTGCATAGGTCAATGCATGTCTTAGTAAGGTCGATGCTAGTGAGCTAGCTACAGTAGCATAGGTCAATGCATGTTGGAGTTGGGTCGATGCTTGTAAGTCATCACTCTCAAGGTCGATGCACCTTGCGCATTCACTATAAAGACAGGTCGATGTATCTTCATCACAGAGTCGGTGTATCTGACAATAAAGGTCTACATGTATAATACTAAGGTTGATGTTTTTATTCTGATCTGCTGCATGTGTTAGCTATACAGGCTGATGCATCTCATTTATGCATCGATGTTCTTGAAGATCTTCTGTGCATACACTTATGAAAATTGCCTGACCTCATGAAGCATCTGAAACTACAATTGTTAATAACTATTACATGCTTCATAAATCTTTAATTTTGTTTTGACAAAAAGGAAGAACTAACACAGATCCATGATTGAACACCTGGGTGGCATAAAGGCAATCTGCATTAATCTCACGTGGAACTTAAAGTGAATCGGATTAACAGCACGTGATCCAAGGTGGGAAGCTGAACTAATATCCTACCACGTGGATCGTCACATCTTCTACCTCTGACACGTGGCCCCTCGAAGTGCGCTTTCTGGATAAAACTGTTTTGGCGGGAGTGTCTTTCACGCGCCCAAAAATATGAAAAGCTTGTGGGACCATAGATTCACGCTCTCCAGTATAAATAGGGATCGAGCACTCAAATTCAAACAACAAAGAAGAATAAGAGAAAAGCATCAGAAGAGTAGAAGAGAGCTGGAAGAGCCAGAGTTAAAGAGAGAAAAGTCTAAGAAGTGTACAAGAGAGCAAGAGCCTGTTGCTGACAGTGAGAAGAAAAATAGAGTGCCGTAAGTATGTGAAGTTGTCTGAGTAAAAAGTGAGATTGAGAGGTAGAGTTGCTGTCTTAACTCCTGGATCAGATCCAGAGTCAAATTTCTCCATAGCGAGTTACATTGTTTTTCCGTCATCATTATTTCCTTGAATATTTTCTGTTTACTTTTTAAACTGTTAGTAAGCTGTGTATCAACAGCAAGCTGTGAGTCAGTGGCGAGGTGTGATCCTCGGACAGCAAGCTGTGGTGCTCAGCCGCGAAGTGTGATCCTCGGTAAACAAGTTGTGAGGCTCAACGGTCTGGGACGTGTTCCCCAAAGCTGTGGATCAGTGGTTGTAGGGATTCTATCCCCGAAGCTGTGGATCAGCAGTGTTCAAGTTGTTTGGCAGCGGAATCCTTACTCAGTTGAGTAAGGGGTGGACGTAGATCTCAAGCTCGAGATCGAACCACCTTAAAAATTGATCTGCTCTCTGTGTGATTGAATTCCTTCTACTACAAATAGATGAATGCCTAGGATCGTCCACTGCAATTCTCTAATAACCTCAACCTATTCATCTGTTGCTTATGCTCAAGTTCTTAACCTGTCTGTTTGAATATATTCTGAATTTGTCTGTACCGATTCATCTAAGATTGACATTGCTTTGAATTGCTCAGTGGACTTTCCATCTTCATCTAATCTGCTATCGTCGACTCAGTGGTATATAAAATTGGTTCAGTTAGAAGGATAGATTATATCTATCTAGAAAACTGACCTTTGCGTGAGGAGATTTTCTAATCAACCCTCCGCCAAGTACTATACTGAGTTGATTGATCTATTGTTTTGGTGTTTACTGTGATTGACAGCAATTTCATAGTAGATTCTCTTGTTGATAATTCAAACTGCTGTTAGTGTTTTGATTCACAGTAGTTCACTTTAATTCCGCACTGTTATTAACTACTGTAGAATTTTATTTTGGGGTAGATCTATTCACCCTCCCCTCTAGATCACTTGTTCATCCGTTCACACATCACGTGGTATCAAAGCCTAACTCTCCCTAAGGGCTTAACATCCCGGAGAGATTAGTTGTAATGGATGCTAGCGGTCTAACTACTAAGGGTCATTCCACTAGTAAGCCGCCATTCTTCGACGGAAACAATTATGCTTACTGGAAGAATCGTATGCAGGTCTTCCTTCGAGCGAAGGATTATGAGATTTGGAAGGTTGTTAGTAAAAGCCCGTTTGAGCTCCCTGAGGATGAGGAAGTCTGGACTAGGGAGTAGATCTGTAGATCTACATTGAACTGGAGCGTTGTAAATGTTATATAGTGTGCTCTTCACCCTACTGAATTTTCGAGAGTCTCCTCCTGTACCATAGCAAGGAAATGTGGGACAAGCTGGAGGTAATCTATGAGGGAACATCTCAGGTTAGAGAGACCAAGGCTAATATGTTAGTCTCAGAATATGAAGCTTTTAAGATGAAACCTGACGAGTCTATATCTGAGATGTACGTCAGATTGATGGTTCTCACTAATGGCTTGAGAAGTCTAGGCAAGGTTTACAGTGAGTATGAAATTGTTAGAAAAATTCTCAGGTCCCTGACACCTATTTGGCACACCAACGTAACGGTTATGGAAGAGTCTAGGAACCTAGCAACTACTATTGTAGACGAACTCATTGGTTCTCTTATGACATATGAGCTGAATCTCAAAAGGGTCGATGAATCTGATAAGAAGAAAAAACCCCTAGCACTCAAAGTGACTTCTAGTAGCAAAGGGTCGTCAAGTGAGCACAATTCCTCTAGTTCAGACGAAGACCCAGATGAATTTGCAATGTTTACTAGAAAATTTAAGAAGTTCCTGAGAAAGGAAGGAAAGGGGTTCAGAAGAAAGTATTTCCCAGGTAAGAAGCAGTCAAAATACAAGTCTGATACTGCCAAGAAATCTGATAGTATTGTTTGCTATAATTGCAGGAAAGCAGGGCACTTAAAGGCTGACTGTCCTGAGCTGCAGAAGGAGAAACAACCCAGGTGGAAGAACAAGAAAGGAAAAGCTATGGTGAGCACCTGGAGTGATGAAGATGAAGGCAATCAGAGCAGCACATCTGATAGCGAGGAAGAAAACAAGCTCTGCCTGATGGCCGAAGAAGAAGAGAAGGAAGATGATGAAGAGGTAACTTCCCCTTTCGAGAACTTTACTCATACTGATTGGGAAGAGGCTTATGCTGAGATTTTAGATAAATATGATGATGTGCGTAGAGAGAATAGGCATCTAAAAAGAAAGATAAACTGTTTAATGAATGACACATCTTTGAATGACAAAACTGCATGCCTATAAACAGAAAACTGTAGTTTGAAGAATTCTCTTACTGAATGTGATAATTTTAAAACTGCCTTGAATGACATGAGGTATGAAAATGAATAATTGAAAAACACCTTTGATGAATAAAAAATCAGAATGTAAAAATTTGAGGAAGAAACCAGAATTGCAAATGAAAAATATGATGCTGTCAATGGTGTGAATGGTGTGAATAAAGAATTGAAAAAGACAATTGAGAACTTAGAAAAGAACATTAAGGACAAACAACATTCCCTTGAAGGCATGACACAGGGAACTGAAAATTTGAATGCCAATCTGGGAACACAGCTAAATTTTAGAAGGGAAGGATTGGGTTTTAACCCAACAAATAAGAAAAGGTTTGATGTAAAGACTATTTCCTTTGTTGCTAAAAAAGGAACATCCAAACCTTTGATAAAGATGAATTGTGAAGAAAACTTCAATAAAAAATCTGTCAAAAATAATAAGCTCAGTGCCAAGGATAAGGGCAAAGGAAAGATAGAGGTACTAGGAGAATCCAGTACACACACCACTGCTCCTCAGGCTAAAGGACAGGTTAGGGGTCAGCCAGCTAAATCCAAAGTCCAAGGAACCCCCAAAACCAAGGTAGCACAGCCTCAACAGAAAGGTCGATGCAACAACCAACCTGCACCGACGCATATCTCTTCTGGGTTCAGGTCCTTTAGAAACCAAAGTCAGAGCAGCGACAACTCAGGTCGATGCTACTACTATAGTGCACCGACCTATCCATCATTCCATAACTCCTATCGGTACACTTCTGGCAGGAAAGGTCGAGACAGCCTCTATATGAGGTCGATGTAGCAGAATGATCATAATTCATATACTAGTCAGGTGCATCGACCTTACCACTGGACTACATCTATGCAACCTAGGTTCAGAACCTTCATGAACCAGAACTCATATGGCCTTGTCCATCCTATGTCTGGTCAACCTAGGGTCTACAGTGCACACACTTCTTCCAATGCCAGATGGACCAATAACTGGCACAAAAAATCTCACTATGTTAAGAACAAGAATGCCACACCAAAGAAAATGAAAACAAAAACTCAAAGTGGCAAGGAAAGACAGGAAGATCTAAAAGCTAATAAATCCACAATTCAAGTCAAACAAATGTGGATACCAAAACAGTTGCTATCTTGTCTGCATGATTTAACTGCTGTTATGGGACCCAAACAGTCTTGGGTTCCAAAATTTTCTACTTGATTCCGTATGCAGGTATGCCTGGCAGCCAATCACAACAGATGGTACCTTGACAGTGAATATTCCAGGCACATGACCGGGGACAAAGGAAAGTTTTACATGCTGATAGAGATGGACACCGGTCATGTTACCTTCGGAGGTAATACCAAAGGAAAAATAATTGGATCAGGTAAAGTTGGTAAGTGCTCTTCAAGCTATATTGATGCAGTTTTATTAGTTGAAGGCCTTGCCTACAATCTGCTTAGTATTAGTTAGCTATGTGATAAAAGCCATAAGGTTGTTTTTGACTGACTTGCATGTAAAATTTTTAAACCCAATTCTGAAAATGTGAAATTCACTAGTAGAAGAGTCAGTAACATCTATATGGTGGATTTAGATGATGCAGCACACACTAACTTGTGTCTCACTGTTAATAAAGTTGACTTAGCTTGCCTTTGGCATCGTAGGTTAGGTCATGCCAACTATAATATGTTGCATAAGTTGAATAAATATGGCATGATAAGAGGTCTTCCTGAAATATCTTTTAAGAAAAATAATAAAATCTATGAGGCTTGTACCCAGTGCAAGCAGACTAGAAAGTCATTTAAATCCAAAACTGAATACATGTCTTCAAAACCTTTCGAGCTGATTCATATGGACCTATTTGGACCTACTAGATCAGCTAGCTTATCTGGTAGAAGATATGGATATATTTTAGTAGATGACTTTTCTAGATTCACTTGGGTATTCTTTTTAACTCACAAGAATAATGCCTTTGAAGAATTTCAAAAAATTTACCACAGAATAAAACAGACTGGTGAGCAGTCTATTTCTACTATTCTGTCTCACCATGGTGGTGAGTTTGAAAACTCACAGTTTGATGAATTTTACAGGGAAAATAGACTGATCTACCAGATAAGCATAGTCTTCAAAACCTTTTGAGCTGATTCATATGGACCTACTAGATCAGCTAGCTTATCTAGTAGAAGATATGGATATATTTTAGTAGATGACTTTTCTAGATTCACTTGGGTATTCTTTTTAACTCACGACCATGGTGGTGAGTTTGAAAACTCACAGTTTGATAAATTTTGCAGGGAAAATAGACTGATTTACCAGATAAGCATAGTCTTCAAAACCTTTTGAGCTGATTCATATGGACCTACTAGATCAGCTAGCTTATTTGGTAGAAGATATGGATATATTTTAGTAGATGACTTTTCTAGATTCACTTGGGTATTCTTTTTAACTCACAAGAATAATGCCTTTGAAGAATTTCAAAAATTTTACCACAGAATAAAACAGACTGGTGATCAGTCTATTTCTACTATTCTGTCTGACCATGGTGGTGAGTTTGAAAACTCACAGTTTGATGAATTTTGCAGGGAAAATAGAATCAACCATAGATTCTATTCACCAAGGACTCCAGAGCAGAATGGAGTGGTTGAAAGGAGGAATAGAACCTTGGTGGAGATGGCTCGGACTATGCTAGTTGAAGGCAACTTTTTTAACTCGAAGGTAATACTTGCAAGGTGAGGCAAGGATTCCCACTCACCCCTTCATTACGGAAGGAAGTGGACGCTCCACCCCGGCCACCAGGCAAGCGCTTTCATTAAAGGAAGTAAGAGGATACAAAAAAGAGAAGGGAGATAGGGGGAAAGCACAAGGCACCCAAACTTATAGAGATGAAAGGGGCCACATACAACAGGATGGAATAAAGCCAAAAGACCGTCGGGGAGAAAACCCATAACCCAAAAACAATAAACCGAAGGGACACGGCCGATGAGGCCCAAGAAGGGGCCAAGCAAAAATGAACAGCAAGCAGACAGGCCAAGGCACGTCGCCCAGAAACCAAGCGGCAAGTGGAACAGTAGATGGAGCAGCCATCAGACTTCACGATCCCGCGTAGAGCTGGTAGAGCACTTAGCAGCTAGATGACCCAACCGCCGACAAGATGAACAGAATGATGGCAAAAGAGGGTAGACCAAAGGCTGCCAAAAACTATCAGAGCCAACCCCAATCCAAACACGCTCTGAGATTTTCTGAGACACATCCAAAAGGTAACTTACCTAGAAGGTTTTGGACTGAGGCAGTAAGTACCTCCTGTTACATCATAAACAGAGCCCTGGTAAGACATTTTACTCAAAAGACTCCTTATGAGATACTTAAAGGTAAGAAACCTTCACTAGCACATTTCAAGATTTTTGGTTGTAAATGCTTTATCCATGTTAACTCTAAAAGAGACCTTGATAAATTTGAACCTAAAATTGAACCTGGAATGTTTCTAGGTTATTCTGAAAAATCTAGAGCCTATAGGATCAATAACATTAATTCTCAAACTGTTGAGGAATCACCACACATTTTTTTTGATGAATTCTCTAATAAAGTTGAAACTGGCTTCTGTAGGGATAGAAATGATGGAGAAATCCATGGGATTAAAGAAGAGTAGGATGCAGAACTAGTTGAAGAAGGTGAGACGGAAGGATCTGGAGTTCAGGGGGAGGTAATTAAAAATTCAGGTAATCAGCTTACCAACATTAGAATTCTTAGAGATCATCCTCTAGAGAATGTAATTGATAACCTGAATGAACCCCCTAGGACTAGATCACATTTCAGGATAGAAAATGAACTGAATTCTTTTGCATTAGTCTCACAAGTAGAACCCAAAAATATTGAATGTGCCTTAAAGGATGAGCATTGGATAAATGCCATGCATGATGAATTGAATCAATTTGAAAGGAACAATGTATGGCACCTAGTTCCTAAACCTTCACATGGCACTGTTATAGGCACTAAATGGGTTTTTAGAAATAAAACTGATGGTCAGGGAAAGGTAGTCAGAAATAAGGCTAGGCTTGTAGCTCAGAGGTATAATCAGGAATTTGGGATAGACTTTGAAGAATCTTTTGCCCCTGTAGCTAGACTAAAAGCCATTAGGATTCTTCTAGCTTTTGCTTGCAGCCTAGGAATAAAACTTCAGCAGATGGATGTGAAATCTGCTTTCTTAAATGGGTTAATAAAAGAAGATGCTTTTATTAAACAACCCCCTGGATTTGAATGCACTGACTTTCCTAATCATGTGTATAAATTAGATAAGGCACTCTATGGACTGAAACAAGCTCCCAAGGCATGGTACAACAGGTTAAGCCCCTTCCTCACAGGTAAAGGATATTCAAGAGGTGAGGTTGACCAAACTTTATTTACCAAGGTAAACAACAAAGATATTCTTGTTCAAATCCATGTAGATGACATAGTGTTTGGGTCAACTAAATCTTCTATGTGTGAGGAATTTTTTAAGTTAATGACTGATGAATTTGAAATGAGCTTAATAGGAGAACTAAAGTTTTTCCTTGGAAACGGGACTTCTTGCGTCTTCGGTGGGGACCGAGTTTAGGGTTTGGTGTTTAAGGTGGCGTCTTCGGTGGACACCGGTGGGGCTCCCCCGTCGGCAGAGGAAGTTCTGCATGTGGAGCACATAGCAAGAGATGGCAGGTCTTTCGCCCAAGTCCTCGCATCTTCCCTGGCAGTTCCTCAAGTGGATATTGAAGTCCACTCCCCAGCCTTGACCGATAGAGGAGAGCCGGCATGTTTCTTTTCTAAGGAGGAGATAGAAGCTTCCCTGGTGCCTTTCAAATTTGCAGTGGTCGCGAAAACTGCATACGGGAGACCAGGTTTACCTGAAATTCGATCGCACTTGACGCAACGGTGTGGCTTGAAAGAATCTTTTGTCATAAGTGCTCTTGATAACTTTCATTTATTGCTTCATTTTCAAATCGAAGATGACTACCTTCACGTTTTACTACGTGAAGTCCTCTATGTTCAAGGCAGGTTATTCCGATTCTTTAAATGGACTCCCATGTTTCGCTCGGATGAAAAGCCGACGTTTAGTCCGGTGTGGATAGAATTCCGCAACCTACCTGTGAACCTTTATCAGGAAAAGTTTTTAATGTCTATTGCAGAAAATATAGGACCAGTTTTACAAGTAGCGCATGCATCTGAGTTCTTGATGAACACCAAGGCGGCTAGGGTTTGTGTAGAGTTGCAGCTACTTAGCAGTCGACCAGAGCGGGTTTGGATTGGCATGGGACCGGACTATGGAGGATTTTGGCAGGAAATCAAATACCTTAATGTTCTGCTATACTGCATGACCAGTAAACGGCAAGGTCATGACCAGGAAGCATGCCGATCCAAGTCCAAGTCGGACGCAAGAGGTGGGAAGCAACTTGTGGAGAGCCTGCGGGCTGTTATGGTCGAGAAAGAATTGGAAAGTAACAAACAAAGACTCCTGAAGACGCAGTCAGCAGGACATGGGTATCGGCTTACTCAGTGGAAGGAATCAAGTTCTAAGGGTGATAAAGATCTTCTGGATGTGGACAGAGGGAATCAACAAGAGATACAACAATCCCCTCCCCACGCTGAGGAGGTTTGCCAACACCACCAGCTGATGGGGACATCACCTCCCATGCCCACACTCACGGCTCGTCTCCTCGCCCCGGAAGCATCCGACATGGTCTAGTCATTTATCTTGAGTCATATGTTGTATTTTCTCATTTTTATTTGAGTCATATCATTATAATTTTCCTTTTATTTGAGTCATATACCTAGGTTAATGAGTCATCCACCTAAGTTAAGTGTCATTAGGTTGATTAGATTAGTTAATGGGCCCAATTCATTGGGCTAGGCCCAAGGGTGCCCCCTACCCCCTTGGTTATTTGTCATTGTAGCAAGAGTCAGGGACTTTTTGTAAAATGTGGGTTGCCTATATATAGGACCCCATTTCCCCCCATTTGAAGTTAATGAATGAATGAATATTTGAATTTTCTAGTGTCCAATTTAAATTTTCTTCTTTTGGTGAGAAGCCAATTGAGTGGGTGAGAAGCCCCTATCCCCCCTCTCTCTCTACCTCTCTCTCTAGGAAGCCATTTTCTCACTCCTCCACTTTCTCTCTCTAAAACCTGCGCCCCTTTCTCACTCCTCCCCTCCCAACCACCTTTCTCACTCTTCCCCCCCTCCAATAACTCATCCCCAACTCCCCACCACCCCACCTTAACTCCACCCCAGCCCCAAGGGAGATTCCACCACTCCCCACTCCACCCTCCAACCACCAACCACCCACACCCCTTCCCCAAGCACCCTCTCATCTCCCAAGAGAGAATTCTCCACTCCCCAAGCCCCCCCTTTACCTTCCCCACACACCTCTTCCCATCCCCAAGACCAGAAATTAATCCCACCCTTAAACCCATTTTCAAATACCCTTTCCCTCTCTCCCTTCCAACCAAATTCGCAACTCTCCCTCCCTCCACCTGCTAGACCTCCTTCCAGCCCCCATTCTACCACTCCCACACCTTGGAACACCCCCTCCCAGACCCCCTCATAGCCAGGGGTTGCCCCCACACCCATCCACCCCATTTCCCATCCCTTCTACCCCATTCCCCCACGACCTTTCACCACCTGCAATTCTCAGGTCGCAGGCAGCAGAGTACTAGCAGCTTGCAGAGCCGGCCCCGACTTCATCCCGGCATCCCTGGAAGCCCAAGTGATATTGTCGGAAGCGTCTCCCTATCCTCTTTGCAACGGAGGTGGTCTCGTCCCATTCTGAGTTTGTGGCTGTCCAGAGGAGTCTTCACTGCAGGACTGCGCATCTGCTACCAGACAGTCAACCTGAAGCGAGTTGCAGAGGCTTCCACGGCCAACCCCTTAAAGATCTGGAGGCGGTGCTTGGCTGAGATCATCTACAATGAGTCTACTTCCAGTATCAAGAAGCAAAACCCCGTTCGGCATATGGAGTTGTAATTTCTTATTTTTCTCCCCCGGGTGCACTGCTCTGTCCACTCTGGTACTGAACAGACACCTGATCACTGTTTGGGCTCTCCCAATCTGCTCCAACATCCTATGGCTTCTCCGTGGGTCTCGTTTCGAAGAAGACTTGACAACGATTCCAACAAATCCAGCCACGCTTGATTCAGATATTGGGAGCGCTCGTGGCGGCCTCATCTTTCTTCTGCTGTGGTACCGTAGCAGTCAAAACCAGAACTCGGGGTCCCTGTTTGCGGTCCTTCCCCGACCAGCACCGTCAACCAGGAAATTCCATAAAAATTGGACGTCATCCTGATCCAACCCCAAAGATTATCCCACTGGTCTCATCGATAAAAAAATTCGGGAGTGGCCGCAGCAGTATCAACTTCAACTGTCTGTCCCCTGTTCCAGAGAGCGGGTAGAACCGACGTCTTCCATCCACTCGGTTTCTATTTCAGCTTTTCCCCTCCCCACCTGGCCGACTTAAAGCCCCTCCATGCGGGAGGTAGTGTTTGAATGTAATTTTGGCTTCCCTTCCCCAAGTTCAACCCCCTTGCATGGGGCGTAGTGGTGTAAAACTTTGAACAGGTTCAAGCTACACCGGCGGGGCGTGTGGGGAACCCACGCTTCCCCGCTCGCCCACGTCTCCGAGCGGGACCAGTTTCTTCAAGCCGGTCGAGTAAGTGCTCTATTCTTTGCTCATATTTGGTGTCTTGTTCTGTCAATATTAGTTCATAGCTCCGATGGCCCGTGAGAGTGAGTGCCCGATCCGCAAGCTACTTTACTTCAAGAGATCACCGTGGGAGAGAGTGTGCAACCCGTGCCCTTGGCACAACATCGGCTCCATTGAATTGGGCCTCCATACCCTTGGGAGAACCCTTGGCCTTGCTAGCCCTCTACCAGTAAGGGTCCAGCCCTCACAACTTCCACTTGGTATCACCGAGTTACCTCGGGACTTGGGTGAGTGTCGAGTGAGTGGCCGCCGATATCGGTCCGTTTCGATTGCGATTTGTGCTTGCTTGTTAAAGTCCAAGGGCGTGTCACATCACCAGCACCCCCACAATGTGGATACTATCGACTTGCAAGGCCTACAGCAACCTGCAAGGACAGTTAGCTCCATGAATTCCCAGGGATTGGAGTTCAATCCTCCTCTTGAGGTTGAGTATGGTTCTTCTCTGCCCAAGGTACCGAATTCCAGAAGTCAATGCTAGTAACCCAAAATGAACCTCCTGACACCATATGCAAACAGTGTAACGACCCGAGATCCGAACACCGAGAAGGCCCGATAACCCAAATCTCGAACTGCCACCCACGATCCCGAAGACTCGGAAGGGTTGAAAGGATGGTGTGGAGATACACAACAATCTTAAATAATTGTAGAGCTACGTAGATTAAATGAATTAAGCAAGAAGCAATAAATGACATTAATTAAATTACATGGTCCATAATAATAATAACAGTCTAAAATATAACAGTAGTCCACAACTAGTACAGTCCAAAGAGAAAAGTACAACTACGCGGGACATACCCCGGAACTGACAACTCGCAACTAACCCTGGGCACCTGAACCATGCGGAGCCTCTGAAGCGCTCCCCTGAAGTCGCGTCTCACCTGAAACATGGAAATACGCAGGGGATGAGCCTCAAAAAACAAGGCTCAGTAGGGATCATCCGGTCCCCACCTCGTAAACCGAGAAATCGCGTGGAAAGTAACTACAAGCTACTACGACGGCTAGTACCGAATGCATGGCACAAAAATCAAGATAACTCGTCAAAACTCAAGAGTCACTACCACACAAAGACAGGAGTATCGTCCACCAGAAGCACAGTCAGATGCGTCCCCTGACGACTTACACCGCGCCGCCATGTCTCCCTACTCGCCCTAGGCGGAAACTGAGACACTCACAAGTAACACTAACAAGAGTCTAGTCGGGGTCGTGCTCGTCAGCACGCTTCTGAAGTCCCCGACCACGTGTGCACACACTTACTGACTGCGCTACGTCAGGCCCTCTAGCTGGTTTGTCCTCCCGGCCCGGACTCGAGCCGCCACAGTAGGAGGCCCACGGTAACCAGCCTAAAATCGTCTCTCGGGTAGCCTCGCCACCACTCCCTGGTGGGACCACACGCGTGTCTGAAGGCTACGACTAGTGGAGGGTCACTGAAGGTATAGACTCTCTAGCCAACGGGAAACAACGTCTAAATCGGACAAAGTACAAGGGTCGCTCCTCGTTCCGACACCGACTCACGGAGACACAAGCCGAGAACACCAACTCTCGGGATCCCACGGCACCCTCACGTGTGGTCCCCACATGATGCCCAGCACCAGTCAGACCATGGGTCAGCACGTGGATCGAGATCCACTAACTCGGGACTCGAATCGACAAAGCATAGTTCCGGTCGGACATGAACCTCTGGCGGTCCATCTTTGGGCCTCCACAGGGACTGTAGCGATCCAACAATGGGCCGCCACACCCTGGGTTGGGAAGGAAATGGCGGTCCTACCTAGGTCCGTCACAAGGATGAGGCGGGCGTACCTTCGGCCGCCACACCCCAAATATTCGAACGGTCGAAAACCAACGGTCGAAAATCAACGGTCAACTCGTCCTCTGGCGGTCTGACCCTCGGCCGCCACAACTTCTGGCGATTTATCGTGCAGCCGCCAGAAGACATGGGGACCTGCTGACAAAATAGTGTCCTGTGGCACTCCCACCTTGGGCCGCCACAGGCTCTGGCGCACCTATCCTGGGCCGCCAAAGACTCTGGCAGTCACTGGAAGGACCGACAAATCGTCCCGAGAATGGGCCAGCAGGAACAAACCCAAAAACTCGTTCCACACCCCGATCATCCACGGATGAGGGGGAAAACAAGGGGGAAGCTCCCCTATAGCCTCTGTTGCTCCCAAGATTATGATGTGTGGCTTCAAGAGTTTTGATGATGTCAAATGAGATATTGCTAAATGGCTTATTATTTCAAAGTGATTGTCTCATTGAACTTCATGGGTTATGAAATTGGAATGTATTGATTCATTGTTGGTTTGAGATTAGAAATCCTACGTTACCGTGTATTGAACTGTTGACATCTTTGTCAGTTGGATTCGGTATAATCTCAAACTCCTTGGACTTGCTGATTCTTGGCAAACTTATTGGAGTGTTGCTACACTCTTTTGTAACACTTGTCAATGGCTTTTGGTAACCCAAGGTGTAAGGAAAATAATGTTATTCTGTGTAAGTCTTTGACAAGGCTCGGATCAATAAATATATGCACTCAGGGATATGTGCTGACATGTGCATAAACTCCTCATGGATGGTCAATGGAGTCCATAGATATATGTCTTTCCATCCGATAGGTAAGATCATGGTAAAAGCCATAAGGGTAAGCTTCATTCATCATTCATAGATTCATGACTTAATGAGAAATGCATGAGTGGATTTGTTCTATGAATGCCAATGCAAATTTAACCTTCTTGAGGTGTTCTTGCAGGTAAGAACGACTTCTAATACCCAACTCAAAATGGCAAAACCCCGATGAGGTTGTTCGATTATATTTCTAGTTCATCGGGCATTTTTGAGTTCACAATTGCTTGGTGTCGACACCTGGTGTCGACACCAGTTTCTCTATGTTCTGCCATTTTATTTTTTCTTCTGTCTGAAGCCTGGTGTCGACACCTGGTGTCGCCACCCATTTGTTTTTGTACTGGCTAGCAGTTTTCTGCTATAGGCCTTGTTCTGGTGTCGACACCTGGTGTCAACACCATCCTCTGGCCAGCAATTTTCTGCTAAAAGCCATATCCTGGTGTCGACACCTGGTGTCGACACCATCTGTGGGTTGCCTTGGCCGGCAGCTTTCTGCTATGGCCATGGGCCTGGTGTCGACACCAGGTGTCGACACCACTGTGCAGCCGCATTTTTTGACTTTCACGTCCTCGCCCCTTTTGTCAAACCTGTCCGGTCCTTCAGCCTCAAATCACTCCTAGATTCGTGGATCTGGTCCCTAGGGTGTCCCTTGACTAATCTGGAAGCTTAAAACCGCCTCATTGGGTCACAAACCCTAATCAAGGAGTGAGATCTAAAATTTGTGTGTGCTTTCTAACCCTTGTGAGTGCAGGTCGCAGGCAGCAGCTCCAGAGCTTCTTCCACACCGTTCTGAGCGTGAATACGAAGGGAAGAGTGAAGTTTCAAGTCCCTAAACGTTCCTCTGCTGCAAGCTGCATAGAAATCCAAGATACAACAAGTGTTCGTGCAAGAATCGATCATCCTCCTTCAAGAACGATCTCCATCCTGCAAAAATAGTTCAAGTACCTTCGAAGAAGAGAAAGGGGGAGCTCCAATCACCGCAAATCTTCCTTATTCCAATCCTCTCAAATCTTTGTTGATTGAGCTTGAATATCTGTTGTAATCTTTGAACTTATTGAACCGCATTTATGTGTGTGTGTGCTCGTGATCCCTGATACGAGCGTGTGGGTGTGTGTGTGGCGGCCAGGATAGGCTGCCGTGTGTGTGTTAGCTGTTGTTACAGCGTGTGTGTGGCTCAACTCATAGTGGAGCATTAATCTCACGTGTGAGGGGTGGACGTAGGGGACACGGTTGTGTACCCGAACCACCTATAAATTTCTGTGCCTCCTTTTATGGTTTACTCTTCGTGGTTTGGAACGAGTGTGCTTCATGTTTAGCAGAGTGTTCTAAATATCCGTCTTAGATTTCATACTTTTATCGACGAGCACTCACGAGAGAGATCTTGTTCCGGCAAGGTTGAGTGTTTGCTTAACTTGTCATCTTCTAGTTTGTGGTTTTTCTTTGCAACCAGCTTCTCTTTGTGAAATTTATTTTTATTTGGCCAATCAATTCACCCCTCCCCTCTTGATTGCCACCCTTCGGGCCACAACAGCCCCTAGCATGCATCTACGCCCTCGAATCGGTCCGAAACGCGACGAAACGGTAGATTGACACACAACCCCCAAAACATGGATTTTGCCTACCCGGCTCAAAAACGCCCCTCTCGACCTCTCCTCGGCCTACAAATCGCGGGGGACGACGGGATGAGCATGGGGATCCATCTCCCTACCTCAATGGAGCTCAAGCTCCGTCGGATCGTCGCAGATCGCAAGAAAACACTTGAAAACCCCCATTCTTCCATGCTTCCCACGAGCTCCGCATGCCTCCACGATCGCCACGTCACCACCGTCGTCGCCGTGCCGTCACCTCGCCGCCGTCTGTAGCCGGGGAGAGGGTCGCCGCCGCGTCCACGGGAGAGGGGGAAAGGAGAGGGGTCGGGTGCACTCACGGGAGAGAAAGGAGGAAGAAAGAAGAAGAAAGAGAGAGGGAAAGAAAAAAGGAAAAAGAAATGGGATTATATAGAAAATCTTGATTTTTTGAAAATATGGAAAAATAGAAAAATATACCGCCGCGATCGTTGGAATGCGCTGATCGATGTGGTACCATCCCTGAGTAGGTGAATGACTCCGTTTACCCGCTACGGGGTTCCGTAGGTCTTGTCAGGGAAAAACACGGAAAACTGCGGAACACGCTCCGGGACCTCCGAAATTGATCTGAAACGCACGGATCTGATCCTGAAAAATATCTGAAAGATAATTCCAGGAAAAATGAGAACAAAATATCCGAGAAAGTAAATCCGGGACCCGAAAAGAAGGATCCGAAAGGTCCGGAATATTACAGCCCTCCCCCCTTAAACAAATTTCATCCTCGAATTTTAAAACAAAGCATAGGGGAAGAAAAAGATACTCACTTGAACAGGTAAGGGAACTGCTGACGCATCTCGTCCTCACGCTCCCAAGAAGCCTCACCGCCAGAGTGCCGCTGCCACACTACCTTAACCAGAGGGATAACCTTGTTCCGCAGGTGCTGCTCTCGCCGATCCTCAATACGGATAGGGAACTCCGATAGAGACAGATCGGGAGTCACCTCGGGCCAAATCGAGTCCTCCAACACATGAGAAACATCGGGCATATACTTCCTCAACATCGAGACATGGAACACATCATGCACCACTACAAACTCAGGAGGTAGCTGCAACCGATAAGCAACCTCGCCAATGCTCTCCACGATGAGGAAAGGACCAACATAGCGGGGACTCAGCTTCCCACGCTGTCCAAACCGCATCACTCCCTTCATGGGAGAAACCCTCAAAAATACACGGTCACCGACCGTAAAATTGAGTGGCTGCCTTCTCCGATCAGCATAACTCTTCTGCCAACTCTGCGCTGCCAACATGTTCCGACGGACCAGATGCACCACATCAATACACTGCTGCACCAGCTCCGGTCCCGTAACAGCACGCTCACCAACCTTAGACCAATCGAGTGGATTCCGACACGGACACCCGTATAACGCCTCATAAGAAGCCATCCCAATGCTCGAATGATAGCCATTGTTGTAGGCAAACTCCACCAATGGCAGATGATGAATCCAACTCCCTTGCCATTCCAGGCAACAGGATCTCAACATATCCTCTAATGTCTGGATGGTCCTCTCTGACTGACCGTCCGACTGAGGATGGTACGCTGAGCTAAATGCCAACTTCGTGCCAAGAGCTCGCTGGAAACTCCTCCAGAATTCAGAAGTGAAACATGGATCTCGATCTGACACAATGGAAATGAGAATCCCATGTAAAGGCACGATCCGCTCCACATAAAGATGAGCCAACTTGGACACACTCCAGCTGACTTTGAACGGTAACAACCGAGCCACTTTCGTCAGCCTATCCACCAACAACCAAATACTATCCTGCCCACTCAGAGTCCTCGGCAATCCCACCACAAAATCCATGGTCACGTGGTCCCATTTCCACGCGGGAACCTCCAAGGGCTGAAGAGCACCTCCTGGTCGCTGATGCTCCTCCTTTACCTGGTGACAGGTCAGGCATCTGGCCACATACTCGGCAATATCTCTCTTCATGCCAGGCCACCAGAACTGCCTTTTCAAGTTCTAATACATCTTCGTCGCACTCGAGTGTACAGTGTACCGACTCCCATGAGCCTCATGTAACACCGCACGCCTCACCTACTCCTCGGCTGGGACGTACAGCCTGCCATGAAATCCCACAGCTCCATCCTCGCCGAAGTCCACATCAGCCAAAGCCAAAATTCGGGGCAACTCAGGGTCTGCATGCTGAGCATCTGTCACCTGACGATGAATTGCTGGCGTGACAATCAATCTCGCAAGAATAGCTGACCCCGGCTCTTGGGGAACCTTAAGCCTAAATGTCATGGTTGGCACCTGTTCCCAGAGCCTCCACTTCCTCATCATCATGGTGCTGACAACAACCTTCCTACTCAAGGCATCGGCAACAACATTCATCCTACCCGGCTGATAAGACAGGGTTGTAGGTTCCGGGCTAGTAGGTAGAAAGAAAAGGTAGAAAGGTGAGCCCGCACGATGGCGTGGGTGCGTATCCTGCCTCTTCCAAACTACTGCTATGGCCTACAAAGAAAAGGTTAGGAATAAGAAAATAATGTGATCGCCAGAGACCTATACCTGGGCCTCACAGGAGTGATGATCGTGAATGCCTTAGAAGTGGGAGGTGGTGGGTCCTTCTGTCCTCGCTCTCGGCCGGCCAAGAGTAAGGAGCCCTGCGAGTCAATGACGAAGTACCTGCAAATTAACCAGCAAATGATGGAACCATTAGACTGTGAAAGTGTAGTAAATGCTCATGGAAGTAAAGAACGCATGCAAAATGGTGGTGATCGTACCGGAAGGGGGGCGAGAAGGGGGATGGCCGAGACTTTCGACCATTCGCCTTCCCTATGTTTTGGGTTGAAAAACCTCTTTAAAAAGGGATCTAGGAAGATCTAGCATGTATGAATGCAGTAAAATAAAATAAAACGTAGCAAGATAGAGAAACAAGGGAAGAACGACGGGGTTTGCCCGTAAACCAATAGAGGGCGGCCAGCATTGTGGTCGCCTAGAGAAAGCGGGCGGCCATGTCGATGGCCGCCCCCTGCAAATGGACTCTCCTGCTGCGGAGCTCTCCAACTTCAGGTTCTACTTCTAGGGGAAGGTAGGGGAAGGCACTCTCGTGCTCACATCTCTCTATGGGCTCCAAGAACTGACAGAACCTCTCCTCCAAAAATGTCCAACTCTCTCCCTGAGAAAAAATGTCCAACCCCCATGAGATGGTTTCGAACGGAGGTTTTGTATGTGGGGGGGGGGGGCAATCTCCCTCCAAAACATTCGAAAATAGAGATTACGTGCAAGCTACGTGAGCCTGGAACCTCCCGGAGTGGGAGCAGTTCCGGAGAACGTGTCGGGAGTGGACAGATCGTGGAGTTGACGGACGATTGACAGGAGGCGGCCAAAGCTATGGTGGCCCAAGGGGCTGGGCGGCCAAATTGATGGCCTCCTTGAGGAGCTGGGCGACCAGGTCTCTGGCTACCTAGGATGGTGGGCAGCCAACTATGTGGTCGCCTAGGGAGCTGGGCGGCCAACTCTCTGGTCGCCCTGGAAGGGGCAGGGCGGCCAGGTCTCTGGTCGCCCAGGGATGTGGGTGGCCAGTACCTTGGCCGCCTAGGGATCAGGGCAGAGAATGTGTAGAATCATATATAGAGCTTCCAAAAATTCACCTCGGGGCCTCACGCCCCCGAACCCCCAACCATACGGGCAGGGGGGCGCTGCCCCCCTGCAACCCCCCACCAACTTACCGCGAAGTTAGATCTGCGAAGGGACAGGGTGGAGCCTACCTAAAAGGGATGAGACTCCACACCAGCAATCAACCAAAGAAAAAGTATCACTTCTATGATGGCTAGACAAGGGTCTGCGGGATGTCCAAAATTATGCATCTACAAATGCCCCTCCGGAACGCCCGTTTTGCAGGGGAGCCCGGCGGACTGATAAATGGGTGTTTCGGCAAAGAAACAAGCCTAATAGGACATCCTGCTCGAGGGGATTCTTGAGCGGAGATTGAGCTTCGCATAAGAACGGACAAGCATAATGGGACCAGAGAGGTCATTCAAAAGGAGGAAGGAAGGAAAAGTAATCTGAGAGGGCTTGTATCTACGGTCGCATGGGACCCCCTAGCAGCGCTTCGGGACTGGAGGGGACGAAAACATAATCCAGTGCTCAAGGAGATACAAGACACCTAAAGCAGGAGTAAGTAACACAATCAGGATAAGGGGAAAATGACATTCAAATCTCAGAAAACTCATGACGATCGCATGCAAAAAACACACTCTCGACTTGTCGAATCGGAGTGGAATAATGGAGTCAACAAAAAAGTGATGAATTGAGAACTTGGATGATTGACAAAAGTGGGATAGAGTCCAGGGCAGGCCAAGGGCAAACCCTTCTCTCAACCCTTGTCTTCTTCTTGCTGCATGAATGCATGCCATGCTTTTCTTGTTGAATGCATTTTTGTTTGCTTTTTTTGGTTTACGGTGTGACTAAAAGTGACCTATATGATGCATGCTGGGCTTAAAGGAAAAAACCTGTCTAATGCATATCCAGAGGTAATATTGTCTGGCTCCGAGAAAGACGTCGGTCGAGAGTCCGACGAGTCCGTCATCCCAAGGTCAATCATGAAACCAAACGGCCATCGAATAACTTAGGGAGCATAAACCCCTCATTATTTTTGTTAGAGAGGAACTCAGAGTTTATGTGCTCGAAGTTATCAGCCTCCGGGCTCTATATAATATAGTATAGATAATAGTAGGAGAAGGCGATGAAGAGAACCCCGATGCTATGTGACCTGCAGCTGCATAAACACACATGAGTGAAGTTCACAAATAAATTAGCATTCAAAGAGGAAGCATTCACTAAGGGGAACAGGAATGAGAAAGCAAGCATCGTCCTTCAGCTTTACAGTGAGCCTAATGGACGTAATTAGTTCCGCGGGGATGGTCACCAGGGCGTAAGCACGTCCCCGGAGGTGATCACTCCCGATGATAGGGGAGCCTATGCTTACTTCACCTAGCACATAAATTAACTCCAGCAAGGTGTCTGGTTGGGAGAAGACTAACAAAAGGATGGTTCAAGCTCCATAGCTGGAGTCCGTCCTGGACCCGCTGACATAGGTAGGACATTTGTCCAATCAGGGGGATATGGAGTAGAGAGTGTAAGGAAAAGGTATTGGAATGCAACCAGGCATCTGCTGAAAATCAAATGATATGAAGGTGTCATTTGCTTAGGACTCAAGTTGAAGCGCCGAGCTGGTGGAGTTCAATGCCATTAAGATTTATGGAAAGCGAAGGAGAGAGGAATGCTTCTACCTCCTGACAAGGTAGCCAGGGGTTTGGCTAAGCTTGGATGGGCAGATGGGCATGCAATTCGCCCCTAGTTTGGGTTGGTAGCAGTGCAAGTATAAATCCCCTGGTGGGATGGAATGAAGAAAGGGGAGGAGCCTTTGGGTTCGCAGTTGTGGGTAGCGATGAAGGAAAGAAGATGGTGTAGTGATGTGTGAGTGCATGAAGGTATTGGGGAGATGCCCCTCCATTTTTGGATTTTAAATATTTAGATTTTTTATGGATTTTTGATATATTTCAATTTTTTGGGCCAATGTCTGGCAACTGCCCATGAGACATCACAATAATGATGGAAGGATAGGCTCTTTCTACAACCTCCTAGGTATCCTGAGCGTACATCTAGGTTGATTTGGGCCTCTAGACTCCTCGAATGATGGTCTCGTCGGTTAAGACTTATCCTGATGACAATGCCGTCATGTCAAGCTTAGGCTCCCAGTTGCTTCCGACCGCAGAGATACACCCAAAAAGTGTTTGAGGTAAATAATTTACCCGACCCGGGTCTATTTCCTCACAACTCTAGATGGTATATGATAGAAGACCTTGGAACCCTAATGGTCAACCGCGTGACGTTGACCCGGAATCAGACGCCGTCACACCGACAAGTGACGCGCATGCATTGACCTAAGCTCGAGGTTGATGAAAGAAAACACTAAAGGTGATGAGAATATTGACATACCAGAAACATGGAGATTTCTTTGTAGCAAAGGCTTTTGTTCTTTCGGGGTAGACAATCATATAGTGTGTTTTGGAAAAAATGGCTACAGGCCACAAACAGAGTTATATCCTTCGGTTCCATTGGATTTCGAGTCCTCAAAAGAAAAGAGAATGTAGGAGATAAACTTCACAAGAGGATCGACAAAGCCGTTAAAATAATGAGCTATGAGAGAGCTTAGTTCACTCCACCCTTTCGGTGATTTCGGACCACCTTCGGAATTTGTTGCTTTTGTGTTGCCCCTTGAATTGGACTGGACTTGTAGGGCTTTCTTTATCTCGACCAGGCACGATCATGTCCAGGCTTTTTCATTTGTTCCCTTTTGGGATTTTTCTTTCTTTTCATTCTTTTGACTTTGGGATTTTGAGATTTTGGAAATTTTCCTCCCTTTTGACTTTTGAATTCAATTTTTTCCTTGCCTGCGGGGACACTGCCCTCTTCATGTGCTCTGGTCTCATTTTTGAAGAGAAGGTGAGTCCTACACTCACTTGAGGGCATCATGTTTCAGCTGCTGAGCTCAAGGCCTTAAGAGCGCCAACTGTCTTGATCGGTCGAGTAGAAAAAAAAGGAGGATTTTGGTCTCGTCCAGAAATCTTCGGGATAGTCACCCGTTTTAGGCCGTTGCCATATTTTGAAAGCATGTGAGTGTGTGCATATTACTTGCCCCTTAGAGCATTAGCTTAGCTAGATGGAATTCTCCTCGGTTCCGATAGATCAAAGTCTTAACCCACCGAGGCTTTAATGCAAACCTAACCTTAATCATACATGAAGGGATGGAGAGTGAAACACATGGCAGCTGCCAGACTGTTGATTTTGTTTGATTTCTGATTTTTTTTATGATTTTGGGTATGAATTTTCTATTTTTGTTTTGGATTTTGGATTATAAACTATGTACAAGGGTTCATACAGAGTGGACGGTGTCATCTGGGCACTCTGGGGACTGCTGGATGGAGGAAGAGGAGTAGTCCACCTCCTTGGTAGGTCGGAAACAAGGTTCAAGTGAATGGGAAGCAAGTACACGGCCGTGGACACGACCCCTATACCTACTAGGTTTAACAGGATCTTTGACTTGAATGTGTTCGATCATAGGAGGTGGGTTGGATCGTTCTTCATCTTGCAACAGCTTTATTGAAATCATTAAACTGAACATCAAGATTTGAGTTAACAAATTGTAACTTTCAGCTAAACCTGACCAGAGTTGGTAGGGAATTTGGGTGTCCCTATCCTTCTTGTGTGGTGTAGCCAAAGGTTTGGACTCTTCTAAACTAGAACTATTATGTACAAGGCCAATGCCCCTGGTAAGGCTGTTGATTGGAGCTGTGTGATTAAAGATGGAGGATGAACGGTCCTGAGCTGGGGAATTATGGATTGAAAGTTTTGCCCCTAGAGGGGGCTTCTCAATGATAGCTTCAGGCTTTGCTTTTTGGGATTGATCAGTTTTGGAGATGGAACCACTTTTGAAGGATGTGAACAAGAGGAGTAGGAAAGAGAGGAGGACTAATAGAGTCGGTTCTCCTTTTGCTTCATGAATTTCTTCTTAGGTTATCGAGTAGGACAAGGGTTCTTCAGAGAACAGCTTTGATAAACCCAAATCCTCTATGTCTACATCATCTAGCTTTTCTTTTAGATCCACATACTCATCTTCATGGCATGTTTCTACGTTGGAAATTCTCTCTTCCAAAGGACATGATTCCTTCACAAAATGATTGTGCAAATTCAACCTGTTTGATTCGTCCTTGCTAACCTTCACTGGTTGACACCCCAATCCGAATCTCTCAATTGTTCCATTTTCCTCAATCGGCTCTTTATTCCTTGTTCATCCTTTCCTAACCCTGCACTAGCTATATAGCCCATCTTCGACATTATGTGCCATCCTACCTCTTGGGGTTTCTCCCTAGGTTCGGGCGACTCTAAGAATTTGGAGGATGGAGTAGATTGATGGACATCCAGAGTGGAGATGACGGGCTCCTTGTCCTTTGATGACATAATCGTGGTCGGGTCCAACACCGTGGAGATGTCGGCCAAAATTTCTAAAGGAGGAGCAATCTTAGGGGTAGCGACATGTAGAGAGCTTGATTGGATAATTGGAATGACATCTTGATTTATGAGAGCAAATCCAGCATCTGGCTCATCAAAATGGATGGTTTCATATTGTGGAAGCTGAATCGGAGCTGAATCAATTGGGGTAGGGATCAAAAAGGACTCATCAACCATAGGAGCTAGTTCAAATTGAGTTGGCAGCATGGTTGGGGTTGGAGCTGGTTTGATTAGATCAAGAGATGCTATTAGCTCTTCTCGCGAGGTGTCTTGGCAAAAAGTGGATGAAGTTGAGTGAACCTCCGCCATGATCGAAGGAGAGACACCTTGATGTTGCTGTTGAATAGATGATGTGCCCTTAGGTAGAATGAGAACTAAAGGCCTTGCCCCTTGAGGTGGAGTTGGATTGGAAGGAGGGATGTCCTGGCTTTGTTGGGGTGGTTCACTCTTAGGTCAGATCAAGACCAAAGGTCTTGCCCCTTGTCCATGGCCACTCATATTCCCTGTGTCCGAGCTCACTATGGGTTGGTTATTCACCACTTCTTCCTCATCATATTGCCATTGTTGTCCTCTTTCCATTAACTTAGACTCTTGATTGCCCCTAACCATGGCTAACCTTTCCTGAGTGTAGGATGGAACATGAGGTAATTGTTGGAAAGGAAAAGAATTAGGGGCATTCCCTTGCCCCTTGGTAGGTGCCCCGTGGCATGCAGTGGCAACCATGGGATAGGTAGAATTGGGGGGCTGATGGAAGGCATTGATATGATCATTGGAGCTTGCCCCTTTAGAGGTCGGGACATCGCAATCATCAAGGAAGAATGGAAAAGAGGAATTCTTGAGTTGAGCTTGGACAACATGAGCTCTTTTGTAGAGTTGAGCGAACGTGTGAAATTCGCTAAGCATCAAGATGGTGCAAAGCTGAAGAATTGAATTTTTGACTAGAACTGTGATTGCTTGAGATTCTGGGATGGCAATCCCAGACCTAAAAGCCATAGCTCTCCACCGATTAGCAAATTGAGTGAAGTCCTCGTCGGGCTTCATCTTTTCCATGATAAGATCCGTGAGAGTGGGAGCTACACTAGCCATGTGGCCGAAATGAGCAATGAAACGCCCGGACACAATGTCGAAGTTGATCAGATCAACGGCCGGGAGTGAAGAGAACCACCTAAAGGCCACTCCTTCTAGAGATTTTTGAAAGAGATGAACTAGGAGGACCCGATCATAAAGCCATTGATGAGAATCCATTAGAAAGCAAGAGAGATGATCATGTGGATCCGTGGAACCATCATACTTCCGATATTTAGGGGGTTTAAAACCCGGGAGAAAATGGACATTCGAAAGTTTACAATAGCTAGTGAAAGAATGAGGTTGAGGTTTGGGGAGACTTTCGGCAACCATTTGCCGAACATACCTTTCCACCTCTCATCGGGATATGAGATTGGATTGCTTAAGGGGTGCATTGACATTTGGCATAGCATGAGAACTCGGAGTGGAGCGCTCCTGTTGGAGGTTCGTTAGTTGCCAGCTCGCCAGGTTGCCGAGGTGCACCCCGGGGCAGTGTACGTTTCTTTTCCATGACTGTCCTTGTGGACTGGACTCTGCAGTTGTTTAATTGTTATAAAATGCTAATTTTATTTCTGTCAGAATTATAGATTTACTTTCTTGCCATTGTTTAGAATTTCAATGCATGACCACACCATCCCTTTAACCCTTTCGAGCCTCCCATCTCGTGGGTGGCGGGTCAGGATTCGAATGGTATCAAGTTATTTCCCAGTATCCAGATCTTGGGTCGTTACAAAGAGGATGTGAACTACACCCGAAGGACACTTGCCAACTCGCTCTCCCTTCTCTCGAATGAAAAGATACTCTCCTCTCTCCCTTCTCCCGATCTGTTCCTCCTCTCCTGGCCCTTAGGGCTCCAGGAGATTTTTTCCTAGGGAATCCTAGTTTCCCTCCTCAATTTGAAGCTCAAAAGAGTGCTAGAATCTACATGAACACCCTATGAGCCAATCTCTAGGCAGGACGTGCCCCAGAGTGGGTGGCGCCATGGGGAACGTTCCCAGAGTAGAGGAGAGAACGTGGGACGTGGGTTTGACGGGCAGTTATCAGAATGCGACCAGATGGCTGGCCATTTACATGAGGTAGGTGGCCAAATCACTGGCCTTCTGTCAGGCTGGGAGGCCATCGACCAGGCCGCCCAAGGTCTGATGGGCGGCCATCGATCTGGTCACCCAACCTATGGACTTAGCCCATGTTCAAAGGTTTGGGCCCAACAAAGTTATCGGGCTGGATTTGGAAGCTCGGGAAACCAATACATCAGGAAAATTGCGTCACTTATATGATGGCTAAATTAAGGTCCGCAGGATGTCTAAAATTACACGTCTACAGGGGTGTGGAGCGTGAAGTAGATAACCATTTCCTGGCCGCTACATGGACTATTCTAACAAGAATAAGTTTCTATTACAACGTGTGCAGGCATGGGCTAAGAACAATTAATGTGCTTTGACATGTTCCCTCCCAACCCACTCTCTCTCTCTCTCAACCATGTAAACTTGACTTAACGATGGTGAGAAATTCTTCCATCCCATCGTCTGATTTGAATTGAATTAAGATCACATTATGGCCGTGTTTTGCAAATCACGTGAACTTTGAATTTCTAAAATTAGACGTCTACAGGGGTGTGGAGCGAGAAGTAGATAACCATTTCCCGACAGCTACATGGACTATTCTAACAAGAATAAGTTTCTATTACAACGTGTGCAGGCATGGGCTAAGAACAATTGATGTGCTTTGAAATGTTCCCTCCCAACCCACTCTCTCTCTCTCTCAACCATGTAAACTTGACTTAACGATGGTGAGAAATTCTTCCATCCCATCGTCTGATTTGAATTGAATTAAGATCACATTATGGCCGTGTTTCGCAATTCATGTGGACTTTGAATTTCTAAAATTAGACGTCTACGGGGGTGTGGAGCGAGAAGTAGATAACCATTTCCGAACCGCTACATGGACTATTCTAACAATAATAAGTTTCTATTACAACGTGTGCAGGCATGGGCTAAGAACAATTAATGTGCTTTGAAATGTTCCCTCCCTACCCACTCTCTCTCTCTCTCTCTCTCAACCATGTAAACTTGACTTAACGATGGTGAGAAATTCTTCCATCCCATTGTCTGATTTGAATTGAATTAAGATCACATTATGGCCATGTTTCGCAATTCACGTGGACTTTGAATTTCTAAAATTAGACGTCTACATGGGTGTGGAGCGAGAAGTAGATAACCATTTCCCGACCACTACATGGACTATTCTAACAAGAATAAGTTTCTATTACGTGTGTAGGCATGGGCTAAGAACAATTAATGTGCTTTGAAATATTCCCTCCCAACCCACTCTCTCTCTCTCTCTCTCTCAACCATGTAAACTTGACTTAAAGATAGTGAGAAATTCTTCCATCCCATCGTCTGATTTGAATTGAATTAAGATCACATTATGGCCGTGTTTCGGAATCCACGTGGACTTTGAATTTCTCTTAAAGTCATTTGAGAGAAAAAATTAGTACGGAGAAAATTTTAAAATTTTTGAAAAATGAGTCATTTTATTCTTATATATCTCTAGAGCTCAAAATTAACTTTTTAAAAAGATGATAGGATCTACGTATATTTTATTTGACTTTTCAGAGGTGAGATTTTCGAGGATAAAATTCAAATATCAATACAAATATCAAATACGGCCACAGATAGTAGGGCTGTCAATGGATCGAGCCGGCCCGATGAACCTGTAAACTTGGCCCGATAGACCTGAGAATTTAGCCCGATTTTGGGCTAGATCGTCGTATCTTTTTTCACTCACGGACTTTTAGTCGAGTCCGAGCCGAATTAATTAGCCTCACTTTGGTAGGGAGTTTGGGTTAAGTTAAGTTACTTAGCTAGGTTAGTCCAGGATTAGCCTATTTTTGATTTGATAGCAAGAGTATTAACCCAGAAATAAGTAGGTGGACTAACTTAGTTTCAATCTATTGTGATTTGGTAGGTAATGGGTTAACCCAATAATATTTATAAGTAAAATATCATATTTATCTCTCATTTTGTAATTTTAAATATCTCTCTCCTTCTCTCTCCTCCCCTCTCTCTCACGTCACTCTCTCTCTCTCCATGCTACACTCATTAATTATCATTTTTATGAATTTTTATTATTTTTAGAATTATTTTATTATTATAGCATTAGATTTATTAATTATTTTTTATGATTTTTATCAGTATTATAATTATTTTATTATTATACTATTATATTTATTAATTATTATTATTTTTAGAGAGAGAGAGTATTGATTATGGGTGTGAGAGAGAGAGAAGGTGCGTTTATTGAGCATTGATTGTTGGGTTAACTCACCTTAACCCACCTCTGGAGATGGATTTCGAAGTCCAGGTTACTCCGGGTTTAATACTCATCCTCCAAGTTTAGTCCAGGTTTAAGTATCAAAGTAATTTGGACTTCAAAAAGAGTTAATTCTGGATTAAATGATGACTAACCCAGATTTAACCATATATCAAAGCGAGGCTTAGCCTCACTTTGGTAGGGGATTTGGGTTAAATTAAACTACTTAGGTTAGTCCATAGTTAGTCTATTTTTGATTTGATAGCAAGAGTATTAACTCGGAAATAAGTAGGTGAGCTAACCTAGTTTGAATCTATTGTGATTTGGTAGTTAGTGGGTTAACCCAATAATATTTATAAGTAAACTATTGTGTGAGAGAGAGAGAGGGTGCATTTATTGCGCATTTATTGTTGGGTTAACCCTTCTAAATCCACCTCTGGAGGTGGATTTCGAAGTCCAGGGTTACTCCGGGTTTAATACTCATCCTCCCGATTTAATCCAGGTTTAAGTATCAAAGTGATTTAGACTTCAAAAATAGTTAAACCTAAGTTAAACTATGACTAACCCAAGACTAACCATATATCAAAGTGAGACTTAGCTCCGCTTTGGCAGGGGATTAACTTTAATCTGGATTATTTTAAGTGGGGTAAATTAATTCAGAGTTATTCTTATTTACTTTGTTTACGAGTGAGTTAAATGAGTGGATTAATCTAGTAAATAGGATATCTGATTTGGTAAAAAAGTGAGTTAAGGTTGGGACTTCTGTGTAAATGACAAAAATAACCCTACCGTGTACGTGTGTGTGCGAGAGAGAGAGAGAGGGGGGGCACCACTGGCAGGGGAGGGGGAGAGGTGGCCCCGGAGGGGAGGGGAGGTCTGGACGGGAGAGGGGGAGGGGGCGAGGACGATGACAGCGACGGAGAAGGAGGGGTCGGTGGGTGAGGGGGGGAGCGACGCCGGAGGGGGAGGTCTGGAGGGGGGGACGGCGACGTCAACAGAGGGGGAACGGCCGGCGGGTGAGGGGGAAGGGGAGGGGAGGCGCCGGCCACAGAAGGGGAAGGGCCGGCGACGGAGGGGGAGGGGAAGGTGGGTGAGGGGGAGGGGCAGCGCCGGCCAAGGAGGACGTGGCATCGGCGTGGGCACTGCCAGTGAGGGGGAGGGGGAAGCACGGGAGGGGGGCGGAGGGGAAGCACAGGAGGGGGACGGAGGGGAAGCGCCGGCAGGGGAGGAGACGGGTAGCGCCAGAGGGCGAGGTCTGGAAGGGGCATCGGCGACGGAGGGGAAGGGGAAGGGCCAGTGGGTGGTCGGGAGGGGAAGAGAGAACCGCCGGGAGGGGAGGAGGATGGGGCAGCGCCGGAGGGGAGGGGAGGAGGGGGGGCCTCGACGACGGAGGGGAAGGGCCAGTGGGTGAGGGGGAGGGGGAGGTAGAACCGCCGAGAGGGGAGGAGGATGGGGCAGCACCGGAGGGGGAGGGACAGCGACGATGATGGAAGAGACAGCATCGGTTGAGGTGTCGACTTCGAGCTTCGCATGCGATAGGCGAGTGACAGCAGGGGTACAAGTGACATTTCACGTGGAGGATTAAGTTACCCCACCTCCGGAGGTGGGGTAGCTTAACCAGAGTTAAATCATGATAACCCCTATTTAATCGGATTACATAATCTTGAGCTTGCCAAATTAAATTGAGTTAAGTTTGAAATAAAAGAGACTTAATCTTGGGTTAATTCTCAAACAAAGCGGAGCTTAGGGTCTATGTCTAGATCAGATTTTAAAATTAATAAATGTGAATCGATCTAAAACTCGGCCCGAATATGATCCAGTGAAACCCGGAAGCCGTCCACTCGGCCGTCAAGTTAGTAGACTCTCTCCTTCGAGGACATTTGTATGCCACCTGTAATATGTGAGCGTGGGGGTTTATGTCAAAGAAGAGACTTGAGAAGACAGCTAGAATGACAGGTCGCTACACAACGATTCTTGGCGCTATTCTTTACCATCGTTTAAAAATATGCCAGTTCATGACATCTTTGAAACAATAATCTCTCTTATTAATAAGAGAGATCATCATCTTCCCATCCTGCCAAAACTCTTGCGATGAAAGGAACGTGACAGAGGCCATCTGCACACGCATAGATGAGTCGGATAGGTTCTTCCCAACCTTATCACTACATGGCACAGACGTCAAGTATATCCCAATTCCGATCCGGATTCTTCTTCGACAGCTCAGCGTAGGCCTATGGCAGTAATAGCATCGGGCATAGACCTGCGCCTAATTCTGGTGGATGGAAACCTTCAAAACGGCCACATGTACACAAACGCCCCTGCGAGTCTTGTCGCATCTCATTTACTTTCAACATTTCACTCACATGTATGTAAGATGCGTTTGATGACGCAGTGCAGAGGGATTCCGATGATTAAAATGTTTAGCAATTTCATCGATATTTTCAAAGGATTCAATATGAGTTGAACTTTTATGCGGGTTGAGATTTTTGGCAGAGAGAGATAAACACGATACCCCCATATGATTGGAATCTGCAGAAGATTTTTGGGATAATTTCTCAACGGAGTCAGTGGATTCTCGACGGAAAAATTCCTCTCATTTTAACCCTGCTCAGGTCATCGTCCATGACTGATGAGTTTCTCCTGGCTAGATGACCTCGCTGTTGGCCATTGAGTTCGTCATCGTGGACTCTCACGTCGATGGCCGTCGCCGTCGAATTCGCCACCCCCCCTCCATCGCCGGTCGTCGGTCGTCTGCCATCGTCGCCGTGGGGCCGTGTTCCCAAAATCCCAAGACCACCCTCCTATGTCGCGTCTTGCCGCGTGAAGAAGATGAATTACTGTGGAGAAGACGAACAGTAACGTGAGCGGTTAATGTCCACCCAGATTCAAATTCGCAATTGTTACTACACTATTTACTGTAGTATTCCCATTATATTATTTATCTAATAAATAAGGATAAAAATGTAACTACACTAAAGAAAGTCTCCTTTCACCCAAAATGATCCCATCCCGCGTCAAATGCGATTTTAATTGAAAAAAAAAATCACTGATCAGATATCGTACCTTTGAAATGTGAAGAGATTTAAAAAAAAATCTCACCCCAGTAATAATTTGAAGCAAACGAGCCCTTAAAGTTTCTGAATTATTTAACTCTAGCTTATAGTTTGGTGATTCATTATTATCTTTTGTACGAGAAAAATTGTGAATTTAAATCTTATAAGTCCAGTGAAAACTATAGATTTTCTCAACATTGCTCTGGATCTCTCGATGTGATCCCTCTCCAAGATGTCACTAATTAATTAACGCGCATACACACAACAAAAACACACGCCCACGAGCGTGCACACACAGTTATATTGATTGACGCTAGCTGATCAGCTTATAATCAGCTCCAAAGTGGCCGGAATAAGAATTTCGTTATAGCCCCGACTTCATACTTGAACAGCTGCATCTTTGGTTTCGAGATCTCCACATTATTGTGAGGAACACATGATCTGCCCAATCTTCTTTATTATGAGCATCTATCTCAGATGCATGCATGCATGCATGCATGCCCGCCATGCAGTGCCAGGGGCAATCAAGAATATCACATTGGGTATCGACTAGCATGACACTGTATATATATATTAATATATATATATATATATATGTTAGATTATTTAATCTAAAATAATGAATATTTAACACTAATAACAAGTAGACCAACGTTAGGTGAGATGAGATGATCAGTTTTCCCTGACCTCCGTTCACAATGTGTAGCCGTATTCATCCGTTAACTGTACGAAATCGCACTTCGCTGCTGAAGGCAGCCGAGATCCATCCATCTCCTTCTTTTTTGGAAGAGGCCTTGATCAGAATGTAACCAGGCAAGGACCTTAATTTGTATGGAGGTGGGTGTGGGTACGCCGGTCGGCGGAACACCTTACCTCGGCCTGTTGATGCCACACTCATTGATGCACTCCCATCAATTGGAAGGTCGAGGTGATGACGTGTATAATCTGGCTCTCGATCAACACCCACAAGTTCTAGATATGTTGGACGCGAGCTCTCCTTGATTAGTACTGATCGATGTTAAGAAGGTCGATCTATAAATATCTCTTTGACACCTCCAGTTCTCCACCTCGAGCTATCAGGTCACAAGAATCAATCTCTCTCAATCTGAAACCTGCGCGCGCGCCATCTCTTATCTTGGTCGAGGATCTCTTTCCTCCCTCTCAGACTCTGTATACGAGTCATTCCTCATTTTCTCGAGTTTGGTACACCCGTCAACCCCAATCGTGTACCTTTCATTCAAAAATAAAGAAATGACAATTGTGGCTAGCCCTTACCTGACTCCACCTCACCCTCTTCTAGCTTCTGTGCATTCTCCGGTGTCCCCTCTGTTGGGCTAGAATGTCTAATCTGCTCTCATCGATGAAATATTTAGATCGTCTAATAATCCACCTGAGTAGATGCGAGATTTTCACCTCCACAGGATATAACTGCTATTAATATTGTATATTGACAACTTAGTGTGTACATACGGATCGATGACATTATTTATACCGCACTGATGCCACATTACAACATAGGAGGTATTTAAAGTTAGACATTTCCTAACTTGTTATTAGTAACGTGCATGTTACTGGTGCTACATTGGACAAAGGCTGATTGTGATACTGCATTATTGTCTCCCCCCTCTAATGTCAACACCTCCACCTGCCTCGGAAGAGTTGCAGAGAGAGAAAAATAGGAGGAACACACACACACACACACACACACACACACAGAGAGAGAGAGAGAGAGAGAGAGAGAGAGATCCTCCGGTGCTGTCATCCCCGCCGCCCATTGAATTGGAAAGAGACAGAGAGGGGGGCAGAAAACGTGCATTGGACACCGCCGCATTCTCTCGCTTTTCTTTCTTCTAAAGTTTCAGCATAGATTTGTGCTAGAATAATGTCCTTTTTATCTTCTTAATTCGGAAGGCCACACACTCGTCCAAGAAGGACTGTCCTTTTTCCTCTATTCCGTTAGTTTAATCGTTGGTCCGAGCGGGCTGCGCTTTGTGCCGTGTATCCGCACGTGCATATATTTGTTGATTAATATTTTGTGCGTCAAATTTAGTGTATAAAATTATATCAAAATATAATATTTATTTTTATTAATTTAAAAAAATAAAAAGATTCTTTCTACATCGAAGAAGACACCTCACGTCAGTTCGTACATTAAATATTGAGCGTATTCGACGAAAAATGTAAGAATAAAATATTCTATGGAAGAATAAAATATTTTGTTAAAAAAATAAAATATTTGATATAAAATTAAATATTTTATTAGATTTTATTCTTATAATAAAATATTTTATTTTTATACTATTTTATTTTTATAATAAATATTTCATTCATGTAATAAAATATTTTATTAATTTATTTATAAAGTCAAATAAAATATTTTGTTCTTATAATAAAGTGTTTCATTCGTTACAAAATATTTTCATCTTATAAAATATTTCAGTAACATATTTCATCGAGTGTGCTTTATCTTTAATATACCAAAAAAAAAGTGGTCTATATGATTCTAACGCGGAATATTTTTTTCTGCACAGAAAGAATACTTTCATTTTTTAAGTCAACGACAACAAAAGTTATATTTTGTAGTGTCATCGTGCACAAAACATTACTCATATTTATTTAGAAGTGAGACCGACGGAACGATGGGCACGTAGGCTTGGAAGGACTCAGATTAATGGATATGGGTTGAGCAAAAGAGTGGATGGAAAATCTAGAATGTAATAGCCATTGGATGAGAGAGAATGAAGAAGGTGACAGCTATATATATACATGAGCCTGTGATCAGAAATCTCTCTCTCATCAATACTCGGCAATATATCTACATGCAGTAATGAGATACCCTAATTGTTCAACCCCTACGTCCCAATCAACGCATCAAGTGGAATTAATATATGTATTAGGGATTTCCAATCCAACTTAAGTTTGTGCCGTACCAGGTGAGATTAAAATGTTCGGACGGATACGTTCTTCAATTTTGCGTCACCACAAACGAGGTGAAAAATGCAGTCAGATCGAGCCAAATGGCGTCGACGAGCAAAGACGTGAGAGGAAAATTTCTAACGATATCACCGGAGAACCCTGGTCGGATTCGGAAAGGATTGATTTCACGATTCCAATTACACTCCTCTTGGGAAGGAAAAACAGAGATAAAGACCCTCTAGCTTAGTTTTAGTAAGGGGTTAATTTTTCTGAGGGTTAAGTATACTCGATTAACTTAGTCTTGGATGAACTCGATTTTAATTTAATTGAAGGATAATTAACCTGAAAATAAATAAGTGGGCTAACCTACTTTATCCTAGTGTAATTTGATACCAATTGGGTTAACTCCATAATTAGGCCCAATGAAATTCCATAATTACCTTTGTTCATGAATTTTTTAATCAAACTTTTTATTCTCTCTCTCCCTCCCCTCTCTCTCACGTGACTTTCTCTCTCTCACACACCTTCGCGCGTCAGAGAGACGACCACCGGAAGGCACCACTGCGCGCAGAGCCAAGCGAGAACGAAGGCCTTCCGTCAGAGAAACACGGCAGAGGGAGTGGTCGTCGGTCGAACGGTGGAGGAAGGGCGACGAAGGATGGACGGGAGAGGAGCGCGGAGTGACCTGAGATGAGGGTTCGCCGCCTCCGGAGGAAGGGTTTCGAAGGAAGGAAGACGACCTTCGTAGGCCCCGAAGCGACAGGCGAGCCGAAGCTACGGGCGACAGGGGCGGGAAAAGAAAAGGTAAGCCGGGACAATCGGAACTCACCTCGCGAGGTGGGTTTCGAAACCCCGATTTAAGCCGAGGTTACTCCAGCGAAACCCCGAGTTATGCCTGACTCCCTTTCAAAGCACATTTCGACATATGCAAAGGGTTAAACACATGTTAAATGCAGTAAACCCCTTTCCAAAGCGGTGCCTAAGATTTCACATTATATATATATATATATATATATCACCGTCAGATATGTAAGTGGGCCTGGACATGTAAGTGGATGTGAGCATTCGACGCTTACAAGAAGGCAAGCGGCCGCAATCACCTTCTTTTTCTGTGGTGGCTATGTATCGCGTATGGCCTGTTGGGTGATCAGTCGCCGAACAGCAGGTGTACACACCGATAGATGGAGTACACAAATTAATGGGACGGCACCGCCTTTTTTGTGACAATCGAACCGCAAGAATTAGGATTTGCAGAGTTACGAGTTAAAGAAGTTTTGGCTTGACAAGAAGTGGAGCGTGGCCAACAGTGTCTGTTTCCAAGGCATTGGATGTGACAACTTCCGTATCTCACGGCAAACTTCTAGGTGCCCATTCTTTTCTGCCTAGCCAAGAACGAAGCTGTTATCATGTACATATGACGGACCTTTTAGAATGATGGCAATCATAAGCAGAGTTCCGTGGAGGGAACTTGTAGGGGGTTTTGAAGAAGTTTTGTTTCGACAGGAAGCGGAATCGTGGCCAACACTCGTAGGCCATTTGACATGACAACTTCCGTGTCTCACGGTAAGCTTATCTCATGCCCGTTCTTTTCCGCCCAGCCAAACTCGAGCTGCATCATATGATGGACCTGACCTGTTTAGAGTGCTGGCAATCCACTGCAATGCTTAATTTTCGATCGAGTTCATTCCCATCATGCATGTGAAAGGCCCCAGATTTAAAAGTATTCAAAAAAGAAAGGCTGTAACATAAGGTTTAAAATAGAATAGGATTTTTAACAAAAGAAAAAAAAACGTCCATGATCCTGTACAGAAGCGATCGTACGTACCTACGGATTAATTGACGACCGTTTGTGCATTTAGTAAGGGGGTTGGGGGTTCCTTTCCTCACAGGTTTGAAGGGAAAAGCATATATATAGACCAGGAAGAAAGAGAGAAAAGTCTTACCACCTCGGGGTTGAGCGTGGAAATTGAACATAAAAGACATGATAAGAGTGTAAAAGAGAGTGATTAGGCACAGAGCCCATTGGGGAATGATTATCTAGGTTGCAGATATATATATATATATATATATGTGTGTGTGTGTGTGTGTGTGTGTGTGTGTGTGTGTGTGTGTCGCAGTGTATAGATACCCGTCGTATTCTATACAGGTGGGAAGTTGTAAGAATTAAGCCTAGCTAGGTAGGGTAGAAGAAACATTTTAAAAGGCTTCAGAAAGCCGATGTGTCCTTGTCAAGATAGAGCAGACTATTGAACGGTCCTCGTAAAAGAAGGTCCTGTTTTAGCCCGACTCCTTGTTATCAAATTAATTAAGTTGATTGGACCATATATATATATACTATGGTCGCGAGCGAACGAACTTTGATGATGGGTTGTCTAGTTAGAATCTAGAGCTTGCATCCCATTGTTGTCGTCCAAAAACATTCTCTACTTCTTTTAATCTTTTTTTTATCTCACAAAATAAACTTCAAAAGTGTATATAGCAGATAGAGCTTCGCAATATTTACGTACCTTGTATATATGATATTTTTGCCGTTCGATGTTATTTTGGGTTTTTCTTTTGTTTTCAGATAAGTGGGGTATGTATACAATGCACCATCAATAGGTCACAAAGATAGGTCCCCTATTGCTCACCCCTACACTACCAAAAGTACACAATTAGGAGGTAAATGTTTGATGCGACTTGTTCATTTGGACAAGCGGATACAGCTTGCAATTTGGCGTGCACTCCCGTGCACAAAAAAAATGAGATGCACCATGTGTCCCACGCGCATTGGAATTCTAGTAGAGGACAAGATCGGGAACTGTAGTGCACAAGCTAATTTTTGTTATATTTTTTAAAAGAAAGCTTGAATTAAGACTTATGGTCCATTATTAATTAATTGTTAGAGTATAGTCGAGATGTATCAGCTCTATATCGATCAACCATATAAATATATACGGCAAGGTTATGATGTCATATGTCTTACCACATTTTTTTTATCATCCTAGCTCTCTCTCATGACCATTTGATTTGAAAATTAACCAAACAATAACCCAAAAAAAATGAACTTAACTTTGACACCACCAAATTAAACTTGAGAGTATACCAATACCAAACTTAAATTATTTTCCTCGATCATTCGATCTCATAAATATTAGATCATCAAAATAAGAATAACAAAAAATAAAGTAAAAAATATGACATCGTAACATTGTGCATGTCCATATATTTTAAAGGTCACAATGTTTCACCAAAAACTCCAACCATATATATTAACAATCATGATACCTCCATAATTCATCACCACCAGTCCAGTGTTGTCAATGTTTCACCCCAATCCGTAATGTCCCCTCGGACAATTGAATAGGCGGTCACGGGGGGAAGGCGTTTTTCGCAGGTTCCATGCCGGTTCCGCCGGTTACACGTCCATTCGTGCAAGTTTAGCTTTGGTAAAATCTAGCGTAACTAATCTAAATCGCCTAAAACGTGGAGTCGAATACCCCGCCTCATTTAAATTTTAGTTAGTAATATTAATGATGATTTTTATTAATTTTTTATTATTTTAACAGTATATTTATTTTATAGAATTTATTAAAAATATTTATAATTTAAAAATATAAAATGAAAGTATATAGTAATTTAAATATAATTAATGATATTTTTATTTTTAAATTTTAATTAGCGAGATTAACGACGTTATTATCTAAACTATTTTTATTTTTATGATATAGTCATTTTGTAAAATATATTAAAAATATTTAAAAATACAAATAATTCTTATGATGAACAGTAATCTTAAATTATAACTAATGATATTTTTGACTTTTAAACTTTAATTGGTGTGATTGATGATGTTATTTATCAAGAATATTTTATTTTTATAATATGTTTATTTTATAAAATATATTAAAAATAAAAAATCTTACGATGAATAGTAATATTAAACCTTAAATAATGACATTTTTTTACTTTTAAACTTTAATTAGTGAGATTAATGATGTTATTTATCAAATTTTTATCATTTTTATGATAGATTTATTTTATAAAATCTATTAAAACTATTTGAATAATTAAAATAAAATACTTTTTTAATGTGAATGCATTCCCATGGATAAAAAAATAAAAAAAAGAGATAAATGTACCTAGTTAACTCACTACTTATTAAATTATACTGAATTAAGAATAACTTATTTTATCTCATTATTTGTGAGTTAACTCCGCTCCCATCAGAGTACAGATGAGTTAAAACTATACTAATTTATCCGAGTTTACTTGACCCACTTTTTTTGCTGACTCCATGGCAATGTGAGACCAACTAAATTAAAGATTTTCTGCGCGCAACCGGCTATTAATTATCTCCGCAGTAGAGTCTCCGCCGCGCAGATGCTGCCTGGCTTGGTCCCCCGGTTGCCCGATGGATCGATGGCATATGAGCGACACGAGTGCAAGTGACCAGACAGAAATCAGAGAATGGACATGCATGTACTCGGATGCATGCGGACACTACTCGTCAAATTAAAGGCTCTCGCTATATATGTATTAATTAAACACTAGCTAGCTAGTGTTGGTCGGGCTTTCAGATTCCCTTCTGCTAGGGCTTTATCGGTGTGCAGATCGTCTTGCTGCTCCGTACCTGCATGCCCAACCTTGAGTACGTAAATGTTTGCGCAGACAGGGTAATCAGACGCGGCTTTTGAACGGTCTCGTGTTTCCACTGCAGCATGTGCATGCAAACGACGTCTGAACCGCTCCCCCCCCCCTCTCTCTCTCTCTCTCTCTCTCTACATATATATACATATACTGTGTCTATTTTGACGTTTTAACTCTAACATACACAGGAACGACCCACACGGCGGGCCCCTATTGAAGAACGTTCGTCAGTTTATAGGATGTTTAAGAGTACTTTTTTCCCCTAAACTTATTTGGTTATCAAATTTCATTTCATTACTAACCTATTTGTCACAGTTGACATAATTTTTAAAAATTGCTCAAACATGTTTGGCTGGATCTTGATCACAAGTTTTTCTAAACACACTAAATTTAGATCCATCGTCTACAAAAGACAAAATGTCCTTGAGACCTAGAAACACATAGAAGATGTGGAACTTGTTAGGGCCGCAGCTACAGTTCGAGTTCCTTCCTCGGCCGGAGCATTCTGATCTAAATTGTCATCTCCGGCCGTTCTCGATCACTATCCTGGTGCCCTGAGCTTTGTAAAAACTGATCAAGAAGAAAAGGATAGAGGAGATGACGGCCGGCAACATCAATGCCGCCGTCGCGACGTCATGGACGACGCTCTGGAAGCTCCCCAACACTCTCGAGCCCTCCCATGCGTGCATGGGATCCCCTTCCCCTGCAGTAATCCGGCGCAAGGCTCGAGTTCTTGGCGAACGAAGAGGGAGCGGAGAGAGAGAGAGGCGGCCACAATGAGTTGAGATGAAAGTTGAGACAAGCACATGGACGTTATTATTACGAGGGAACTTAACAAAGGATGAACTTCTTATCTAAAAAAATGGGAAGGGCCTTACCAAACAGGTAGAAGATTAAGATTGTCAATTGGCTTGGCCGATTCGATAGGTCCACGAGTTTGGCTCAATTTTGAGTCAGGTCGAAAAGTCTTTTTCGACCTGGCAGATTCTTAGTCAGGTCTAAAATTTGATCTAACTAAATTCACGGGTTAGACTCGGACTTTGAGTTCGGCCCACAGGCTTGCCCTACTCATTCTCTTTTTTCCTTCCTTCTAATTTTAAAAATTACTTAATTAAAATTATGTTATTTTACTTAATTATAAAATTAAAAATTATCTTTTTAAATAAATTAAATAATTAACATCAAAATTTTAATTAATTTAATGAGATTATAAATTTTATAATATCAAATTTATCAAATTTATTATTTATTATTTAAATTTTCGGCCCGGATCGAACCTTAGTTGGATTTTACATTGTTTTATTAGCGTCGCGCCTGACTAGAACTGACCCAACATGGTTTAGGTCCAGACTAAACTCGGGCTTTAATATTGATCCGTCGAGACTGGGTCAGACCGATCTAAACTCGACCCGGGCCTGACCTATTAACAGCCCTATAAAAGATCCTTTTTTTTTCTTTTTAATTTTTATCTTAAAAGAGTAAATGCTCAAAGACACACATCCATACACCCCATTAGAAATTAAAGTGACTAATCTCAACATATTGTTTTCATCCTTAATTTTGTGATTGCATGCTTATTTGACAACTTTTTCAAAGGGTTTGTCTAAGATCTTAATTGAAAAGAGTTATCTTAATTTTATATTTAAAAAAATTTGAAATTCCGAGTACATTCTAAATAACAAAATTGGAAGAATTGATACCGATATACACCAGATGTTTAGGAAGTGCTTACAAAAACGTCTAAACTGGCATAAGTTCAGTGTATTTACAGCGGCCCTTCCATCCTACGTACCAAATCTCGATCCTTATCCTGCAGATCAGATCAGATCAGATCTAGATCAGTTCTGGACATGACAAGTTCAAAGTTTTATTCTTTCAATTGAACGCGACAGATGAGTTGCATCTGCCCATGCGGCCAAGCGATATCACCGTTGCATGCACCGCCCTAATCGCGGACTTTTCGCCATGACCTCGACAGCTCACTGGCTTTTTACAATAGCACAACGTATATGTTAATTTTTTTCTGCGATGTATATGTAGCGACGTAAATCTTAGATTCTTGGTTCAAACTGTTGAATAAAAATATTTTTACGAGATATTTCTCAATCAGACAGGTCAATAAATAATAATTAAAATCTAAATTTAGAATAATCAAACTCGGATCAAAATGTGATATCACTTTCTTTAGAGTCATTTCGTCTCTACACGGTGCAATAAGTTTCACGTCGAAATTTTTCTCAAGATATGACGACTCAAACAATGACGGCACAAAGGTGCACTCCAAATTATAATACCGGGGCCAACACCATAAAGATCACTTCAAGCTCTTGTAAAGAAAGATGACAGAAAAAGATCAGTTCACATTTGATGCGGGACACTATACGAACTAAGACTCTATGCAACGACGGGCCTAAATGACAACTACGACCGGCAACGACAATAGCTCGAATGGCGTTCGCTCGACACCTAAGGTTTCCAAGAAGGAAATTACGCCAATCCACAAGAAACTATAGCTCGCAGGTGTCCCAAGAGAGGGAAGCGCGTCGATCCGCACGGTTGAGAAACCGGCGAGTTTAGGGTGGTCAACTCCACACTTTTGACTCGGATGGGTCACGGGACGGTCACACTCTCTTACCGTGACAGTGATATATCAAGCGTAAGAGCTAGGCACCTATGATCTCACAAGCAGCGGCGTCAAGAAACTATACTAAATAAGCAAGCTAAACCAAGGAAGGAGCAAATGCGTACCTCCACGCTCGGGACGTGGGGAAGAAACCCAGCCAAGTCACACAACCACCCGGTACAAAGTCAAATAGAGGTACAACCCAAAATAATAGCCCACTCCTCGCAGGGAGGTAAAAGGCTACACAGCACAATCCGGGGGGCACGCGAAGTGGGGTCACGGGCCGCGAGTGGACGGCGTGTCACAGGACCCAAGGAAGATGCCCACGTCCCTGGTAGCACGTTGTAGTTGATGGCGAGTCTCCTGGACGACGAGGAAGTAGATGGCACTGGCAGGGACCTCCGGAATAACCTCGAGCGGAGGGCAGACTGCAGGCCGATCTGCACGAGCGTAGGGAAACAGCAGGAAGACAAGCCCGGCACGTCACCTTCGGCTCGTCCGTCGGTCACGAAACCTGGTGTGGACGCTACTGGGAATGTCAAGGGATGCCGCTGGAGTGGCGGCTTTAATTAAGCACTGTGGTAGTCTTGGCGAATTTCTCAGCGGGCCCTGCACAATCTGGACAGTCTGCTGGCAGCTTGACAAGGGATCAAAGATGGGGCTGGAACCGGGATTTCTTGGAGGCGAATGGGGTGGGTTTTTCTCTGGTGGATAGCTGATAGATGTGTGATGACAGGATAGCAGAGGCGGGGTGGTGTGCAGTGGAGGTTTTGGGCGTGGGAGGGGCAAACAGACTGGTCTCAGTGCTGCAGTTCAGTGCAGCCAGAACTGAGGGGGGGTGAAGGTGGACGTGGCAAGGAGGGAAACAGGGTTTTAAAGTGCACAAGAAAATTCTTGAGAGGGGTTTAGGATGTGTTTAAGAAATTCTGAAAGTCCCCGATCGTTCTGAGACGATTTTGAGGTCGTCTCTTTGGAGGGGCTTGAACACTGTTCCGACAGGGCTGCACAGGGGCAGTCTGCATGACCAAAAGGGTTCCAAAGAGAGGTCTTTTTCCAGAGCGAATTTTGTTGTGGGATTTTGAGGAGATGTCGTGGACAGGAAGAGGAACAAATATTGTGAAGGGGTAGAAGTGATCAAAGGTCGGGAAGGGGGCGTCCCAATCTGATCTTCAGGGTTCAGGTTTCCTGCAGGTCTGCATAGAGGCAGCCTACGCAGAAAAAAGGCTTACAAAGGCAACTTTTCGTACAGAGCGAGTTTGGGCATGGGATTTTCAGGGTAGATGGAAGACTGGAAGAGGAAGAAAAGTCGTGAAAAAGCAAAGGGGTTTTGAGGACGGGAGTATATGGTTCCAACCTGGTCTTTAAGGCCCAATTCTACAGGCAGATAGCTAGAAGGGGGCACAAGATAGCATAGATCTACCTCCTCCACGCTTGCAACACGACCACAATCTCTGAGCTCCGAGCTTGGGGAGAGGTTGGGGAGGTCGTCTCCCAACAGCTTGAGCAGCAAAGAATGAGAGAGAGAGAGGTCTAGGGCATCGCACCCTAGAGGAAGAGGATGAAGAAGAGAGAGAGAGTCACACCCTTCAAGGAGAGGGAGAGGGGAGGGAGAAGAAGGAAGGCTCCTGGCAAAAATTCTGATTTTCATTCATTCATCAAATCCTCCCAAGAGGGGAATACAAGGTAATATATAGAGTATGGGTTCCATATTCCTTCCTTGGAGTTTGAATTTGAACCCATTTGAATTTGAAATCCATGAGCTCCCTTTCACTACAAGAAAATGCGTGATTTCAGACGGGCGCTTTCCTTCGAAAATCCATGTGAAATCCCATCATAAAACCTGTTTGTAACTGATTTCCAACGGAACATGGCCGTCACATATTCTTGGTCACAAATTTCACACAAAGCGATGATCCGTCAGAATTTCCGTGTGAAATTTTCGACGCCCAATTTTCTGTTAGAATTTCAGTAGAAAATTTCACACAGAAGATCTGTCACAAAATCCGTCTGACCTGGAAGTGCGTGAGAATGTCTGTGTGAATATTAGTGTAAAATTCACACGAATATTCCATCAGAAATAATCCGTTACAAATAGCGTGTGTAAGCTCCGCGTGAATGCGCATGAAATTTGTGACGGACTGTCGGAAATCGCGTATGAAATTTGTGACAGATCGATTAGAAATATTGTAATTTCGTATGAAATTTGTGACGGATTCGTCTGAAATTCGTGTGAAATTGTTCAGTTATTTTTTAAAAAAAAATTAAATTATTATTATTAAACCTGTTAAAAATACATAAAATTACATAAATCAACTCCCATGCTGACCAAACTAAAAAAACTCAAACTCAACACATTTCACAAATCAAACTAAAACCCAAACTCAACAACATATTTCACACAAATCAAACTAAAACTCAAACTCAACACATTTCACACAAATCCTCCACTTCCGCTCAAACACGTACATAAAATTAAACACAATAAAATAAACTTCCCTGCTGATCACCAACGTACAGAAAATTAAACACAATAAAATAAACTCAAGAAATATCCTCTATCTGCTCATCCTCCATCTGCTCATCTCCTATGACGCCGCCCGCAGAAGGATGCCCCTACAATAAAAAAATAATCATATAACATTCATTCAAAATATAAAAAAATTAGTGCGAATATTTGATTAAATTGCATAAATTAAAAAATCAAACCTGTTCTCCTATGTCGTCGCCCGCAGAATGATGCCCCTACAATAAAAAAATAATCATAATTCATTCAAAATATAAAAAAATTAGTGCGAATATTTGATTAAATTGCATAAATAAAAAATCAAACCTGCTCTCCTATGTCGCCGCCTGCAGAAGGATGCTCCTACAATAAAAAAATAATCGAACATAATCAAATATAACATTCATCCACAGACTGAAAAAAATTAGTGCAAATATTTGATTAGACTGCATAAACTAAAAAATCAAACATAATCAAAACGATAACTGCATAGATTATCTAGCTGTGATCAGTAATTTAAATTAATTACAAGAAGAGATTCTAAGCGTCGAACCGATCCGAAGTGAATCCCTAAGTTTTGACAAGTCACATCCATCTCTCAAGTTGTGTTGCAACGATTGAGACGCTGATCCGACATATATTTCAAAGGTTAGATCCCAGAACCCAACCTTTTTAACTTTTAACTAATTACATTTACAAAATACACTTTTGAGCGCCGGGCCCAAACCGAGAATCCGATTTAGATTCCGCCAGTTCTCACAAGTCAATTTTATCTCCCAAGTTGTGTTGGAATGATCGGCACGCCGATCAGAGCCATATTTTATATGTTGGACCTCTGAGGTCGACTTCTTCAATTTTAAACTAAGTGGATTTGAAGAATCCACTTCTGAGCACCGGGCTCAAGCCGGGTATTTGATTTGGATTCCTCCAGTTCTCACAAGTCACTTTCATCTCCCAGGTCGTGTGGGAATGATCGGCACGCCGATCAAGCCATATTTTATATGTTGGACTCCCGAACCCAGCCTTTTCAGTTATAAACTAAGTGCATTTGAACAATGGACTTTGGAGCGCCGGACTCAAACCGGGTATCCGATTTCGATTCCGCCAACTCTCCCAAGTCAATTTTACCTCCCAAGTCGTGTTGGAATGATCAGCACGCCGATCAGAGTGATATTTTAGATTTTGGACCTCTGAACCCAACTTCTTGATTTTTTTAACACTGATGGCTTATACAAGCACCATAATTTTATATACACCTTAAGCTATATTGCTATGGAATTGATTGTTTTCTTTTCCAAGCTTTCACAGTACCTCTAAATCTCTTATTTGGAATTTGTACTGCTTCCATTTTTTAATCAATGTACCTTTTCCCCTCACTTTGTATAGTGCAAAGAGAGTTGTTGTCATAAGAGCATCTGATGACTTTTGGCCTAAAAGATCCACCATCCCACACAATTCACATAGCATCTGTTGCATACAACATTGTTCTCCTGGGGAGTTTATGCAGCCTGATTGGGACATGTTCTATGTACACCAAAATTATTTTGTTTTCATGAATTATAAAAGAATCAATCCTTTAAGACTTAAATTGATCTTTTTTGTCATCTATCAGAGCCTTCATCCTATTGTTGAGTACCATGGAGCAGCTGTGCAATTTATGTGAGGTTGCACATTATAAGTTGTCTGTCTACAATTTTCACACTGTTTTGGTGGGGACAATTGTCTCATTCAGCAACATTATGACAAATGCATTGACAAACTGGATAATCATGATTTCAATTTACTGAAGAAGCTTGTTGTTCGTGATGGATCTATATTGAGAGGTAAACTTCAGGCAAACCAACAAGGGACTGCTTGTTTTCAGACCCTGCTAGGGATGGAAAGAGGTATTAGTCATCAAGGCGTGCGTTGTGCATGCATTGAAGTCACTTATGTATACTCATCAGCTTGTTCTGTCATTTCAGTCACCTAAAGATTTGGAATTTGAATGATTATTCAGTTAAAACTCTCTTTCCATACAAATCATGTTGGAACGATCGGCACGCCGATCAGAGACATATTTTAGATTTTGGACCCCCAAACCCACCTTCATGAAGATGTAAACTAAGTACATTTGAACAATGGATTTCGCAGTGCCGTGCTCAAATCGGGTATCCGATTTGGATTCCGTCACCTCTCCCAAGTCAATTTTACCTCCCAAGTCGTGTTGAATGATCGGCACGCCGATCAGAGCGATATTTTGGATTTTGGACCTCTGAGGTAGTCTTCTTCAATTTTAAACTAAGTGAATTTGAAGAATCCACTTCTGAGTACCGGGCTCAAGCCGGGTATCCGATTTAGATTCCGTCAGTTCTTACAAGTCACTTTCATCTCCCAGGTCGTGTTGGAATGATCGGCACGCCGATCAGAGCCATATTTTATATTTTGGACTCCCAAACCCACCTTCATGAAGATGTAAACTAAGTGCATTTGAACAACCCCAGATAGTGCTCCGGACCGGATGGCTTCACCGGGCACTTTTTCCATGCTTGTTGGATTTCATTGGGAAGGATGTAGTGGCGGCTGTCCAAGCCTTCTTTTGTGGCCACCTTGTTCCACGCAATTTCACTTGCTCCCTCTCATTGCATTAATTCCAAGGTGGACTCCCCAAAGTATTGTGTGGACTTCCGCCCTATTAGTCTATGCAACTTCAGCTATAAGGTCATCTTCCGTGTTCTCAGTGACCGGTTGGCCGGTCTCCTTCTTATGTTGATTTTCGAGGAACAAGGGGCATTTGTGAAGGGACGGTCCATTGTTCAAAACATCTCTTTGACCGGGGAGATGGTGCAACACCTACGCCACAAAGGAAGAGGAAGAAATGTCATATTCAAGCTCGACATGGCCAAGGCTTATGACCGGATGGAATGGGACTTCTTATTGGCGGTGTGGGGCAAATTTGGGTTTGATCTTTCCGTTATATCCCTCCTTGAGCCTCTTATCACTAACTGTTGGTTTTCTATCCTCTTCAATGAGAATTCTCATGGTTTCTTCAAATCCTCAAGAGGCCTCCGCCAAGGGGACCCCATTGCTTCCGCCCTCTTTTTCTTGGCGGAGGAGGCACTTAGCAGTGGGCTAACCTTTATGCCATGCAAATTGCTATGAGAACAAAGCTTTTATGGGAAGCCATATCCTCTCCATCATTGTGGGCCACCTTCTTCCAGGCCAAGCACTTGAAATCTGAACACTTCTCCCTGGCCACTTTCAGTCATTGTATTGCTGCGGACAGAGTTCTTTGGCAGCAGGCCGCAAGCACCATTTATGCTCATCATCGAGTACTCATCTCCCCACTTGATGCTCATGCATGCTTCTAGCTGGATAAGTGGAGAGGTGGCGCTCCTTTGATGACATTTTTACCCCACATGTATGGGCTGCCATGAGGGACAAATCATGCTCAGTCCACCAAGCAATTTCAGCCCCCTCGGGTGCTACTTTCCTGGCCACTGCTCAATACTGCCCACCTATCTTCCACCGGACATCATGACAATTGGGTGTGGACCCCCTCTTCAAATGGCCTATTCTCCTCCAAAAGCGTTCGTCTTGTCCTTTCTCCTGCTGCCACCCAGCCGAGCACCACTTCAGTTTCCGCTGTCATCTTTAGATACTTGGGCAGCCTTCAGCTCTCCTCCATGGCTGGGAGCCTTTCTCGCTGCATCTTCATGGCCGCTTTATGAGAAATTTGGCTCAGCCAGAACAGTGCGAGGTTTGATAGATAGCCCATGGAGTCTCACTTTGTCCTTCGCCGGGTTATTCTAGCTGTCCGCTCTCTTGCCGCTCTTCACCGGTTCAAGGGACGAGGCATCAATAATGCCCAGCGTAATTGGCCGACCTCATGGGGGTTTCTCCTACTTTGGTGCAGCAAGGTCTTCCACGGATTATTCGGTGGCTGCCCCCGCATCCGGGCAGGCTGAAACTTAATGTTGATGGCGCGTTCAAGCGTGATATTGGCGTTGCCAGATGAGGTGCTGTTCTTCGGGATTCTCTAGGCCAACTTGTCTTTGCATTTGTTGCTCCATACCACAATGTTACCTCCAGCCTTATAGCCGAAGCCCTCGCTCTCCGAGATGGTCTCTCTCTTTGTCTTAAGCGGGGGGTCCCTACGGTGGGAGGAATAGGGCGGATGACTAGCTCGGGTCGGCCATGTGAAGATGCAAAAAATGCTTATGATCAATGCATTTTTTATTTTTTTTTGTGGTTATGAGTACAGTGAACCTCCTTTACATATCACAATTTGGCCGTCAGATTTTGACCTGCTTGTCCTTGAACGAAGTAGAACAATGCCATGCTCAGATATATTGCAAGCTGTCAGGCTTTTGTTACTCATCTTTTCTCATTGTTGGCGAAGTCATCCTCAAAGCGTGAATAGCTTAATTCTGTTGTGTAAATATAGAAGAATTTGTTTTGTTGACTAGGCACCATTTCTATTCCATTCTTTGACATTGATATATTTTTCATTCAGCTACTTGATTGCCTCCATGGGACTCCAAGTGCTGTGGACCATGGGACTTGCATGTCTTGATGTCTATGCATTAAGAATTAATAGAGATCTTCATAACTCAGTTTCAGTGAGCTTGTTTGTGGTTGGTGATTGGGTAATTGTTTCACCCCTTATACCTTACATGAAAGTGACTTTCATTTATATGCACTTCATGGTTAGGTTGTTTCAATAAAATCCTTCCAAGTTGAAATAAATGGGTCATTGAAAGTGAGCTTGAGCTTTCACTGTAAAAAAAAATATAATAAATGCTCACCTGATGGACCTGTGCCATGGTGGTGGATCCACGCGGGAGAATTCCCGCCTGGGAGAGGTGGCCAGTGAGGGTCTGCAACATGGTTGCCTGTTGGGTAGATATCTCATCTCGGATATGCCACTACAACTGTTGCTCCCAATAATCTTCCATCGCCGATTGGACGATGTCTCTAACATCGACGGCAGAAGTACTGGGGGCAGGTGGAGGTGTACTGAAGGCACTGCTACTAGTTTGGGTAGGTCCTGAACTCGCACACGATGATATCACCGCGCTAGAGTCCAGGCTCTCCCCAAAACCATATAGCCGGCCTTTCTTCGGTATGCCAGCTGCTGCCACCCATTCCGCCGGATCGAACTCCGGCTGCTGCACGGCTCCTTCCCCGTACTTCTCTGTCACAGCTTTGGCATATGTTTCCTACAAATTGAATAAAATAAATAGTCAATTTCATATGAATCAATCTGATTTGAATGAACAGTAAAAGTTGCATATGTAGATAAACTTATCGATACTGACTGAGCTCTCTCACTCACAAATGAATCTGTCCCCTTCTTTCTGTGTGTTCTATCGAACACCTCAAGGAACGACGGAGATCGATTAAGTTCCACAGCCTGTTATACAATTCATAGTAAAAAGTCATCATATATATTAATAAAATGTACAAGGATATAAATCGAAACATTACTTACCATTTTTTGTTTATGTGCCGCAAAAGAGACGGACCCACTCGTATGCTTATTTACGCCCGGTTGTGACTCCCGGTTTGCTTTGGCTTTTTGGGACTTTTCTATCCACTTGGGGTCGACAAATTTGTCACACAGTATGTCCCAATCCTCCTTCCTCAACCATAGAGGGTGGTGCTCCTTTCACAGCTCTTGGTCTTCACTCCCACCAGTCATTTTTTTAGCGTGCTCTCGGGCCTCATGTAATTTCCTTTTGTAATTACAAAGCATACTAAACTCCCAGGCATGACGACATCTCAACGCGTCATTGCCACATGTGAATTTAAAAGTCCGCTGTAAATAAATTTAGTTTCACACTTAATATATATACTATTCTGAATTGAGTTTGGAAAATACTTAAATCAAATGACGTAATTACTTACTAAGAACATGTCGAACAATCTATCGCGGATGGCCACCGAATATTCTTTGAAAGACTCTACTGGCCCAGGCACATGTGCCAGTACTAGTTCTATCCCATGATGGACAGCTTGGTAAGGTTCTACTTTAGCACTGTAATTGCAAATGTCAAAATATTCATATTAGACCCATGATGTCTAAATAATGAATGTAATAACCTTATAAGATTACCCGGAGACCCAACACGAGCGACGTCCATCATGGGTCGTGCCTCCCTCGCCCGACTACCAGCATCGTCAAATGGCTGATTGGTGGGGGTGTGCCCTGTATAAGTGAGAGGTGGTGGGAGGGCACTAGGACCTGTAAGAATTAATTTCACAACTAAAATAAAAATTTTACTGAAATTTATAAAATACATACCTACAACGGGAGTTGGTGGGGTTGGCGCATGTAAAACTGATGGGAGGGTGCTAGGAACTGTAAGAATTAAATTTCATAACTAAAATGAATATTTTACTTAAACTTAAAATATACATAATTGGAAAAATATTGGGCGGGAGGGTGGTGTGACCTGTAAGATTTCAGAAACATACCTGCAGCGGGAGGTGGTGGGGATGGCGCCTATACGACTGGTGGGAGGGTGGTGTGACCTGTAAGATTTAATTCTCATCAGTAAAACAAATATTTTACAGCAAATTAAAATATATATACCTGCAGCCGGAGGTGGTGGGAGTGGCGTTTGTATAACTGGTGGGAGGGTAATGGGACCTGTAAGAATTAAATTCCATAAGTAAAACGAATATTTTGCAGCAAATTAAAATAGTCATACCTGTGCTGGGAGGTGGTCGGGGTGACGTCTGTATAACTGATGGGGGGGCACTAGGACCTGTAAGAATTAAATTTCATAAGTAAAACGAATATTTTGTAGCTGAAAATTAAAATATACATACATGTGCTGGCAGGTGGTCGGGGTGGCGTCTGTATAATTGATGGGGGGACACTAGGACCTGTAAGAATTAAATTCCATAAGTAAAACGAATATTTTACAGCTGAAAATTATAATATACATACCTGTGCTGGGAGGTGGTCGGGGTGGCGTCTGTATAACTGATGGGGGGCACTGGGACCTGTAAGAATTAAATTCCACAAGTAAAACGAATATTTTACAGCAAATTAAAATAGTCATACCTGTGCTGGGAGGTGGTCGGGGTGACGTCTGTATAACTGATGGGGGGGCACTAGGACCTGTAAGAATTAAATTCCATAAGTAAAACGAATATTTTGCAGTGGAAAATTAAAATATACATACCTGTGCTGGCAGGTGGACGGGGTGGCGCCGTCTGCATAACTGATGGGGGGGCACTGGGACCTGTAAGAATTAAATTCCATAAGTAAAACAAATATTTTACAGCTGAAAATTAAAATAGACATACCTGCAGCGGGAGGTGGTCGGGGTGGCACATGTACAACTGGTCGTGAGCCGACACTTGGACCTAAAAAAAAATAAACCCGAATTTAGTAAATAATTAAATTGGTTACATAGCTAACTATCTTAATAGATATACCTGTGCCGGAAGAGGACGCTAAAGGGGAAGATGTAGAGCCCTTGTCACTCCCCTGTCTCCTCCCACTCCTAGTACGACCTCCTCGGACCATTTCTTTAAGACTAGCAAAATAATTAATATATATTAATCAACAATTATATAGGGCTAGACATATGTTATTAAAATTTATGCAAAAAAATAAGAATATCTTACTAAATTATCAAAACATGCCTCCCTCATGCTGATGACATATCTAACTCATCATCATCTTCGCCATCCATAATAGCCTCATCAGATTCTAACTCTTCCTCTTCATCCGATTCCTCCTCCCCTCTAATATCAACATTTAGCTCCGTCGGATCGACTTCCACTCCATCTCCATTACATAATGACAGTGGCTCATCATATTCATCCAGATCAATATGCGTGGAACCGACAACGCCAACTTCGTCTGATTGAAAATATTCAACACTGACAACCTCTGAGACATTTTCACTCATATTTAGCACATAAGTGGAAAAGATTTTTGGTTTAACCCTGCAAACTGTCTACCAATATTTATTCTTAGATGATGGATAGCTTGAATAATACACTTGCTGGGCTTGTATAATGAACGGTTCATAGGTATTAAGTTTAGACTTATGTTTGACATCGACAATCCCATAAGTTGTGTCATGTCGAACAGAATTAGGATCAAACCATCGACACTTAAATAGATATACATGATTGTCTCGTCCCAAATATTGAAGCTCTAACACTTCCTCAATAATACCATAGTAGTCCAATTTTCACTTCATTGTATACACTTTCTTTAACAGATACGCCGCTATTCATCCTAGACTTACTTCTTCCATAATCCCACGTATGAAATCTGTATCCATTCACAATATATTCGAGATAGACACGTGCAAATTTTGAGGGGCCATAACTTATCTCTTGTAATTTTTGATCAGTAGTGAGACCTTGGGAAACCTATATTAACAATTAGATTAGTTACAATAATAACTGATCTCTCAACAAAAGTAAATACAAACATATAAATTCAATGTTTGAGACTAACTCGATTTCTCAGCCATTTGGTAAAAAACTTCTCGCGTTCTTTTTCAATCTCCACGTCTTGGATATTTGGACATTTTTGTGCTAATTTTGAATCAAATTATCTGTAATACAAATACACTATTACTTTAAATGAACTGCAGAAGAAGGATGAATAACCTATGGACATGTTGGAAATGTGAGTTAAGAACTTACTCAACATAAGGTTCAATCTCGATACAATTCATAAGAATATATATCTCAGCGGCGTACAACTCTCTATCTTCGAGCGTGCGAGTCGAGCAACGTCCGAACGTACGTCCAGGATGATTAAATATAGAGAGCCGATGGGACGAATCATCCACTCCCCCATCATCATTACGTGGAGGTCGAGTATGATGAGTTAGAATCTCTGGCTCAAAGTACATGGAACAGAAGTTCAAAATTTCTTCAAGAATATATGCCTCAGCAATCGAACCCTCCACCTTCGCCTTGTTGCGAACTTTCATTTTTAATTCATGCATGCACCTACAACAACAAGTCAGATGGCAATGTCATGTACCGACCATGCACGACATGTAACTTAAAAAATATTCTCACATACCTCTCAAATGGATACATCCATCAAAATTGTACAGGCCCTCCAACAATAGCCTCATTTGGCAAGTGGACAACCAGGTGCTCCATCGAATCAAAGAATGCCGGGGGAAATATCTTCTCTAACTTGCAAACGGTTGTGATCACATTTTCTTTAATAGTTTGTACATCCCGAACTTTGAGTTCTGATGCACATAAAACCTTGAAAAAGTGGCTCAGCTCGACCAGTGCTCGCCATATAGGCTTTGGCAAGAAATCACGAAATGTAATGGGCAATAGCCTCTCCATGAACACATGACAGTCGTGACTTTTCATACCATATATTTTTTCCTCATTAACATTCACACAGCGGGCTATGTTGTATGCATATTCATCTGAGAATCTCAATTGTTTCAACCACTAGCACACTGTCTTCATCTGTGTATCATTAAGCACATAAGTTGCTTTAGGCTGCACAGTTTTCCCACTTACGTTCTGTAGTTCCAGTTCTGGACGTTTACAAAGCATCTTTAAGTCCATACGCGCTTTGACATTGTCCTTTGTTTTACCTTTGACATTCATGATTATATTGAACACATTATCAAAAATATTCTTCTCGATATGCATGACATCCAGGTTGTGCCGTACAAGCAGAGTTGACCAATAAGACAATTCCTAAAAAATACTTCTCTTGTTCCAGTTGTGATCCTTTTCAAAGCAAGGGAGATGTCGTGAGCTACCTCCCAATTGTACTACATCTAGTAAATTTTGCACCCGTGTCACCATATGTCGGCCCGACACCCGTTGCAAGTCAGCTTCATCCATTTCAACAGTATTTTTTTTAAATGAATCTTTCTGCCTACGAAAAGGATGGCCACTTGGTAGCAACCGCCGATGGCAATCAAACCAACATGGTTTCCCACCATGTTTCAATACAAATGATTTGGTATCTTCCATACAGTAAGGACATGCTAACCTCCCATGTGTGCTCCAACCAGATGACATTCCATATGCAGGGAAGTCACTTATTGTCCACATCAGTGTAGCCTTCATAATAAAATTTTGCTTCCTACATACATCATAAGTAACAACTCCATCAGTCCATAAAAATTTGAGCTCATCAATCAACGGCCTAAGGTATATGTCCAAAATTTTTCCGAGACTTTTTAGACCAGGAATTATTAAGGACAAAAATATATTTTCGTGCTTCATGTACATGTCCGGCAGAAGGTTGTACGGTGTCATGAACACTGGCCAACAAGAATAGGATGCAACTGAACCACCGAATGGATTAAAATTATCTGTGCATAAACCCAGCCTAACATTACATGGCTCCTTTGAGAAAGCAAGATGAGTATGACTGAAGTGGGTCCAAGCTTCACCATCGGCAGGATGACTTATTATATCATCAGCACGGCGTACTCTTTCGGTGTGCCATGTCATATGTCGAGCCGTCTTTGAGGACATATACAGTCGCTGCAACCTAGGTAGAAGAGGGAAGAATCGCAATGCCTTGTAAGGTACATCTTTTTGCTTTGAATTGACCCCGACCTTAGGTTTGAATTTATCATGGCCACAAATAGAACATGATATCGTATGTGCATCGTCTTTGTAATATAACATACAATGATTCGGGCATGCATCAATTTTCATATATCCAAGCCCTAGCTCATTGACCATCTTTTTTGCACGATAAAACGTTTTTGGCAACTTCTCGTATCGAGACAACATGCTCTTGATCAAGAGGAGGAGACTGTCAAAACAAGTTCCACTGATGTGAAATTCTGATTTCAAGTTCAACAATTGTGACACTGCAGACAACCGAGTGTGGTTTTCACAACCATCCCAAAGCGGCTCATCAGCATCCCTAATAAGTTGATAAAATCTTCCGACTGAGGTATTCGGCGGTTCTTCCGTGTATGCTTGTTCCTCATGAATATTAAAACTAGGACCAGCAGCATCTACAACCATATCCACGTATCCACTTGTGCCTGCAATGTTGTCGGCCGCATACCTCAAGAATTCCTCACCATGGCACGTCCACTTCATATAACCATCCACGAACCCTTTCATGTACAAATGATGTTGCACATCCCATGGTGAACGCCACCTCAAATTTCTACAACTTGAACAAGGGCATCGAATGTGACCGTCCGAGTCCCTTGCTGCATTGGGATTTCCCAATGCAAATTGAATGAAACTCTCAACTCCATACTTAAAGTCAGCCGACACCACCCGGTCAACTATTCTACGATACGTCCATGAACGATCTGTAAACATTTTGTCTGCACCCAATAAATGTTAATACACATCCTAACTTTGAAATCATTACTCCCGAAAATAAACCCGACCCTTTCCTCACATCGTTCGCCATTGACCATTTGCATTTGAAAGAGGACTATTAATTATATTTTCACTTGTTAACTCATCCATGAAGGTTTGATCGCACAATCGCTTACTATATGTGTTGCACGATTTGCTGAAAATTTCGGCAATATCTCCCTACACTTCTCCGATATACCAAAAATATTTATTGATTTTGACATTTTCTTAAACACTTACAAGTAAGTGGTTAAGAAAACACTTCAAAATCAATAATGGTATATCAGAGAAGAGTGAGGAGACGCAACTGAAATTCTCAACAAACCATACAAACACATATAGTAAATGATTGCCTAAGTGCGATCAAACATTCACAGACTGTCCAAACGGAACAATTCAAGACTTTGAGGTAGATATATACATTCTCATAAAAAAATGAGAACATACATATCAATCCCAAAGTCTTGAACGGGAAGGTTCATTGATACGATTTTAACACGCTCTCCTGAGATGCGTGTAATGTTAGGTCACACCCACGCACCTCAGTTCACAGGAAATACCCAATGTATATATATAACAAAAAATTAAATAGGTCCACAATTTATCATTATGCATACATCAAATTAAATAACATCCATTCCACAAAAAATATTCAAATTCATAACATCAAAGCTAAATAATCCACAATTTGAGTCAAAACAATATCAAATTTCTGTTAAAATTAGATTTAAAAACATATTTCTTTACAATTAAAATCCACAAAGTTTAAAATCACAAGCAGAAATATTGGGATTCGACGTAACCATTCTAGTTTATACTCAGAATCTCATATTCGAATTACTCCAACTAAATCGGGGAAGGGTTCTAACGGTGTTTCAAAATTAAAAGCTGGGAAGGACTCATCGCAAGTGGGACTTTTATAATCTCATATTCGAATTAGTTTATATGATAATAAAGACTTTTTTCTGCCCTCTTAACAGTGTTTCTAGAAGCCTTTGGGGTCTATTGTGAAGGAGAGTTTAAATGGACATGCGGGTAACTAATACTTGTTACCTGATTCAAAAAATGAATTGGTCGCATATCCATGAGTCTAGAAAAATCTTTATATCCTGTTAGTAATGGAACTATCTCCCTTCACCTATTCTTTCAAACAATTTGTGACTAGTATCTTCTTTTGTCAGCATGCTGGCAGATGCCTGTTTTTTAATGACCTTTACGATTGATACACTGCCATGCTGATGGTATTGTAGCCGTAACTCTTCTGTGGTCAAAAAATGGACTAATGGGATCCAGCTCTCTATTGCTCATAAAAAATGACAATGACAGTTTTTTTTTACTGCGGTAACACATGGATTACTTTGATTCTATGAGCTCTGAAGTTGCAGGTTATGGACTAGCATGTTTTTGAAAATTGTGTAGGTACCCATACATGGTTGTTGTTCTCAATTTCAGTCAATCGTGGACTTTCAATCAAGGCTTACAATTCAAATCAAGTGTGTAGGACTTCATTATTTGTATAGAGGTATTTTAATTTTTAAGTCCTATTTACCTTCATAGGCCACTCAGTCAATTCTATGTAGCTTCATTATATTGCTCTTTGCTTTATTTAACATGATCAAGTGCATGTGTTTTAACTGAAAAGCAAATAGAACAGCTGGTGGTAGATGTTAATGCTTTTTATTCTCTCCATCTTCTCACTCTGTTCATATGATATCTCAAAAATACTTGAAGATTCATATCATAATTCAACTATCTTCTCTAGATTTACATATCATATTACTGCAGGTGTATTGGTCTCTGCTATTCATGAATTTTTCAAATTTCGTAATATGATGCCTAAGTTCTTGACTGCTTCTCTTATTGCTTTAATTCCCAAAGTTAGCACTGCTATAGACATATCAGACTATATACCTATTAGTACCAATACGTGCTCGCAGGATTAGCTACCATGTGAATCCTTCCACACCAGGCTCCCACTCCCTCCCACGTCACCGATACGATCTCGGCCGTCCATCGCCTACTAGACGAGTGAGGGGGATAATTTAAAGCAAAGCGTTCATATGATTTACACCCCACAGAGGATAATTTAAAAACTCTAGAGGAGGCTAAATCTCTACAATCTGATAGACTACTTCAGGAAGAATGTTCTTAGAGACAGAAGTCTGGAATTAGATGGCTCCTTGAGGGGGACAGAAATACCATATTCTTTCACACATCTACTATGGCTAAGAGACATAAACTTTGCATTACTCAGCTTCGAAATTCTGCTGGAATTCTAACCTCAGATCATGAGGAAATGAAAGAAATTGCTGCATCTCACTTCCAAAAAGCCTTTACATCTCAGGACCATTTTATAGAAGATTCCTCTTTGAATTGCATTCATTCCTTGGTTACTTAGGAAGATAATGATATGCTTTGTGCAATTCCTTCTGAAGTTGAAATCAAGGATGCAATCTTCAATCTTTCTTCAGATAGTGCCCCTGGGCCCGATGGGTTCACAGGTGCCTTTTATCAAAAGGCATGGCCAATCATTGCTGGTTTGATTGTTAGTGTTGTTTAAGAGGCATTTAGTTCCCAGCAGGCTTCCCACGAAGTGTGACTTCTACTCTAATTGCTCTTATTCCTAAAAAGTCCAATGCTGCTGACATCTCAGATTTCAGGCTAATTAGTTTGTGCAATTTCTTTTACAAGATTATTTCATCCATTGTTAACAAAAGGCTGGCACATATTCTTCCTAAGATTATTTCTATGGAACAGACTGCCTTTGTGAAGGGTAGACACATTGTAGAAAACATTGCACTGGCACAAGACCTGACTCAAGATTTGGGCAGAAAAACATTGCACTAGCACAATTCTTTCTATTCTTCTCCATAATGTTTGTTCCTGACTATCAAGTCTTCAAAGTCATTTACCCAGCAATGCCTAATTAATGATGTCTATGGGACCAAACCCACTCCTCCCTTCTCCTTACTTCTACATACATATACTTCCAACCCACCAAATGTAATCCTATTCCTGAGAGTTGTTCCCTTTCCAAAAAAAATGATGCTCTAATAGGTTCCAAAGCTTTACACATTATACTGGGAATTTTCAAAATAGACATGTAGTAATTGGGCAAACTTGATAGCACAATTTTTGCCATGACCAATCTATCTACCTCCAGTTGACAGTAGCCTTCCTTTCCACTCTTCTAATCTGCTATGAAAACCGTGAACCCTTCTTATATTACTAGCATGCAAAGCTAATCCCATATAATTAATGGGAAATGTAGTCCACTGTGCCGCCATAACCTCAGCAGTAAAATTCCTCTTTCCCTCTAGCACAAACATACCTGCTAAATTACTCCTAGTGAAATTCACTTTCAATCCTATAGTGGCTTCCAATAACTTGATCAACAATTTCAGATTAAATATATTTTCTTCCTTAGTAGCAGAGAAAAGAATAATACCATTCGCATATTGGAGGTGTCTCCGATGTTCCCCATTTATTCCAAATTGGAAACCCTCTATCAGACCAACGGCAATAGCCTTCTTCCACATCATACTGATAACCTGCCCTACCAAAACAAAGAGAAGGAAAGAAAGAGGATCCCCCCATCTAATAACCCTTGAGCTTGCAAACAAGCCAAAAGGGATACCATTAAATCAGAATGGAAAACCTAGCAGATTCCATACAACTCCTTACCCATCCAATCCACTTCTTATAAAAGCTCATAAGCTGCACAACAGTGAATAAACAACTCCAATTTGTCCTATCATATCCCTTTTCAAAATCAATCTTGAAGACTATACCCTCTCTTCTCGTAACTTTCTGATGAAAAATACATTCATGTACTGCCAGAATATATCTACCCTGACTGAATGCTGATTTAGTTTCATCAACAAGCTTACCAACCACATGTTTCAACCTGAGCAAATGCTTTGGTTATAATTTTGCAGCTACCATTTAACAAAGAAATAGGTCAGTAATCTCAGAGCAGATCATCATTTTCTTTCTTACATATAAGAACTACAAATGTTGAATTTAAGCTCTTAATCATCCAAGGTTTCTCTTGAAATTCTCTCATTGCTGCCATAAGAGCAACCTTGATGACATCCTAGAAATGATGGTAGAACCCCATTGAAAGCATGGTATTCAAAACCGCATGGTACGTATCGAAACCGACCCGTGCGGTCTGGTTATGCATGTTTTATATTGGTACAGGCTAATACCATTTAAAAAATTAAAAAAAAAAGAAAACCAGGTGAACCGGGTGGTTCCAGTCAGTTCACCCATCGGGACCATCCGATAACTCATTGGCATCCCTCTCATGGGTGTTGACACCCATTTTATGACCAATAAGTCGGGTCATCTCCTTATTCATTCTATATGATGCTCCGAGTTGTTCACTCTTCGTTGAGTCTCTTGATTGATTTGGAGCCTATTTTCTTGGGTCTTTCTCCTTGATCGGATATGGCTCTTTGTGGCATTTCCTTTGACTAGGGCTTAGCAAAACCCTCACTCATTAATTTGAACTCCATTGATAATAACGGTCTGTCCCAGGCGCGTTGTTTCATTCTGACGGATGGGTCATGGGCCGTTACTCTTTGAAGAGTCCTAAGGCTTAAGGGCTTGTTTCAATTCTTATCTTTTAGTTTGTACGTTGATAATAACAGTCTGTCGTGCAGCCGTTGTTTCAGTATGACGCCCTATGCCTTGGCCGTTATTTCCTTGCAGAGTCCTATTGCTCTGATCTTCTTCCCGTTGATCTTATCTTTTTGGGATAAGGTTGAAAGTAACGGTCGTTCCTTGGGGCGTTATTTCCAAGTGGCGGTCTGTCGTGCAGCCGTTACTTCCTTCAGAGAGTCCTGGCAGTTCAGGCCTTTTCTCTGCTACTCCGTGATCGAGATAAGAACTTGGATTGACGATATCTCTTTCAAATCTGATCCTCAGAACCTTCTGTTTGTTTCTATGGACTCTTGGTGATATTATCTTCAAGGATTTGCTAAGAATTATCCCTTTATCTTGTTGGCTTATCCTCTGCTCGACCTAAGAGTTTGAGGGTCTATAAATAGAACCCTTGACTTCATGGCCAAAGGAGGAAAAATCTGGAGTTTGCGTCGAACTGCTGCCGCATTCTAGAGCCACGTCTGATCAAGGAGAAGTGCTTCTCACGTTCGTTTGCTGCCTGGTGAAGGGAGTATTTGTTCCATTGGTTCCAAAGTTCACAATTGCATATTGAGTTTCCATTCAATCTCTCTTTCATCATAAGCATTATTTCTCTCCTTCCTCCACGTTTTTCACTGGTCTTCATCATCTAAACATCCTCCTAATCTTTTAAAACGCCCAGAGGGGTTAAAAAACAAAAACCTCCCCGGTATTCCCCTTTCCTTTTGATGATATTTTGCTTATTGAAGAATTGATGCTATATTATTGAAAGGGCTAATTTGGGTTATTTTGTTCTTGTCTTCCACTTCTTTGGTAGGTTTACAGGTTCACTAGGACGAGGCCCAAGTCTTCTAGCCGACTGGAAGAGTTGGAGTTAAAAGGACTCATACTTTGTTACTACAGGTCATACGACGGTCTTGTGCAGGCGCGTCATATTCTTCTAGCGGTCTATCGAGCGACCGTCGCTTCCAAGTGACGCACAGGGTTCTGGCCGTTACTTCTAGATGACCTGCAGGTTCTCTTTGGTTTCCTCTCCTGTGGGCGGGTGTTTTATCCACCTATTTCCAAGGTATATTCAAGTCTTTGGCTTGTTTTTACTTTGGTGGCGATCACATCTTTCCTTAGTATTGGGCATTAGCTTCCTCCTTCATCACATATATCTTTATTTCCTTGCTTGTTCCACCCTCGCGGTGTGTTTTCATTTACTTCTTGCTCCACGCCCCGGCGTGTGTTTTTCTTTATTTCCTTAGCATTAGTCTGATTGAGATAGCATGCCCATGCTAGAGCTAGCTTTGATTGCCTAGGTTCATGATCACATGTTCATAGGTTAAGAGCAGATCTTTGATTACTTGCTTGTCATCTTATCACATTCACACAACAAAAACCCCAAAAAGAAAAGAAGATAGGCAAAACTAATCAACAACGGGCTGCACTGTGTGACAGCTTGTGAGTGAGAGATCCCCTCGATGGCCACCTACTCCCTCCTTTGCCGTCGCAAGCCCCACCACCAGCCGGCTACCAAAATGCTACTGAAGATAAATGTACAAATCCTTTTACTAACTCCAATTTGATGCTTAGGTCCTACTGAAGATAAATGTTTGTTTTATTGCCATCTATATACTTGTGAGACATTGGCAACTACAATGGTTGACACATAGAAAACTGACATATTGTTATATAGTTAGAAGATCAACAAATGCACATTTGTTTCTAAAGAGTCTAAAAAACATACAAAGAGAAACCTGAAATATTTGGAATACAGACCATGATGAAAATGAGACACATCATTGGCAAACACCGATCATCTCCTTAAAGCATAAAAACAATAATTGTTCCTTGTCAAATGCATTCTGAACATGAATGAGAAAAATATTCCAAGAAGCTGCATGGCCATATTACTTCAGATTCTAATGTTCACCAATAAAACCACCTATGAAGGCACCCTCTACTTATCATAATTTAATATTTTTTCTAATTTGAATTTCCTTAATTTTTATGAAGGCTCGGGAGGGGAACCGACCCTCTACTTCTAGATCGGTCGTGCCACGCTAAGAGAGGGAGAGGGCCTGAGAGGGCCTGAGAGGGAGAGTGGGAGAGGGTCGGTGAAATGGGTCTGGTTGCCGGTGAGAGGGAGAGGGCGTGCCGGTGTGAGAGGGATGGTGAGAGAGGGAGAGGGAGAATAGGGCTGGAGAGGGAGAGTGGGAGAGGGAGAGCGCCGGTGAGAGGGAGAGGGCCGGTGAGAGAGGGAGAGGGCCAGAGAGGAAGATGCCGGAGAGAGATCGACGATGAGAGAGGGAGAGTGGGAGAGGGAAATGGTGAGAGAGGGAGAGGGCCAGCCAGAGAGGGTTGCTGAGAGAGGGGGAGGGCCGGAGAGGGCCTGAGAGAGAGAGTGGGAGAGGGTCGATGAAATGGGTCTGCTTGCCGGTGAGAGGGAGAGGGCGCGCCGGTGAGAGAGGGATGGTGAGAGAGGGAGACAACCGAAGAGGGAGAGTGGGAGAGGGAGAGCGCCGGTGAGAGGGAGAGGGCCGGTGAGAGAGGGAGAGGGCCACCGGAGGGATACCTGGGTGCCGGAGGGAGAGCTGCCGCCGTCGCCGATCGTCGGAGGGAGAGCTACCGCCGTCCCCGGTCACCGATCGCTGAGGGAGAAAGCCGAAGGGAGACAGCCAGAGGCAGGAGGGTCGGTGATGGTCTCCCAATGGCAGAGGCACGATGAGAGGGTTGTGCGTGTGCGGAGGGAAAATAAAATTTTTTCCCACTGATTTCACACGGAGTGCCCATCCGTGTGAAATTTCATACGATAATTCAGACCTTGTATAATACCGTGTGAAATTTAAACTAAATTTCATCCGTCTGAAATACAGACGGATATTCCAACGGAAAATTTTCCGTGTGAAATTTCCGTCTCTATTAACGCATTTTCTTATAGTGTTTTTGCTCCTTGGAGTTTGAACCCAATTGAATTTGAAATCCATGGGCTCCATTTCCCCTCCTTGGAGTTTGAACTCATTTAAATTTGAAATCCATGGGCTCCCTTTTCCCTCCTTGGAGTTTGAAACCATTCGAATTTGAAATCCATGAGCTCCATTTTCCCTCCTTGGATACAATCCAAACTACATGTCAAATACACAACAAATACAACCAAATATGTACGAAATATAAAATACAACCAAATATGTACGAAATACAAATACGACCAAATACGTAAAAAATAAAAATATGTACAAAAATATGTACTAAAGTGTCAATGCTCTGGTGGAGACTCTAGACTGTCCCCCAGCCACAAAGAGGTCGGTGTCGATCGAGTCGTGCTGCTTGTCCGGTACCGATGGCTGGAGGAGTCGAGCCGTACTCTGGCTCAGGTGTCCTCACCAATTCTCCCCGGGCGGGAGAAACTCGACCCTGTCAAGTAAGGGTCTCCATCGCTCTGGTATCACTCGAGCAAGTCCGGATCTATCCTCTCAAGCTCTGCCCGGGTGATCCATGCATCATCGGACGCGGGCCGTCCTATCCAACGCACCAAGTAGCGGTGATACATGCCACTTCCAGTGGTTGTCACCTGCTCATCCAGTATAGACTCTATCCGCTCACGCTGTGGAGGTGACAGGGCTGGAAGTGGACTCTCAGGGGAGGGCTTGCTCACAAGGGGTGGAGAAGGCCCGAATAACTCACTAGGGATCAAGTCTGAGACATTGAATGTGGAACTGATACCATAGTCATCCGGCAAGTCTACAACATATGCATTAGATCCAACTCGCCTCAAAACTCTAAATGGGCCAGCACCGCGAGCCTGTAGTTTCTTCACGGCTCTAGAAGGAAACCGTTTTGGTCTGACCCGAATCATGACATAATCTCCCTCTTGGAACTCGCGGGGGTGTCTATGAGAGTCAGCCAACTCTTTATATCGCGCGTTGCTGGTCTCTATATGGCGATGAATATCATCATGCAAACCCCTAACATGCTCGGTAAATGACTCTGTAGACTGCGACCCTCTAGCATGCATGGGTAAGGGAACTAGATCCACTGGCTTCCTAGGTCTATATCCTGTGACAACCTCAAAAGGACTCATGCATGTGGACCTATTGACAGAGTCATTATATGCAAACTCGGCAAGCGGTAAAGTCAGATCCCAATCCCTATCGCGTTCCCTAACCAAACATCTCAAGAGGTTCCCCAAACTTCTATTGACTACCTCGGTCTGCCCGTCAGTCTGGGGATGGTAGGCTGTAGAGAATTTGAGCTGAGTGCCCATCAAATGCCAAAGGGTCTTCCAAAAGTAGCTAGTGAACCGGACATCTCGATCGGACACAATGGACTTAGGAAGCCCAAATCGGCTCACCACACTAGAGAAGAATAATCGAGCAACTCCAGAGGCATCTAAAATCTTCGAACAAGGAATGAAGAGAGCCATCTTCGAAAATCTATCAACCACCACAAAAATAGAATCATGCTTGCGGGCGGTCCATGGCAACCCTAATACAAAATCCATACTGATATCCTGCCATGGCCTATCAGGCACAGGAAGAGGAGTATAAGGACCTGAAACCTGCTTCCTCATCTTGGCCACAATGCAGATACGACACTAGGCCACAATGTGAGCAACGTCACGCTTCAAACTAGGCGAATAAAAATGATGCTTGACTGCCTCAATTGTCTTATTCCGACCGAAGTGGCCGGCTAGACCTCCTGCAGGCATCTCCCAAGTGAGGAAGTCACGAACTGAAGTCCGCGGAATACACAAGTGACTCCCTCGAAAAAGGTACCCATCCTTCATGGCATAATCAGGATGCTCTCGGGACGGTCCTGCCAGGAGGGTGGTATAAATCGGACCAAAGTCCAGACAATCCGCATAGGCCTCCTTCATCCTATCCATCCCAACCACCTCTATACTCATGGTGGACAAAAGATAAGCGCGACGACTCAGAGCGTCGGCCACCCGGTTCTCTGCATCGGCCTTGTGCTTCAGCATAAAGGTATAATCCTGGAGAAACTCCACCCAACCACTGTGATGAGAATTGAGTTTCTTATGGGCATGGAGATACTTGAGGGCCTCATGATCAGAAAATAAAACAAACTCCTGGTGCAACAAGTAATGTCTCCCATGCCGAAGGGCCTGCACAACCGCGTAAAACTCCTTGTCATACGTGGAGTAACGCAGTTTAGCATCGCTCAATTTCTCACTGAAATAAGCAATGGGGTGGGTCTCCTGGCACAAAACACCACCAATACCAACCTGTTGCTCCCAAGTCTATGATGTGTGACTTCAAGAGTTTTGATGATGTCAAATGAGATATTACTAAATGGCTTATTGTTTCAATGTGATTGTCTCTTTGAACTTCATGGGTTATGAAATTGGAATGTATTGATTCTTTGTTGGTTTGAGATTAGAAATCCTACGTTACCGTGTATTGAACTGTTGACATCTTTGTCATATGGATTCAGTATAATCTCAAACTCCTTGGACTTGCTGATTCATGGCAAACTTATTGGAGTCTTGCTACACTCTTTTGTAACACTTGTTAATGGCTTTTGGTAACCCATGGTGTGAGAAAAATAATGCTATTTTGTGTAAGTCTTTCACAAGGCTCGGATCAATAAATATATGCACTCAGGGATATGTGCTGACTTGTGCATAAACTCCTCATGGATGGTCAGTGGAGTCCATAGATACATGTCTTTCCATCCGATAGGTAAGATCATGGTAAAAGCCATAAGGGTAAGCTTCATTCATCATTCATAGATTCATGACTTAATGAGAAATACATGAGTGGATTTGTTCTATGAATGCCAATACAAATTTAACCTTCTTGAGGTGTTCTTACAGGTAAGAAGGACTTCTAATACCCAACTCAAAATGGCAAAACCCCGGTGAGGTTGTTCGGTTATATTTCAAGTTCATCGGGCGTTTTTGAGTTCACATTTGCTTGGTGTCGACACCTGGTGTCGACACCCATTTGTTTTTGAACTGGCCGGAAGTTTTCTACTATAGGCCATGTCCTGGTGTCGACACCATCCTCTGGCCAACAGGTTTCTGCTATAGGCCATGTCCTGGTGTCGACACCTGGTGTCGACACCAACTGTGGGTTTCTTTGGCCGGCTGTTTTCTGCTTTGGGCCTGGCCTTGGTGTCAACACCACTATGCAGCCGCGATTTTGGACTTTCACGTCCACGACCATTTTGTCAAACCAGTCTGGTCCCTCAGCTACAAATCACTCCTAGATTCGTGGATCTGGTCCCTAAGGTGTCCCTTGACCGATCTGGAAGTAATAAAATCGTCTCATTGGGTCATAAACCCTAATCAAGAAGTGAGATCTGAAATTTGTGTGTGCTTTCTAACCCTTGTGAGTGCAGGTCGCAGGCAGCAGCTCCAGAGCTTCTTCCACACCGTTCTGAGCGTGAATACGAAGGGAAGAGTGAAGTTTCAAGTCCCCGAATGTTCCTCTGCTGCAAGCTGCATAGAAATCCAATGTACAACAAGTGTCCGTGCAAGAATCGATCATCCTCCTTCAAGAACGGTCTTCATCCTGCAAAGGAGTTCAAGTACCTTCGAAGAAGAGAAAGGGGGAGCTCTAATCACTGCAAATCTTCTCTATTCTAATCTTCTCAAATCTCTACTGTTTGAGCTTGAATATCTGTTGTAATATTTGAACTTAAAGAACCGCATTTTTGTGTGTGTGTGCTCGTGATCTTTGATACGAGCGTGTGTGTGTGTGTGTGTGTGTGTGGTGGCCAAGATAGGCTGTCATGTGTGTGTTGGCTGTTGTTACAGCATGTGTGTGGCTCACCTCATAGTGGAGCATTAATCCTCACGTGTGAGGGGTGGATGTAGGGGACACGTTTGTGTACTCGAACCACCTAAAAATCATGTGCCTCCTTTGTGGTTTGTTCTTCGTGCTTTGTAACGAGTGGGCCTCACGTGCAGCTGAGTGGTCTCAATCTCCGTCATAGCATTCATACCTTTACTTACGTGTACTCGCGAGAGAGATCTTGTTCCGGTAAGGTTGAGTGTTTGCTTAACTAGATCTCCTTCTATTTTGTGGTTTTCATTCCTACTAGCATTTAAGTTAGTAATTAATTTTTATTGGCCAATCAATTCACCCCTCCCCTCTTGATTACCACCCTCCGGGACACAACAATTGGTATCAGAGCTCTAGTCTCTGATTGACTCGACCTCACGGTCGAAGAGCTAGATCCTAGATCATGGCAAACAGAGGGATGATGCCCGAAGGGCATTCGGTACACAGGCCTCCGTTTTTCGATGGGACAAACTACACTTATTGGAAAAACATAATGTACGTTTTCCTACGTGCTCAAGAGTATGATGTGTGGAATGTGATCAATAAAGGTCCTTACAAGTTGCCTGAAAATGAAGATGATTGGGATGATGAACATATCAATAATTATGCAGCAAACTTTAAGGCCATGAATATAATTCAATGTGCTATTCATCCAAACGAATACTCACGAATCTCTATGTGTTCCTCTGCATAGAAAATGTGGGACAAGCTACGCTTGATCTATGAAGGAACTTCTGAAGTCAAGGAGACCAAGGCAAATCTATTGGTCTGAGATTATGAGTTGTTTATGATGAAGCCAGAAGAATCCATTTCTGAAATGTTCGCAAGGCTGATGGAAATTACAAATGGTTTGAAGGCTCTTGGGAAGGAGTATTCAAACCGAGATCTGGTAAGGAAGGTACTGAGATCTTTATCACCATGGTGGCACACAAAGGCCACTGTAATTGAAGATTCAAAGAATCTCAGCACTTTGACTTTGGATGAATTAGTCGGCTCCTTGATGACATACGAGATTAACTTCAAAAGGAGCGAGGAGGATCACAAAAAGAAGAAGGTAGCCACAACATGGGCATTGAAGGCAAACCCACAAGAATCTGATGAAAGTGAGGAAGGCTCCACGGCTAACACTGAAGATGAGGAGCTTGTTGCTATGATCACCAGAAGAGCAAGAAAATTTGTCAAGAATACCAGGAAGTTCAGTGGTCAGTTTAGAAAAGGACCAAGAAGGCAAGGTCCTAAGAAAAAAGAAAGTAGCAAGAAGGATGAAGTAATCTGCTATGAATGCATGAAACCTAGTCACATGCGGGGTGAGTGCCCGGATTTGATGAAGAGATTCAAGAAAGGAAAATTCAAAAAACCCAAAGCCATGGTCGCCACATGGAGCGACGAGGATGAGGAAGGATCCGGGAATGAAGATGACTTAGATGAGCTTGTTCAGAATCTGTGCTTCATGGCAGACGAGGACAACTCAAATGAGGTAGATTCTGAATCCGAATCTCTTACTTGTGAACAATGGCAGATTGCTTATGAATCATTATATGGAAAATGCAAAAAGTTGAAATCTGAAAACAAACTTCTGAAAAAGAAGATGGAGCAATTTGTGCATGCTGAAAATTTTTGTGAAAGTTGCAATGCCTTGAAATCTGAAATTGAGAATCTCAAACATGAAAATGAATTTCTTATGTCTAAAACTGAATTGTTTGAAGAAGAGAGTTCATGCATGCGTGAAGATCAAACCAATTTTGTCAAAATGTATGAAGACTTGAAGAGGGAATTAGAACAAGAAAGGTCGGAAAGAATTGCATGTAATCAAACCAAGGAAACAGCTGAACAGAAAATTGAAACCTTGATGCTAGAGATAAATGAGTTGAAAAATGTTCTTGCTACATTGGAAAAAGGGAAACAAGTTATGAACACTTGGGTGGATCCTCATGAAATAACACACATGACTCCTTGGATTTCAAGAGGCTCGTTTTCTTCCTTGTCTAACACACACATGCATAACTCATTTATGAATGCAAACAGGAGGAGACGCCGTGGTAATAAAGATGGTAGCCGCAATGGTGATGACGGTGCCGTCCTCTCTTGGCCTTGGATCACGAACCACCTTGCGGAAGATGTCATCTATACCGGGAGAAAGTCGCCTTTGTCGTTGAAGAAGGGAGAACTCGGAGGCCTAAGGTTGGGAGAGAAATTGCCAAAACAAGAACACCCTTTCTCTTCCTTGTCATGGGCTATTTATAGGGAAAGTTGGGTAGATGGAGGGTGAAGATTGTATCAAAAGGAGATGGATGGCTGAGATTTAAGTAGAATATGATGCATGGGGAAGAGAAAAAGTAGGTGGGCACCCCCTTTCTTGGACTTTATGCACCCCATTTCTCAAGGCTCATCATGTCTCTCCTTTAATTCAAACTTTGAATGTCCTTTTCCTCCTTTTCAAACTTAAACTTTGAATTCCTCCTTTTTAAACTTTGAATTCAAAATTTTGAACTTTATTTTCCCTCCAACCAAAATGTTTTGAATTCTTTATTTGACTTGGTCAAAGTTGTGATGACAGTTTTGCCCCTGACTTCTTTTGTAATTACCTTCGGTGTCCTGCACACACATAATTACAATCTAGTCCATAAAAATTACCATAATGTGCACATAAATCTCAAATGCTCATAGTTATGCAATGGAGAATTAATGCTCATGACCCTCAACTTTAATTTATCAAATAATATCACCAAATTAATCAATTTACGTGAAAGCTCTAATTTAAATGCGGAGTTGAGGTTAACTATGAAATATGCATAATTACCTAATTATATGCACATAAAAAGGTGTACATGCAATGAATTATTATAGAAAATGGACACTTATCACACCCCCCAACTTGAACATTGTTAGTCCCTTAGCAATGTAAACAATTATAAAATTAGGATTAGCAAACACTCATGTGTCACAGATCATGGCAAGAACATTATACATAATGATTTAGACTTTGGAGTATTACAAGTTCAAGTAGAATGTATTTGGTATAAATTTCATCAGTCCATGTGTTTAGACCTTTCCTCAGGATACACTCAAAATTAAATATCTCTTTGTGTATGAGTGATATAACTTGACTACTGACTACCAAACAATCTAGATGAATGAGTCTTCTACCTTTCACTTAAAGATGATTTTCAATTCTGCCCACCTCTTGAATTAAGCTTCTCGAATTATAGGTAGCTTCACTCTGCCAGTTTATACTTCTTTTTTTTTCTTTTTTTTCTTTTTTTTGACACACGGTGCTGCACATCCCTTCACCGTTTGACGCGAACCTCAACTCTTGCCTTAGGAGAAGTAGGCCCGGTTACTAAGTTCAGGGGCATTTTCCATGTGTGTTTTTTTTTTGGCTGGTAGCTTTTTCCTCACGATTACGTTCAACGAATGGGCATAATATTCATCATCACCTAAGTGTCAAGTAAAATTCCCATCATCCTAATGTTTGTCATCCACCGATCTTGTTATTGTGCAATTGTGTGCAAGTTCAATAGAATTTTCAGGTGTATTCTGAGGAAAATGATAAAGACATAACCAATTAATTTATCCCTTTAACTTGCAACTTTCACGTGTAAGACTCTAAGTCCTATCATTCTAAGAAAAGTTTCTCATCATGAAATATGAACATGAAACACTTGTTAGAGGTGTGATGAAAGGTTGCAATTATTTTGAGGAAATTCGAGCTCAAACTACCCCCCAACTTAGGTGACATTGTCCATAATGGCATGAATAAGATATAGAAATGAAATAAAGTCATAAAAAGTAGAGGGACGGATAGATACGACCTGAGAGAGAGATATCGTCATCAAAGAAATATTGCTCCATGCTCTATGCTCCTTAGACAAAAGAAGAAAATCAATCACATTTTTTTTTGAAAAAGAGACAGGATAATTGGGTTGCCTCCCAAGAAGCGCTAAGTTTAACGTCTTCAGCCAGACATAATATAGCTCATAATGGGTCACTCAGCCTGAGAGAGTCCTCCTGCAGCATTGGAAGATTTTCAATGTAAGATTTCAAACGTTGACCATTGACAGTGAAAGTTTGACCAGTTTTAGGATCAAGAATTGTTACTGCACCATGGTCAAATATTTTAATTACCACATATGGTCCATCCCATCGAGATTTCAATTTGCCAGGGAATAATCGCAGCCTAGAGTTAAAAAGCCAGATCTTTTGGTTGATTTGAAAATTTTTTCGTGAAATGTATTTATCATGGAATGCTTTAGTCTGGGCTTTATAAATCTTAGCATTTTCATAGGCTCCATTCCTCAACTCCTCCAACTCATTTAGTTGTAGGGCCCTATGAGATCCGGCTTGGGCCAAGTCAAAATTGAACTGCTTAATAGCCCAATAGGCCCTATGCTCAAGCTCAACGGGTAGGTGACAAACTTTCCCAAAGATTAACCTATATGGAGACATGCCAATGGGAGTTTTGTATGCTGTCCGATAGGCCCAAAGAGCGTCATCTAGTCTTTCAGACCAATCCTTCCTATCGGGCCTAACAGATTTCTGCAGGATATTTTTGATCTCCCTATTGGATGTCTCCACTTGGCCACTTGTTTGGGGATGGTAGGGGGTGGCAATCTTATGAGTGATCCCATATTTTTCGAGAAGAGCTCGAAATTGGGTATGAGTGAAATGAGAACCTCCATCACTAATGATCGCCCTCGGACACCCGAACCTTGAAAATATATTCTTTCGGACAAACTTCATGACAACTTTGTGATCATTGGTTCGGGTGGCAATGGCTTCAATCCACTTAGACACATAGTCGACCGCTACAAGAATGTACTCATGTCCGAATGATGGCGGAAAGGGGCCCATAAAATCAATTCCCCAAACATCAAAGATTTCAACCACTAGAATGGGGTTAAGTGGCATCATATCTCGTTTGCTTATGTTCCCCACAGCTTGACACCTAAGACAAATCTTGCTAAATTCATAGGCATCTTTGAAGATAGTGGGTCAGAAAAATCCACTTTGTAACACTTTGGTAGCTATTTTCTTTCCCGAGAAATGTCCCCCACAAGCTAGAGTGTGACAAAAGTTCAGAACACTTTGGTGTTCCTCCTCGGGGACACACCTCCTAATTATTTGATCTGGACCAACATGGAATAATTCGGGGTCCTCCCAAAAGTAGTGCTTAACCTTTGAAAAGAATCGATCCTTCTCCTGCCTAGACCACCCTCCTGGAATCTGTCTTACCGCTAGGTAATTGACTATGTGAGCGTACCGGGGGGTTGAGTTGTGAGAGATGGAAAGAATTTGCTCATCAGGGAAGGAATCAGACATAGGAGCACTTTCAGGAATCACAATCCTAGACAAGTGATCAACAACAACATTCTCTAACCCCTTTTTGTCCTTGATCTCTAGATCAAATTCTTGTAGCAAGAGAATCCATCTAATCAAACGGGGTTTAGCATCCTTCTTGGTGAGCAGGTATTTCAATGCAGCGTGATCCGAATAAACAATGACTTTGGCCCCCAAAAGATATGAGCGAAATTTTTCTAGGGCAAATACAACAGCCAGAAGTTCTTTCTCTGTGGTGGTATAATTCAATTGAGCATCGGCGAGGGTGCGACTCGCATAATAAATTACCACAGGTTTCTTGTCAATTCTCTGGCCTAAGACAGCTCCTATGGCATAGTCAGATGCATCGCACATGATTTCAAATGGGAGCGACCAATCAGGAGACTGTAGGATTGGGGCTTGAGTGAGGGCCGCTTTAAGAGACTGAAAAGCCTCAAGACAAGACTCATCTAGTTGGAATGGAGTGTCCTTGGCTAGGAGCTTAGTGAGCGGACGAGTAATGGTAGAGAAGTTCTGAATGAATCTTCTATAAAAACCCGCATGACCAAGAAAAGAGCGGATTTGCTTGACAGACGAAGGGGCAGGAAGATTGGAAATCAGATCAACCTTAGCCTTGTCTACCTCTATTCCCTTTTCAGAAATAACATGGCCTAACACAATGCCTTCTCTTACCATAAAGTGACTTTTCTCCCAGCTTAACACAAGGTTGGATTTAATGCATCGTGCCAGCACCTTCTGTAAATTCTCCAAACAGCAATCAAATGAGTCACCGAAAATTGAGAAGTCATCCATGAAAATTTCCAAAAAATCCCCCACAATTTCAGAAAAGATTGCCATCATACACCGCTAAAAGGTGGCAGGGGCATTACAAAGCCCAAACGACATTCTTCTAAATGCAAACGTGCCATACGGACACGTGAATGTAGTCTTTTCCTGATCTTCCGGGTAGATAGCAGCCTGATTATACCCGGAGTATCCATCCAAAAAGTAAAAATATCTTTGCCCAGCCAATTTTTTCAAAATTTGATCTATAAACGGGAGAGGAAAATGATCTTTCTTTGTCATTGAGTTCAATTTTCTGTAATCAATACAGACTCTCCACCCCGTTTGTAGTCTTATCGGCACCTCTTCATCCTTCTCATTTTGAATCACGGTCAACCCGGATTTCTTTGGAACAACTTGTGTAGGACTGACCCACTTGCTATCAGAGATGGGATATATAATTCCGGCATCTAACCACTTCACCACCTCTTGCTTAACCACCTCTTTCATGTTCGGATTCAACCGGTGTTGCATCTCCCTGCTCGGTTTGGCATTGTCCTCTAAATAGATATGGTGCATACAAACATCCGGACTGATCCCCTTCAGATCTGCCACCGACCAACCTATTGCCCCCCTATGCTCCTTAAGAATAGTTAAGAGTTGGGATTCCTGAGCAGAAGTGAGATTGGAGGCAATGATGATAGGTAGAGTGTGGTTAGGTCCCAAATATGCATATTTAAGAGAGTCTGACAGAGGTTTCAATTCAAGAGTAGGCGGATGATCCAGAGATGGAAGAGTAGGTTCGGATTGTAATGGAGGAAGTGACTCCACCCTAGACCAGGGTGCAGAAGAGAGAGGAGAATCATGAAGCATTCTACCCTCTTCTAGGGTGTCCTCATTTTTATCCGGAATCACATCCTCAAAGATATCAATGACATTGCATTCATCTCATTGATCCGGATACTGAGAAGCTTTAAAAACATTCAGAGAAACTTTTTCACCTCCAAATGATATATCCATCATTCCCGTGGCACAGTTGATGTTGGCCTTAGCAGTTGCTAGAAAAGGACGTCCCAAAATAATAGGTGTGTGCTTTAAATCCTGGGACGAGGCCATATCAAGAATGAGAAAATCCACCGGGAAATAACATTCATGCACTTTAACAATGACATCCTCCAACAAACCCCTTGGTGTTTTAACCAACCTATCTGCCAATTGGAGGATGATTGAAGTGGATTTTAACTCCCCTAGATCAAACTGTTCATAGATAAGGGTGGGTAAAAGATTCACGCTAGCACCTAAGTCTAGTAATACTCGATCAAAAGTGACTCCACCTATATCACATGAGATTAAAGGGACTCCGGGGTCCTTCAATTTTTTTGGCAAATGATTCATCAAAACAGCACTCACATCCTCAGACAAGCGGATCTTTTGAGTCACCGCCCTTGGCTCCCTCTTTGGAGTACAAAGCTCTTTCAAAAACTTTGCATATGCCGGCACATGCTTAATTGCATCCAAAAGTGGAATATTGATATTCACTTGTTTAAACAATTCCACTAATTCTTCCTGTTGTACCGGTAGTTTCTTGTGAGCTTTCGGCTTTAGAGCATCGGGAAAAGGGATCTTAGGCACATATTCTTGGGGTCCTTCATCAACTTTCGCCTTCCCTTTATCCAGCTTCTTCTCTCCACCCTCTACCTTTTTCTTCTCTTGCACAATCACATGCTCCTCATCCTCACTATTACTCTCCTTGTGGGCGTCTTGGCCCGAACTACTACCCACATCCTTAGCCTGATAAGGATCATTAGGAATTTTCCCGCTCCTAAGGGTGGAGATGGCTTTGGCATTCTCAAACTGAGGACCTACAGGAGGGGGCGGCTGAGGTTGATTGGGCTGATTGGGTTGAGGAAGAATGGGAGCTCTTAGAGGGAAGCCTGGAGGTTGTTGATTGCGGGGGTTAGCAATAGGCTGACTTGGTAATTGGCCCATTTCCCTTCTCATGGTGGCTTCAGCCAATTGGCCTAATTGGGTTTCCAACTTAGAGATAGTTTGCTGGTGGGCTTGAAGGGTATGTTGGAAAGATTAACTTTGGGCTTGAATGGTTTGTTGGAAGGATTGATTTTGGGCCAGAATTAGTTGTTGTAACTGATGGAATCTATCATCAGTTTGGGAGTCCTGGTGGTGATGCAGAGGAGGTTGATAGGTTTGTTGAGAATTGGAAGACTGCCCGTAATTAGGCTGAGGAGGTTGGTATGGGGCCTGACCCTGGTTGAATCGGGGAAGTGGTTGTTGGGCTTGCGATCCTCGACCATAAGCATTTCCTTGAAATGGTGGCTGAGTTTAGAATTGGTGTTGGATGGGTGGTTTGCATGCTTGAGACGTAGAGGGGATGATGGGCTGATTTGGAGCTTGTTGATTTCTCCAATTGAAATTTGGGTGATTCCTCCAACCCGGATTATATGTGTTAGAAAATGGGTCATAGTTGGGCTTAGAGAACCCTTGGGCTACTTGGACTTGCTCCTGTATAAAAGGTGGTAACTGGGCTGTTGTTGGGTAATCGGACACATGATGGTCCGAGCTAGCACATAAAACACACACCTCATGGTGTGTTGGGTCTGGGTATGGGTTGGACGTAGATAGGATAGTGGTTTCTTGTTTGTTTTGGGCTAAGAGCTGGTCTAATTTGTGGGCTAGCATATCAACATGTTCTAACTTTTGGGCCATGATGTCCACCTTGTCTAATTTTTGATGGATGTAGCTTCAGGTTCCACACGATACATCCCGGCCCGTTTAGAGGGCCCAATGGTTCTCTCATATGAGGATAAGGAAACATGGTTGATTGAATTCTCGCTCAACATTTCAAATAAAGCATAGGCCTCATCCTCACTCTTACTCATAAAGGCCCCACCACATGATGCATCAACAATCTGCCTAACTTGATCATCTAGGCCCTCATAGAAAGCTTGCACTATTTACCATTTGGAGAGTCCATGATGTGAGCATTTTCTGAGGAGTTCCTTTAATCTCTCCCATGATTCATGTATTTGTTCATTTGGGAGTTGCGCGAATCCTGTGATTGCACGTCTCATGGTGTTGGTTCTACCGATGGGGTAAAACTTCTTAAGGAACTCATGCTGCATATCTGTCCATGTGCCAATAGGTTTCCCTAAGGTCCCTAGCCAGTATTTGGCTTTGTCCTTAAGTGAGAAAGAGAATAAGGTCAGGCGGAGAGCATCATCTGTGAAATTTTAAATTTTCACAGTGGAACAAATTTCTAGAAATTCATCCAGATGTTTATAGGGATCTTCATTGGTCTTCCCATAAAAGGATGGGAGCATCTGAATGGTGCTAGATTTGATCTCATAGTGCAAAGCAGGGACATTAGGCAGTTGGATACAAGTGGATGGCTGGTAATTCGAAGGAATGAAATATTCCTTCATCTGTTTGGGCACCCCTAATTGGTGTTGTTCAGCCATACGTTGGGTTTGATTTTGAGCTGGATTAAAAATGAATCGCTCAATCTCATTGATGGGCTTAACTAAGTCAAGGTGTTGAGATCTTCTCCCTTGCATAAACCAAGGTTAAAGATGAGAGATGAGAGAATTGTTTTATGATGATTTTTTTTATTTTTTTTTATTTTTTTTTGACTCAAATAAGGACCAAGAGAGATAAGAGAAGAATTTTTGTTGTTGTTGTTTTTGTTGTTGTTTTTTTTTTATGCAAACACAAACAAGTTGTCACACAAATTACTTAATGCCCTAGATGTGACCTAAACCTACAAATTGAGTTTCACAAAATGGCTAAAGTGAAATTTAAGTTCACCTTCAATATTTTCACCGGCCAGGTAAGGGGTGGGGTAGTGGGAGGTTCCCCCTACTTTCGTAGGAACCTAATTATGTCAAACCACTAGCCCGCTTAAGGCGTTTGCCGTCCGACCGTCTTGCCTTAGGCACCGATTTTCATAAGAGGGTAAGCCCAAATAACACAAGAACCATAGTGTGAACCTATGGCCAACGTCTACTGAATTTTATTTAAGGTCTTGGTGATGCAAAGATGCAAGGGAATTGTAGTTTGTGGGCTAAGGAAGGGTGATGAAATCCCCACCTTATCTTGCTTATGGGTGTTGCCCTTAAGATACTTTGAAATAATATGCAACAAAGTAAGTTCAAACAAGGGGTTCTATGCAAGCATGGAAGTGCATGAGCATGCTATTAGAAAAGTTAGAGTACTCACCTTGTCTCCCGCAATCTTCAACAATGTAATTAACAACAATTAAGCAACAAGAAGAAAATAAATACTATCCTAAATGATGCATGACCTAAAACATGGAAGTGTGATTTCTACTCTTGGAATGACGATTTTTATCGAGTTCAAGTGAAGAGTTTTTTTTTTGTGAACCTATCTAACCACAATATGCAAGAATATTAAGGAAATGACACAAAATAAGAGGAATAAGTTTGAAGACTTACTTGATGCGCAATCCCTCGTTCTCCTTTTTTTTTGGTTTTTGAAATGAAATGACAAAAAAGACTAAGGAAAAGGGAGGAGAGCTTACCTCTTAACTGCTCTTTTTTTTTCTTTCTTCTTTTTTTGATTTTTTAACTTCAATTCTTGAAGTGCGTTCCCTCGTTCTTTTTTTTTTCACCTGAGATATAAGAAAAAGAAAGAGATATTAGTACACTTATAAACACAAGGAAAACAAAGTTCTTAAACCAAAAATCATCATTCCTCCCCGGCAACGGCGCCAAAAATTAATAACGCGAAAGTTCGTCGTTTAAAACACGCGTATAACAATCTTAAAACCGAACTCGCACAAAATGATCAAAAGAGAACGTAGTAGTATGGCAAGCACGGGTCGAATCCACAGGGAAGAAGATATTTTTAGAGTTAAAAACCTTGTAACCTTTTAGAAAATGTTTGTGATTTTTTTGTAGCTTGAAGAGAATGATTAAACAAAGAATGATTCCAACAATTAATTCAAAATGCCTATGATTATGAGTCTATGCCATGGGAAATAATTGCATAACATTGAGAAGAAGAGGTAGAAAAAGTAGGAAGAGAGGGAAGATGAACAAACTCTAGACTAAATGAACACTTCTTTCATTAACATAAAGAAATGATTACATGAAGTGCAAGACGAGCTTACAATAAAGATGTGACGAGATTACAATAAAGTAAAATGAAACTAAAGCAATAGCAACAAGAGGAGCCTGAGATGTGAAGATGGTAGCTGCAATGGTGATGACGGCGCCGTCCTCTCTTGGCCTTGGATCACGAACCACCTTACGGAAGATGTCGTCTACACCGGGAGGAAGTCGCCTTTGTCGTTGAAGAAGGGAGAACTCGGAGGCCTAAAGTTGGGAGAGAAATTGCCAAAAGAAGAACACCCTTTCTCCTCCTTGTCATGGGCTATTTATAGGGAAAGTTGGGTAGATGGAGGGCGAAGATTGTATCAAAAGGAGATGGATGGCTGAGATTTAAGTAGAATATGATGCATGGGGAAGAGAAAAAGTAGGTGGGCACCCCCTTTCTTGGACTTTAGGCACCCCATTTCCCAAGGCTCATCATGTCTCTCCTTTAATTCAAACTTTGAATGTCCTTTTCCTCCTTTTCAAACTTAAACTTTGAATTCCTCCTTTTCAAACTTTGAATTCAAAATTTTGAACTTTATTTTCCCTCCAACCAAAATGTTTTGAATTCTTTATTTGACTTGGTCAAAGTTGTGATGACAGTTTTGCCCCTGGCTTCTTTTGCAATTACCTTCGGTGTCCTGCACACACATAATTACAATCTACTCCATAAAAATTACCATAATGTGCACATAAATCTCAAATGCTCATAGTTATGTAATGGAGAATTAATGCTCATGACCCTCAACTTTAATTTATCAAATAATATCACCAAATTAATCAATTTACGTGAAAGCTCTAATTTAAATGCGGAGTTGAGGTTAACTATGAAATATGCATAATTACCTAATTATATACACATAAAATGGTGTACATGCAATGAATTATTATAGAAAATAGACACTTATCAGTTAGCGGCTTAAATGCTAACCATTTTCCCCCTCTTCAGCGCATTCTCCATCATATGCTTACCACAATCTTGCTTCCCAAGGCTGGGGGACGAGAGAAGGCCACCGATCAGCAAATGTTTCTGTTATATGGTCTGCTGCAAGAAGAGCCCATTAATTTTCCCTCAGTCATTCTTGATCACATCATTAGTTGTACCCATCACCGCAGTAGAACTCTCCGTTATGCAGCCGCATTAACTGCTATCTTTCGTGCGGTCAATATTCCACTCAACGATGAGCCTTGTCAAACACTCCGGGAAGCTGACATTTATACTGTTAACTCGGTTTGTAAGAACATGGGTTATGTTCGGGATGCTCAAGGATGCCTTGTTCGTACACTCAAAGCTGTGCCAGACAAAGATCCCGAAGATGTTTTGGATGATGAAGAGGGAGAAGCTCAGCATGAAGAAGGCGGCACTTCTGGAACTCATGCAGCCTCCACGGACTTATCTGGTTTTTGACTTTCGATGGAGACTATGGGTGGTGAGGTGGGTCACCTCAGGGAGACGGTGGATATTCTTACTCAGGATGTGGCGGAATTGAAGCTTCATCACACCACGTATCTTCAGGAATTTCAGACTATCAATACCTCTCTTGATGCTTTAAAGTCTGCCATAGATGCTCAAACCGCTCAGTTCACTACCATAGTTGATTACATTCACCGTCCACCTACTCCACCCTCCTCCGGATCGAAATGAATCCTGTAATGCATGTCGGCTATGCTACTTGTACCCCGGTTCCCCCTTATTTTTGTTGATGTCAAAGGGGGAGACATATGAATTCTATGTTGCTACTAATATGTTGCTTATTATGCTTATTATGCGTGTTTTGCATGCTTGCATGCTTGCTTGTTTCCAATGCATTTAGTTTGCATTCAAGTCTTTACATCTAGTACTAGAGTCTTGTTTAGTTATATTCATAGCATGGCATGCTTAGCTGTGATGTCCAGGTGTTTGTTGGTTCAACGCTCTTCAAATGAAATTGCTACTTATGGCTGTGAAATCATTTTGTTGTTGTTGCCATTCAGTTCAACAAAATATGAAAGCTTGTGGTTCAATGCAGGTCAATTTCTTAAAAAGGTTATCTTGGTTACTTGTTACATTGCCACTTGAATTGTACCTTGATCCTTTCATCACGTTCATGCTGATCAATTTCATCTCTTGAACAGTAGCACATAGCATTTTTTGTCATCATCAAAAAGGGGGAGATTGTTGCTCCCAAGTCTATGATGTGTGGCTTCAAGAGTTTTGATGATGTCAAATGAGATATTGCTAAATGGCTTATTGTTTCAATGTGATTGTCTCTTTGAACTTCATGGGTTATGAAATTGGAATGTATTGATTCTTTGTTGGTTTGAGATTAGAAATCCTACGTTACCGTGTATTGAACTGTTGACATCTTTGTCATATGGATTGGGTATAATCTCAAACTCCTTGGACTTGCTGATTCATGGCAAACTTATTGGAGTCTTGCTACACTCTTTTGTAACACTTGTCAATGGCTTTTGGTAACCCATGGTGTGAGAAAAATAATGCTATTTTGTGTAAGTCTTTCACAAGGCTCGAATCAATAAATATATGCACTCAGGGATATGTGCTGACCTGTGCATAAACTCCTTATGGATGGTCAGTGGAGTCCATAGATATATGTCTTTCCATTTGATAGGTAAGTGATGCAGGACAGGACTGAAATGGGCTAAGACCTACGAATGCAACAAGTGCGGCCAGCACTCGCACGCCAAAGATAAGCCGGGCGGCTGACCTCCGTGCCGTTCCTCCGGGTGGAGGCGTCTCTCAACAAGAAATCCAAGCCCACAGCCGTCCCTATGAGGGAAGCGTAGGGATCTCAGCGACTAAGGAGCCGCCGTGCGCCTATGGGAATCTAGTCGGAGCTCGGCGCTCGACTAGGGCCACGGAATGGGTGCTCTCAACTCTCAACCACGCGGTGACTAGCAAAAGAGCTAGGATCCTATACGCACTCACGCTGCATGCTAGAGAGTATACTAGTAGAGCAAAATGCCAACGGTGAGGAGTATTGCACGTACCTCCACGCCTAGGCGTGGGGAAGGAACCCCGGCCGAGACCAACAACCCCGGTACACGAAGACGAGCAATAGTACAATCTCAATCACAAATGCCCACTCCTCGCAGGGAGATAACAGGCTACACAAGGAGATCCGGGGCTGTCGATGCATGGGTTGACGGGCAGCACTCGGTGAAGGGCTGGCCGCGAGGAGGTCCCGTGCGGGGGTCGGCAGGTTCGCAGCACTGCGTGACTCGGCGGTGGAAGCTCCCACGACCTGATCCGACGTCTGATTGAAGCGCCGTCAGCGATGGCGCGCATCTAGGTCACGGGAGGAAGCCTCGGTCAAAGGGCGCGCGCCGATCCCGTCCGTGGAAGCCGGGGGCGCACCTGCAAGTCGTGACTGGATTCTGCTCCCAGAACTGCGTGCTCGAGCGGGAAAAATAATGAGAAATGGATCCGGAGGGCGAACGGGGCTCCGCTTGCTGGAGGACGGAGAGGACGCAGAGCAGCAGGTCCCGCCCAAAGGGCTCGATCAGATCTGGTCGTGGCTGAGAGCAGCAGGCTCTGAAGTCCGCTGGTGGTTCTGGCGCCGGTTGGGCAGGGCAGACCTGCGTGACTTCACGGGAACGGATGGCACGAGCAGCTCGGACGTCGGAACGACGCGAGGTCGGCGGCGTTGGACAGAGGACGGGGAGAGGTACGATCGGTGAAGATCCCGCGCCCAAACTCGTAGACGTCCGTCCTGTGGGATTTTTGTAATGGGGCGAACAGAACCAGGCCCGCAGGGAGAGGGGTCCTGCGCGCGCTCACGAGAAAAAATGCCACGGGCGGTGCCGATCTCTGAATGAGGCGAGACCACCTCGCACGCGTCGGCGACTCGTAGCAGAACCACACAAAAATGGGCTGGTCAACCAAGATCCTCACGAACAGGGGTGGTCGTCGCTGCTCTTGGAGGAGAAATCTGGGCGCACCGAACTAGAACTTGAGAAGGGATAGTAGAGAAAGGGGCCCTCGGCGTCGCACCGAGGGTTGGGGAGTCACACCCCGAGCTTGCTCCCGTCGCAGGAGCAAGGAGGAACAGAGGAGGGGGCGCAGCCACCTTCAGCAAATTCTTTCAATTCTATTCAATAATTCCAAAAGAAAAAGATACAAGCTTTTATATCGGGGGGGGGGGGGGGAAGCTAGGGTTTCTCCTTGCCACATGGGAGGGGGGGGGCGCAACTGGAAGGGGGGGTGCGACCCAACCCTTCCCCATTCAGGGGGGGGTGCGGCCATCCCTCCTCCAATCAAGGAGGGGATCAAGGGGGGGGGATGCCCAAGGGGGGCAAGGGGTGATGGAATGTGGAAAGGGGGAGGGCGCCCAAAAAGGAAAGAGGAGGGCCAAGGGGGGGGAAGGTGGCGCATCCACCCTGAATGAGGGATGCGCCCTCCTCCCTAAACCCTAACCCTAACCCTAATCCAATCAACTATGGGCCAAGCCCAAGCCCAATAATAAAAGCAGATAGCCCACTATTCCATACACATAGTCTGATAACATAAAGAACTAGATAACGTGTCCACGCAGGGACTAAACCTAGGCCCAACATGGCCTCAAATGAGAATGGAGATCCACTAGTAGATGCCGTAGTCGCCTAGCCAAAGAGATGCTGGCGTGCTCCGTGTGCTCCGTCGAGTGATGCGGCGCGTGTCCTCACCAATTCTCCCCGGGTGGGAAGAACTCGACCCCGTCGAGTAAGGGTCACGGTCGCTCAGGTAGCGCTCCAGCAGGTCCGGGTCGATCCTCTCCAGCTCTCCACGTGTGATCCAGGCGTCGTCTGTCGCAGGGCGCCCTCTCCAACGCACTAGGAAGCGTTGGTATGCTCCACTCCTGGTCGTGGTCACCTGCTCATCCAGTATACAATCTATATGCTCGCGTGTCTGTAATGGGGCTGGAAGAGGTGGACGCTCAGAAGGTGTAATACTCTCAACAGGAGGGGAAGGCCCAAAAAGCTCACTGGGAATCACCGCGGGATCCCGATATGCCACCAGATCTGAGACATTGAACGTCGAATAGATCCCATAGTCGTCTGGCAGCTCAATCTCATACGCATTCGACCCGATTCGCTTCAAGACTCGAAAGGGTCCAGCACCGCGGGCCTGGAGTTTCTTCACGGCCCCCGAAGGAAACCGTTCAGGTCTGACCCTGATCATGACGTACTCTCCCTCTCGGAACTCACGGGTGCGTCGATGCGCATCAGCTAACTCCTTATAACGTGCGTTGCTGGCCTCTATATGACGACGTACATGCTCATGCAACTGCCTAATATGCTCTGCAAAGGACTCAGCTGACTCAGAAACACGGGCCTGGATGGGAGATGGAACCAAGTCTATCGGCTTCCTAGGTCTACGACCAGTAACAATCTCAAAGGGACTCAGACCTGTAGACCTATTGACCGAGTCATTATATGCAAACTCTGCTAGAGGTAGAACCAAGTCCCAATCCCCGACACGGTCACGCACTAAGCACCTAAGAAGATCCCCTAGACTCCTATTGACTACCTCCGTCTGACCATCGGTCTGGGGGTGATAGGCGGTCGAGAACTTCAACTGGGTGCCCATCATGTGCCATAGGGTTTTCCAGAAATAGCTGGTAAAGCGCACATCCCTATCAGACACTATAGTACGTGGAAGCCCAAACCTGGAGACACAGTGAGTAAAGAACAGACGGGCAACTCTAGAGGCGTCTGAAGTCTTGGAACAGGGAATGAACAAAGCCATCTTAGAGAACCTGTCTACCACCACAAAAATGGAGTCATGCCGACGGAGGGTACGAGGCAATCCTAACACGAAGTCCATGCTAATGTCCTGCCATGGACTATCCGGGACAGGGAGGGGAGTATAAAGGCCAGTGTTCTGCTTCCTCTGCTTGGCCATAGCGCAAGTGCGGCACTGAGCCACGATGCGAGCAACATCCCTCTTCAAACTAGGCCAATAGAACCTATGCTCAACGGCCTCAATGGTCTTGTTCCGGCCGAAATGGCCAGCAAGACCCCCAGCATGCAACTCCCAAGTGAGAAAATCACGAACAGATGTCCGTGGGATGCACAACCTACCACCCTGGAATAAATAACCCTCCTGAAGGACAAACTCACTATAGTCACGGGAGGGGCCCGACTGAAGGGCAGCATGGATCGGAGCGAAGTCCGGGCAATCGACATAAGCCTCTTTCAGCCTCTCCAATCCTACCACCTCTACTCCCATGGTGGACAACATCATCATCCGCCGACTCAGTGCGTCGGCCACCTTGTTCTCGGCCCCTGCCTTGTGCCTAAGCACAAAGGTATACTCCTGAAGGTACTCCACCCACCGACTATGACGCGCATTCAGCTTCTTCTGGGTATGGAGAAACCTCAAAGCCTCGTGATCAGAAAAGAGCACAAACTCCTGGTGTAGGAGATAGTGCCGCCAATATCTCAATGCCTGGACGACTGCATAAAACTCCTTGTCATACGTGGAATACCGCAGCTTGGCATCGTTCAGCTTCTCGCTGAAAAAGGCAATGGGATGAGACTCCTGACTCAAGACTCCCCCTATACCCACTCCAGAAGCGTCACAGGTGACCTCAAACACCTTAGAAAAATCAGGTAAGGTAAGAACAGGTGCCTGGGTCATGCGCTCCTTGATGCTCTGAAAGGCCGTGGCTGCCGCCTTAGTCCATGTGAATGCCCCCTTCCTAATGCAATCCGTGATCGGGGCAGTGATGGAACTGAAGCCACGAATGAAGCGACGATAGAACGTCGCTAGGCCATGGAAGCTCCGAACATCATGGAGGGTGCGGGGCTCCGGCCATTCCTGAATGGCACGTATCTTCTCCGGATCAGCGGAGACCCCATCGCGAGACACTATGAACCCAAGGAAGGAAACCTGATCGGTCATGAAAGCACACTTCTTCGGGTTGGCAAATAAGCTCTCTCGCCTCAGAACAATGCAGACCTGCCTGAGGTGGTCTAAGTGGTGCTCCCTAGTGCGGCTATAAATAAGGATGTCATCGAAGTAGACGACCAAAAAGACCCCTATCATAGGGCGCAAGACCTGGGTCATCAACCGCATGAATGTACTAGGGGCATTAGATAGCCCAAAAGGCATCACTAACCACTCATACAGACCATCCTTGGTCTTGAATGCAGTCTTCCACTCATCCCCAGGTCTGATCCTAACCTGGTGATAGCCACTTCGAAGATCAATTTTAGAAAAAATAGTGGCTCCCGACATCATATCTAGCAAATCATCCAGTCGGGGAATAGGAAAACGATATTTCACCGTGATCTTATTGATCGCACGGCTATCGATGCACATCCTCCATGTGCCATCTTTCTTCGGGGCTAGCAAAGCGGGGACAGCGCAAGGGCTTTTGCTGTCCCTGAGGGATCCCCTACTCATCAACTCCTCGACCTGCCTCTGCAACTCGGCATGGTCCGCGGGGCTCATCCTATAGTGAGGGAGGTTAGGCAATGAAGAACCCGGGACAAGGTCGATCTCATGCTAGATGTCACGCATGGGTGGAAGGCCTCCAGGGAGGTCCTCCGGAAAGATATCAGAAAACTCGCGTAAAATCGCAGCCAACTCGGGGTTTAGCTCACCCTCGGACTCAGAGATGACATCACTCACCTCTCGAACAACAACAGCAAAGAGGGGACTACCACTAGTGAACTCTCTCTCCATCTCACGGGGACTAATCACCATCAACCTCCTAGTGGAAGGCTCCCCTAGGGTGAGGGTAGTGGAGGTGGCAGTAGCAGGCACCAAGGGTGGGGTAGGAGGGTCGGCCTTCCCCTGACGAGGGGTGTTCGTGGCACTGGGGCCGGCTGGCCCGCGAACGGCAGGCTCCCTAGGCTGGGTGGGGTGAAGAGTGATCCTATGGCCAGCATGGTCGAAGATGCAAGTGTTCGACCGACCATGGAGGGTGGCATCCCTATCGAAGAGCCAAGGCCTACCTAGAATAATACTACCCACCTCCATAGGTAGCACGTCACACCAAATCTCATCCTGGTAGGTCTGAAACTGCAATGGCACTAGACAACGAAGCCTAACCGGGATAGAGGTAGAATCTACCCAGGATACCCGATATGGAGCAGGGTGGTCCACCGGTGTCAACCCAAGACGAGTAACCGTACCGGTGGATATAGCATTAATGCAGCTCCCACTGTCAATGATCACCTTGCAGGCTTTCCCCCCAAGCCTACAAAAGGTGTGAAAGATGGTGGTACGACGCCAGTCGTCACTCACCTGGGGCTGGGTAAGGATACACCGGACTACCCCTAACTGCGCATCGCCCTGATACTGAATACTAGGGTCACCGTCCTGCTCTCCCTCCAGTAACTCATCGAAGAACTCCTCTGCCAACTCCTGGTCGGCCTCATAACTGACTGGCAGAAGCTCAGCCGTGGGATCAGTGGGTGAGGGGTCCGTCACTACAAGCGACTCTCTAGTGGGGCATTTGTTCGCATAATGGCCGACTCCACCACACCTATAACAATTGTTACGCGCCCCTGTGCTAGGAGATGCTCCACCAATCATCGGCCCTTTCCCCTTGTCATCATGACGGGCCGGGGGTGGTGGTAGCTGGGGTCGGGTAGGGAACGCGGGAGGCTGAGGGCGTGAGGTGGGGTAAGGTGGCTGCTGGCGAGGGGGAGGGAGAGTGTCCCTCGGCAAGGGAAGGCGAGGCCTAGGAACAGTGGGGTCCTGGCGAGGTGGTTCCGAGGGCCGAGCCGCCGGAAACCGACTGTAGGAACTGGGAGTGGTGCTTGGGTCGAACCCCCGCTGACTGGTGGTCCCCTGACGCTGAGTAGGAGTGAACTCCGCCTCAAACTGCTCTAGCTCCATAGCGACCTGGTACGCGACCTCTAAGGTGGTCACATTACGGCGAAATAACTCATACTGGTAATGGGGCCGTAGACCACGACGGAAACGAGAGACGGGCATGGCGCTCTCCTCTGTGACTCCGCATCGCAAGAAATACTCATCAAACTTTGCGATGTACTCGGACACGGTCCGATCTCCCTGGGTGAGGCTCTGCCATTTGTCAATGAGCCTCTGGCGATAAGTGGCGGGGAGATACTTTTCTCGGAGTTTGACTTTCATCTCACCCCAAGACTCGATATGGGGGTCCTGACGCTGGAATATCAGACTCTCCACGTTCCTCCAATACGTCTGTGCTCGTCCCAGTAACTTCATTTTGGCAAACTTAACTTGCCGGTGGTCAGACATATCGACCCACTCAAAATACCGGTCCATGCTAGACTCCCAATCTAGGTAGATCTTCGGGTCCAGAGACCCGTCAAAAGTGGGAGAGTCCACACGAACGGTCCTAAGGGCCCGATCGTCCTCGTCATCCCTATGTGGTCGGTGACCACGGTGGCGTCGGCCATTCCCCTCATATTCATTTTCGGATCCGTAATCCTCAAAGTCGGGGACTCGTGGCCGTCGCTCCTCAGCCCGATATGGTGGGGCCTGGGCAGCCGCCGCCTGAGGGGCACGATCAACTCTAGGGGGGTCCTGATGGGGTACTTCCTCTACCCTCCCTATCCGCCCAAGCAGACCCTGGATGGATCGGTCAGAAACCTCAGCGCGGTCCTCTATGGCCTTGAGTCGGCCCTCCAGACGGTTGGTCAGGTCCTTAGTGGCTTGTTCAGAACTAGCCAAGCGCTCCATGATCTCGGCCATGAAATCCTCTAGAGAAGGGCCTCCTTGGGTGTTACCACGTGGGTCACCCATGGTGTCCGGGCGATGGTAATGGGTACCACCCCGAGTGGGCATGCAAAGGGACCTAAATGGAGACTCACTAAGACCTATATGGGTGGACACATGCTGAATGGAATGCAAGACTCAACCCTAGACGCAAACCTATATGCTCTGATACCACTTTGATGCGGGACAGGACTGAAATGGGCTAAGACCTACGAATGCAACAAGTGCGGCCAGCACTCGCACGCCAAAGGTAAGCCGGGCGGCTGACCTCCGTGCCGTTCCTCCGGGTGGAGGCGTCTCTTAACAAGAAATCCAAGCCCACAGCCGTCCCTATGAGGGAAGCGTAGGGATCTCAGCGACTAAGGAGCCGCCGTGCGCCTATGGGAATCTAGTCCGAGCTCGGCGCTCGACTAGGGCCACGGAATGGGTGCTCTCAACACTCAACCACGCGGTGACTAGCAAAAGAGCTAAGATCCTATACGCACTCACGCTGCATGCTAGAGAGTATACTAGTAGAGCAAAATGCCAACGGTGAGGAGTATTGCACGTACCTCCACGCCTAGGCGTGGGGAAGGAACCCCGGCCGAGACCAACAACCCCGGTACACGAAGACGAGCAATAGTACAATCTCAATCACAAATGCCCACTCCTCGCAGGGAGATAACAGGCTACACAAGGAGATCCGGGGCTGTCGATGCACGGGTTGACGGGCAGCACTCGATGAAGGGCTGGCCGCGAGGAGGTCCCGTGCGGGGGTCGGCAGGTTCGCAGCACTGCGTGACTCGGCGGTGGAAGCTCCCACGACCTGATCCGATGTCCGATTGAAGCGCCGTCAGCGATAGCGCGCAGCTAGGTCACGGGAGGAAGCCTCGGTCAAAGGGCGCGTGCCGATCCCGTCAGTGGAAGCCGGGGGCGCACCTGCAAGTCGTGACTGGATTCTGCTCCCAGAACTGCGTGCTCGAGCGGGAAAAATAATAAGAAATGGATCCGGAGGGCGAACGGGGCTCCGCTTGCTGGAGGACGGAGAGGACGCAGAGCAGCAGGTCCCGCCCAAAGGGCTCGATCAGATCTGGTTGTGGCTGAGAGCAGCAGGCTCTGAAGTCCGCTGGTGGTTCTGGCGCCGGTTGGGCAGGGCAGACCTACGTGACTTCACGGGAACGGATGGCACGAGCAGCTCGGACGTCGGAACGACGCGAGGTCGGCGGCGTTGGACAGAGGACGGGGAGAGGTACGATCGGTGAAGATCCCGCGCCCAAACTCGTAGACGTCCGTCCTGTGGGATTTTTGTAATGGGGCGAACAGAACTAGGCCCGCAGGGAGAGGGGTCCTGCGCGCGCTCACGAGAAAAAATGCCACGGGCGGTGCCGATCTCTGAATGAGGCGAGACCACCTCGCACGCGTCGGCGACTCGTAGAAGAACCACACAAAAATGAGCTGGTCGACCAAGATCCTCACGAACAGGGGTGGTCGTCGCTGCTCTTGGAGGAGAAATCTGGGCGCACCGAACTAGAACTTGAGAAGGGATAGTAGAGAAAGGGGCCCTCGGCGTCGCACCGAGGGTTGGGGAGTCACACCCCGAGCTTGCTCCCGTCGCAGGAGCAAGGAGGAACAGAGGAGGGGGCGCAGCCACCTTCAGCAAATTCTTTCAATTCTATTCAATAATTCCAAAAGAAAAAGATACAAGCTTTTATATCGGGGGGGGGGGGGGGGAAGCTAGGGTTTCTCCTTGCCACATGGGAGGGGGGGGGCGCAACTGGAAGGGGGGGTGCGACCCAACCCTTCCCCATTTAGGGGGGGGTGCGGCCATCCCTCCTCCAATCAAGGAGGGGATCAAGGGGGGGGGATGCCCAAGGGGGGCAAGGGGTGATGGAATGTGGAAAGGGGGAGGGCGCCCAAAAAGGAAAGAGGAGGGCCAAGGGGGGGGAAGGTGGCGCATCCACCCTGAATGAGGGATGCGCCCTCCTCCCTAAACCCTAACCCTAACCCTAATCCAATCAACTATGGGCCAAGCCCAAGCCCAATAATAAAAGCAGATAGCCCACTATTCCATACACATAGTCTGATAACATAAAGAACTAGATAACGTGTCCACGCAGGGACTAAACCTAGGCCCAACATGGCCTCAAATGAGAATGGAGATACACTAGTAGATGCCGTAGTCGCCTAGCCAAAGAGATGCTGGCGTGCTCCGTGTGCTCCGTCGAGTGATGCGGCGCGTGTCCTCACCAGTAAGATCATGGTAAAAGTCATAAGGGTAAGCTTCATTTATCATTCACAGATTCATGACTTAATGAGAAATGCATGAGTGGATTTGTTCTATGAATGCCAATACAAATTTAACCTTCTTGAGGTGTTCTTGCAGGTAAGAAGGACTTCTAATACCCAACTCAAAATGGCAAAACCCGGTGAGGTTGTTCGGTTATATTTCTAGTTCATCGGACGTTTTTGAGTTCACATTTGCTTGGTGTCGACACCTGGTGTCGACACCAGTTTCTCTATGTTTTGCCATTTTATTTTTTCTTCTGTCAGAAGCCTGGTGTCGACACCCATTTGTTTTTGAACTGGCCGGCAGTTTTCTGCTATAGGCCATGTCCTGGTGTCGACACCAGGTGTCGACACCAGGTGTCGACACCATCCTCTGGCCAACAGGTTTCTACTATAGGCCATGTTCTGGTGTCGACACCAACTGTGGGTTTCTTTGGCCGGCTATTTTCTGCTTTGGGCCTGGCCTTGGTGTCGACACCTAGTGTCGACACCACTGTGCAGCCACGATTTTGGACTTTCACGTCCACGGCCATTTTGTCAAACCAGTCCGGTCCCTCAGCCACAAATCACTCCTAGATTCGTGGATCTGGTCCCTAAGGCGTCCCTTGACCGATCTGGAAGCAATAAAACCGTCTCATTGGGTCACAAACCCTAATCAAGAAGTGAGATATGAAATTTGTGTATGCTTTCTAACCCTTGTGAGTGCAGGTCGCAGGCAGCAGCTCCAGAGCTTCTTCCACACCGTTCTGAGCATGAATATGAAGGGAAGAGTGAAGTTTCAAGTCCCCAAACGTTCCTCTGCTGCAAGCTGCATAGAAATCCAAGATACAACAAGTGTCCGTGCAAGAATCGATCATCCTCTTTCAAGAACGGTCTTCATCCTACAAAGGAGTTCAAGTACCTTCGAAGAAGAGAAAGTGGGAGCTCTAATCACTGTAAATCTTCTCTATTCTAATCTTCTCAAATCTCTGCTGTTTGAGCTTGAATATCTATTGTAATCTTTGAACTTAAAGAACCGCATTTATGTGTGTGTGTGCTCGTGATCTTTGATACGAGCATGTGTGTGTGTGTGTGGTGGCCAAGATAGGATGCCATGTGTGTGTTGGCTGTTGTTACAGCATGTGTGTTGGCTGTTGTTACAGCATGTGTGTGGCTCACCTCATAGTGGAGCATTAATCCTCACGTGTGAGGGGTGGACGTAGGGGACACGTTTGTGTACCCCACCCACCTAAAAATCCTGTGCCTCCTTTGTGGTTTGTTCTTCGTGCTTTATAACGACTGGGCCTCACGTGCAACTGAGTGGTCTCAATCTCTGTCATAGCATTCATACCTTTACTTACGTGTACTCGCGAGAGAGATCTTGTTCCGGTAAGGTTGAGTGTTTGCTTAACTAGATCTCCTTCTATTTTGTGGTTTTCATTCCTACTAGCATTTAAGTTAGTAATTAATTTTTATTGGCCAATCAATTATCCCCTCCCCTCTTGATTGCCACCCTCCGGGACACAACACAACCCCAGAAGCATCGCAAGAGACCTCAAACACCTTCGTGAAGTCAAGAAGTCTAAGAATAGGTGCCTGAGTCATGCGCTCTTTAAGGAGCGCAAATGCAACTGAGGCAGCCTTCGTCCATTCAAACGTCCCCTTTCGGATGCAATCAGTGATAGGGTCGTGATGGAACTAAAGCCTCGAATAAAATGGTGATAGAAGGTCGCCAGTCCGTGAAAGCTACGGACATCATGAAGAGTACGAGGCTCGGGCCACTCCACTATGGCCCTTACCTTCGCAGGGTCGGCGGAGACTCCCTTGCTAGACATAATAAACCCTAAGAAAGTGATATGACTAGTCATGAAAGCACATTTCGTGGGGTTGGCATAAAGACTCTCTCTCCGTAAGATAAGATAGACCTACCGTAGATGGTCTAAGTGGGCCTCCCGGGTGCGGCTATAGATGAGAATGTCATCGAAATAAACTACCACAAAGAGCCCAATCAATGGTCAAAGGACCTGGGTCATCAGCCGCATAAAGGTGCTAGGAGCATTGGTCAACCCAAAGGACATGACCAGCCACTCATAAAGACCATCTTTGGTCTTAAAGGTCGTCTTCCACTCATCACCGGGCCTGATCCGCACTTGGTGATAGCCACTCTTTAGAACGATCTTAGAAAACACAGTGGCTCCCGCGATCATATCAAGCATGTCATCTAAGTGGGGGAATGAGAAACCTATACTTCATCGTGCTCTTATTGATTGCACGGCTATCGACACACAATCTCCTAGTACCATCCTTCTTAGGAGCAAGCAATGCAGGGATGACACATGGACTCATATGCTCACGGAGAGATCCCCTCGTCATCAACTACTCAACCTGACGCTGAAGCTCAGCGTGATCAGCGGGGCTCATCCTATAATGTGGCAAGTTGGGCAATGAGGACCCCGGAATCAGGTCAATAGCATGCTGAATGTCCCGCATGGATGGAAGACCCTCGGGTAAATCATTGGGAAATACATCAGCAAACTCCCAAAGGACATCAGCAACATTAGATGGGAGGTCACTCTCCGACTGTAATATCCCGGACCTTTCGGATCCTTCTTCGTGGGTCCCGGATATGGTTTTCGGAGTGTCCGGCTCCGTTATGTCCAAAATTTCGTTTCGGACATCTTTCGTCTTCGGATCGGCGCGATCCGGAGTCGTTTCGGAGGCCCGGAGGTGTTCCGCGGCTTTTCCGCGTGTGTTTTCCGATTCCCGGTGTGTGTTTCGGCTTTTTCTTCGGAAGCTCGCTACAGGCGAACCGGGCGGTTCACCCGGGCACGAGTGGTACCGCTGCGATCGGTGCGTTTCGAGGATTCCGGAAATGTATTTTTCTATTTTTTGGTATTTTTTCAAAAATTCGGATTTTCTATAAAGCCCTAATTCCTTTTCTTTTTCTTTTCTCTTTTCTCTTTCTTCTTCTTCTTCTTCCTCCGTTTCTTCCCACCGTGACACCCTCCACTCTCTCCCTCTCTCCCATTCGGGCGCGGCGAACCCCTCTCCGGCTACGGACGGTGGCGGGGTGACGGCGCGGACGTGTGGGCGGCGGCGAGGCGAGCTCGTGGGCGTGCGGCGTGCGTGGGAAGCGTGGGGAGTTCGTGAAGCTTAAAGCGTTCTTCGCGATCCGTGGTTGATTCGGCGGAGCATTCGCTCCATTGAGGTAGGGTGACGTTCCTTAGCCTCATGCTGATCTTTTCCGCGATTTATAGGCCGCGGGGAGGCCGAGAGGGGATCGTTTGAGCGTTTTTGGGTTTTTCCATGATTTGGGGAGAGCTCGCCCGATCTATGGATTTGATGCATGATTTCGTGTTTTGATGGCCTAGAATCATGCTAGGGGTCCCCAGGGGTCTTCCCCCTTGATTTCCCCCTCTCCTATGGAGGCATGGGGGCGTGGTTAGAATTTTTGGGCGTTTCTACCGTTTTCGGCCGCGGACTGAGAACGCGCTATACTCCAGTAGCGCGTTCTTGGAGGTCGCGCTGCCCCGACCGAGCGCGTTCATCGGAGAGGATGAACAGGAGGCAGTTCCTGTCGCACTACGGGGTCCTAGCGCGATCAGCCTTGTCGCGCTAGGCATCCCTAGCGCGACATGCCTTGTCGCGCTAGCCGTCCCTAGCGCGACATTCCTTGTCGCGCTAGGAGGCCCTAGCGCGATGTCCCGTGTCGCGCTAGGTATCTCTAGCACGATCTGGCTGTTGTTGGGTGTTCCCCTTGGGCCGTGTGTGCGTCCCGGGCACCCCGTGGAGTTCCGTGACCGTGTTTTTGGTATCCGGAGGTTCCGTTTGCCTTGGTCATGCGTTTGGCCGTGGGCGGTGAGTCTGTTTCTTTCCCGACCGTGGTCACCGTGCGACGGTGATGGTACGTGGGACAGCCCCCATACTTCGTCAGGTTCGGACGTCGTTTTCCGTTGACTTGAGAGTCTACTCCTTTGTGACCCTCCACTAGTCATAGCCTGCTAGTACGCGTGTGCTAGTTGCACCAGGGAGTGGTGTACGGGCTTACCCTGAGGAGGGTTTTAGACTGGTTACCGTCGGGCCCCTCGTCACATCAGAGTCCAGTGCCAGGGGAAAACCGGTCAGAGGGCCAGACCTAGGACGCGTGGTCTGTGTGTGCACACGTGGTTGGGGACTGTGGACGCACGTCGACGGGCGTGACCCCAGCTAGTCACTTGTTGTGAGTTACTTGTACGGTGTTTGCGCCTCGGGTTGGACCTACCACGTCAGGCGGTTCACCTGCGGTGCGGTGTAAGACGTCAGGGGACGCTACCGGCTGTGCTTCTAGTGGGTGGTACTCCTGTCGAGTACGGAGTGGCAGACTGTCAGTCGTGTGTTTCCGACCTTCGGGTTTTATGGTTCGACCGTTGGTTTCGGTCTTCCCGTACCGTGGCACGTGTGTCGGTTTGCGTGCCATAGGGTCTAGTTCTGTAGAGTACAGGGCTTTCCTTTCCGAGGTACTCTCCCACCGCTAGTGTAGTGGTTTCTCGTTTTACGAGGTAGGGTTCGAGTAATCCCTACCGAGTCTTGTTCCGAGACTCATTCCCTGCATATTTTCACCGTGTTTCAGGTGAGACGCCACCTTCGGGGAGCGCGTCAGGAGCGCAGCGTGGTGCGGGTGCCCAGAGGTAGTGCCAGAGGTCAGAGCCGGGGTATGCCCCGTGTAGCTGTACTTTTCATTCTTGTCACTGTACTAGTCGTGGACTGTTCTTGCTGTTGTTGTTATTTTATTGTGGACCATGTAAAATGTTAATTTATTTCCTGCTTAACATTATAACTGTTTAATTTCTGTAATTATTTGTGATACTTGTGTAGTCTCCACACCATCCTTTTAACCCTTCCGAGTCTTCGGGCTCGTGGGTGGCGGTGCGAGTCTCGGGTTATCGGGCCTTCCCGGTAATCAGATTCTCGGGTCGTTACACCGACTCTCTAACCACCTCTCAGACTACGATGGCAAAAATTGGGTCCCCTCTAACAAAGTCATGCTCTAACTCCCGGGAGCTGACTAGCATCAACCTCCTAGTCGGAGGAACACTCGGGGCAGGGACACCCGGAGGTACGGTCATAGCCTGAGCTGAAGATGGGGCACTAGGCCATGGAATAGCAGGAGTCGGGGTACTAGGCCCAGTGGGACCCCGGATGGATGGACTCCTCAGCTGGGACGGGTGAAGGGTAATCCGTTGGCCATTATGGTCGAATGTGCATGTGTTTGACCGGCCATGGAGGGTAGCATCCCGATCAAATAACCAGGGCCTTCCTAGGATGATACTGCCTACCTCCATAGGCAACACATCACACCAGATCCTGTCCTGGTAGGCATGGAACTGTAATGGAACCAGATATCGTAGTCTGACCGGAATAGAGGTGGAATCTACCCATGACATGCGGTAAGGGGAGGGGTGGTCCACGGGGGTCAACCCTAAGCGTGTCACGGTACCCGTGGAGATAGTGTTAATACAACTCCCGCTATCTATGATCACCTTGCATGCTTTCCCGCCCAGCCGGCAAAAGGTATGAAATATGGTGGTGCGACGCCAGTCATCACTCACCAATGGCTGTGTCAAGATACACCTGACAACACCCAGTTGAACATCATCCTGGCACTGCGTGCCCTAGACATCTAGCTGCTCGCCCTCAATCAGCTCATCAAAGAACTCCTCCGCGAGCTCTTGGTCAGCCTCATAACTGACGGATACGATCCCATGTGCGTGCTCACCGGTCGAAGACTCCCCGATGACCAAAGAAGATTGGGTAGGACAACTAACAGCATAATGACCCACTCCGCCGCACCTAAAACACTCATGATGGGACCCAGTGCCCTGAGGTGCTCCACCAGTCATCGGCCCCTTTCCCTTGTTATCACGATGGGCCGGGGGAGGTGGAAGCTGGGGTTGGATAGGAATGGTGGGCTGCTGGGGCTGAGGGGTAGGGGCTGGAGCCTGGGGTCGAGGGGGATAATCTCTCTGAGGGGGAGGGCGGGGCCTAGGGGCAGTGAAGTCCTGGCGGGTGGGTTCCTGTGGGCGAGCCATGGGTCCCCGAGGATAAGGTCCAGACGAAACACAAGGATCTGACCCACGTTGATATGTGGGCCCTGGGCGCTGGACTAGGGTAAACTCAGACTCAAACTGCTCTAGCTCGAGAGCGACTTGATAAGCCTCCTCGAGGGTCGTCGCATGGCGGCGAAATAACTCATACTGGTAATGTGGCCGCAGACCCCGACGAAATCGAGAGATGGTCATGGCACTCTCCTCCGTGACCCCACATCGTAAGTAGTATTTATCAAAATCAGCGATGTAATCCATCATAGTCCGATCCCCTTGGCTAAGACCCCGCCGCCTATCAATCAGCCTCTGACGGTATGTGGCAAGAAAGTACTTTTGCCTAAGCTTTACCTTCATGTCATCCCATGTCTCGACCTAGGGTTGATGTCGCTGCATCAACAAGCTCTTCACGTTCCTCCAATAAGTCTGTGCCTGTCCTAGCAACTTCATCTTGGCAAATCAGACTCTTCGGTGGTCCGTCATCTCGTACCACTCAAAGTAGCGGTCCATACCCGCTTCCCAATCAACATAGACCTTAGGGTCCAAGGACCCCTCAAAGGTGGGAGGATCCGCGCGCACGGACCTAAGGAGACGATCATCCTCATCGTCCCTATGGGGCCTATAGCCACGCCGAGCACGGCCATAACCCTCAACCTCATTATCGGACCCAAAATCATCTAACTCATGACACGCGGTCTCCGATCATCGGCCCTAGGGTGTGCGGGCCGAGGGGAGGGTCAAGTGGGCCTTGGGCCTGCCCGGGGACATCCTCACGCGGAGCTCTATCCTGGTTGGGCCGTCCAACCAGACCTTGATGGTCGGTCGGAAGCCTCCATCCGATCCTCCATGGCCTTCATCCGGCCCTCCATGAATGCAGCATGATCTCTAAAGCTCTTATCGGACTGATCTATCCGATTCATGAGAGCATGCATCATATTCTGAAGGGAAAAGTCACTAGGGGCATCATTCCTAGGGTCAGCCATCGGGACCGAGTGTTGGTAATCAGTACCACGCCGAGTAGGCATGCAAGACTCTAAAGGACAAGCAATGGAGCTAAATGCAAGGGAATTTCTTTTTTTTATGCAAACTAATGCAAGACTCTAAGAGATAAAAGGGGGGTTAGAACGTAGACCCAATGCACCCTAAACAACCTAGCGCTCTGATACCAAATTTGATGCGGGACGCTATGCGAACTAAGACTCTATGCAACGACGGGCCTAAATGACAACTATGACCAGCAACGACAATAGCTCGAATGGCGTTCGCTCGACACCTAAGGTTTCCAAGAAGGAAATTACACCAATCCACAAGAAACTATAGCTCGCAAGTGTCCCAAGAGAGGGAAGCGCGTCGATCCGCACGGTTGAGAAACCGGCGAGTCTAGGGTGGTCAACTCCACACTTGTGACTTGGATGGGTCACGGGACGGTCACACTCTCTCACCGTGGCAGTGATATATCAAGCGTAAGAGCTAGGCACCTATGATCTCACAAGCAGCAGCGTCAAGAAATTATACTAAATAAGCAAGCTAAACCAAGGAAGGAGCAGATGCGTACCTCCACGCTCGGGGCGTGGGGAAGAAACCCGGCCAAGTCACACAACAACCCGGTACAAAGTCAAATAGAGGTACAACTCAAAACAATAGCCCACTCCTCGCAGGGAGGTAAAAGGCTACACAGCACAATCCGGGGGTCGCACGAACTGGGGTGATGGGCCACGAGTGGACGGCGTGTCACAGAACCCAAGGAAGATGCCCACGTCCCTGGTAGCACGTTGTAGTTGATGGCGAGCCTCCTGGACAACGAGGAAGTAGATGGCGCTGGCAAGGACCTCCGGAATAGCCTCGAGCGGAGGGCAGACTGCAGGCCGGTCTGCACGCGCGTAGGGAAACAGCAGGAAGACAAGCCCAGCACGTCACCTTCGGCTCGTCCTTCGGTCACGAAACCTGGCGTGGACGCTACTGGGAATGTCCAAGGGATGTCGCTGGAGTGGCGGCTGCAACTGAGCACTGTGGTAGTCTTGGCGAATTTCTCAGCGGGCCCTGCGCAATCTGGACAGTCTGCTGGCAGCTTGACAGGGGATCAAAGATGGGGCTGGAACCGAGCTTTCCTGGAGGCGAATGGGGCGGGCTTTTCTCTGGTGGATAGCTGATAGATGTGGGATGACTGGATAGCAGAGGAGGGTGGTGTGCAGTGGAGGTTTTGGGCGTGGGAGGGGCAAACAGACTGGTCTCAGTGCTGCAGTTCAGTGCAGCCAGAACTGAGGGGAGTGAAGGTGGACGTGGCAAGCAGGGAAAAAGGTTTTAAAATGCACAAGAAAATTCTTGAGGGGGTTTAGGATGTGTGTAAGCAGTGCTGAAAGTCCCCGGTCGTTCTGAGATGATTTTGGGGTCGTCTCTTTGGAGGGGCTTGAACACTGTCCCGACAGGGCTGCACAAGGGCAGTCTGCGAGACCAAAAGGGCTCCAAAGAGAAGTATTTTTTCAGAGCGAATTTTGTTGTGGGATTTTGAGGATAGGTCTTGGACAGGAAGAGAAAGAAATGTTGTGAAGGGGTAGAAGTGATCATAGGTCGGGAAGGGGGCGTCTCAATCTGATCTTCAGGGTTCAGGTTTCCTGCAAGTCTGCACAGAGGCAGCCTGTGCAGAAAAAAGGCTTAGAAAGGCAACTTTTTGTACAGAGTGATTTAGGGCATGGAATTTTTAGGGTAGATGGAAGATAGGAAGAGGAAGAAAAGTCGTGAAAAAATAAAGGGGTTTTGAGGACGGGAATATGTGGTTCTAACTTGGTCTTTGAGGCCCAATTCTGCAGACAGACAGCTAGAAGGGGGCGCAGGACAACATAGATCTACCTCCTCCACGCTTGCAACACGACCACGATCTCTGAGCTCCGAGCTTGGGGAGAGGTTGGGGAGGTCGTCTCCCAGCAGCTTTAGTAGCAAAGAATGAGAGAGAGAGAGGTCTAGGGCATCGCACCCTAGAGGAAGAGGAAGAAGAAGAGAGAGGGAGTCACACCCTTCAAGGAGAGGGAGAGGGGAGGGAGAAGATGGAAGGCTCTTGGCAAAAATTCTGATTTTCATTCATTCATCAAATCCTCCCAAGAGGGGAATACAAGGTAATATATAGAGTATGGGTTCCATATTCCTTCCTTGGAGTTTGAACCCAATTGAATTTGAAATCTATGGGCTCCATTTCCCCTCCTTGGAGTTTGAACCCATTTGAATTTGAAATCCATAGGCTCCCTTTTCCCTCCTTGGAGTTTGAACCCATTCGAATTTGAAATCCATGGGCTCCATTTTCCCTCTTTGGATACAATCCAAATTACATGTCAAATACACACCAAATATAACCAAATACATACGAAATACAAAATACAACCAAATACATATGAAATACAAATATGACCAAATATGTACAAAACACAAATACGTACAAAAATATGTACTAAAGTGTCAAAGTTCTGGTGGAGACTCTAGACTGTCCCCCAGCCACAAAGAGGTCGGTGTCGACCGAGTCGTGCTGCGTGTCCGGTACCGATGGCTCGCGGAGTCGAGCCGTATTCTGGCTCGGGTGTCCTCACCAACATTGGCCTAACCCTAGGAAGAATTATTCTCCTAAATAGACTCCCAACGGGCGTCTAAAACGGGTTAAGCACACGAATAGACACTTCCGTTCTCAAAAGGATATATACCGGAGAGAATCGGAAGAGATACGGAGAGAATCTAAGAGATGCTCGATCAAACGATCAAAAAAATAAAAGAAAATATATATCGAATATCATGCATTCAAATAACCCAACTACCGCAGACTTCCCAAAATAGAACACAAGGTAGTCATGAGTCTTAACTAAAAATAGATGAAAATATTTTCATCTTCCAATGTGGGGTAAATCATGTTAAAACTGAAACTTTTAAAACTTTTAAAACATTAAATCTAACACAAATACCCGTGGGGCGTGGCACCTCTGTGAACCCTGCAGTCAGCTGATCTCATCTATGTCGACCATTAACATGATGACACGTGCAAATCCTCTAGGGCCGCTTTGTTATCGAAATTGTTGGGCGTGGTTTACAAACCGATGAGAGAGAAACGTTTGGGGTTCACACTCTCCCCTCACACACGTTCTCGTTAATCGACCCCGGGCACTGTATTCGACCGTATGGGGTCGAACACAGTATCCCGGTTCGAATTTCAAAGAGGGCCCTATGCAGTGGCGGAGCTAGGGGGGCACCCTTGACCTGGGTAAATTTATTAGTTTTTTTACATTTGCCCCCCACCCTCTGTTGGGCTTTTTGGGCCCATTAAATGTCTATCGATGGTGGATATCTAGATCTTACGGTTAAGTTAAAATGTCTACGTACTGATGGTGGATATTTAGCACCCTCACTCATTTAGTTGTTTAATCATAAATCGACGATAGAGATTTTCCTTTGAAGATAGAAACCTAATAGAGGTAAAAGAGGACAAAAGCAACACAGATGAATGGGTATTGCGGCTACTGGCTGAGAAACTTTGTCCGCAGCCGTGCAGGGGTGCTTTTTAATGGTTGAGCAGAAATATAAAAGGCTATCGAGCTGTGCACATGGTTACTTTGCAGGTTTGCAGCAGGTCTCTCCGATCCACACGTACACGTCCGGCCCCCCACTCCCCACTCCACTCTGAGGGGCTTCTCTGTCAATACGATGAGTTTTCCCCCTTGCTCAATTCTATTGTTATCTATTTGGTGACTTTTGTTGGAATCGTAAGACTTTATCATGAGATTTTACCTGGGGAAGGTATTTTATCGAGGACTTTGATTTTATCTTTCTTTTTATCTATCCATTGGTTTATTTGTTGTTGACATTGGCATTGACTTTATCGGTTGCTACAGTTACTGTGGAGAGAGCATTTTCAGCAATGAGAATTGTGAAGAATCGATTACGGAATAGAATGGGTGATCAATGGATGAATGATAATTTAGTGACATATATTGAGAAGGAGGTATTCGAGAGCATTGACAATGAGACAATAATATAACACTTTCAGAATATGAAGATCCATAGTGGACAATTCACTTGTAAGATATCTTTTACTTGAAAAAATAAATAATTTTTATTATATTAATTTTATTTTATCTCTCCTTTCAAATATTCTTAACTCTGCCCACTGGCCCTACGCTACTTGCAAGGTTTTCTGTTCGGGGCACCTTTCTTTCATGACCGGGCAGGTGGCCTTCCTATCTTTAGCGGGGCTCAGTTATTGGATTCCACCCGCGGCAACCGAGTGAGTTGTTCCAACAAAATCAGACTTAACCCATATTCGACCCCGGTTAAGGTGAAGCCACCCAAACCCGAACAAGCCGAGCGGCGTGCCCGAACCAAGCTTATTAGCTTATCAAACTCGGGATAGATCTTCCTAGGCACAGTCCCTGCGACATGGTGGGATCCTTCCCGCCGATATTCACGGGCGGGGCACGCGCGCGGCGCCCACACCCGGATGGATCGGCGAATCCAGAGACACAACCACGTTCTCTCTCTACGTTGCCGCAAATGTGTACTTCCCTTGGTATCTGTCTCTTGACGTTTCCCAGAAGGGAATGTCATAGTCCTCTTCGTTGGACATGTAGCAAACTACGAACGCGGTCCACATAATTTGACGCTGGGTCCATCAAAACCATATCAACTTTGATTAAGCCTTATCAATTTTCCACCAATAATAATTTATGGTGATAAAAAAATATAACAATTCATCTTAATTACTCACCTAAATTCCCACCTCTACATTTCTCCCCCCCCTTCGACTTGTTACTACCCAAATACACAAGTTGGAAGAAATGCACTCTATAAATGCATGCCGAGCCCCACACAGGCAGACGGGGGTGCCGCAAAGAGTGACCCGAGCATCTCCTTGTAGCCAATGGCCTGCACGGCTGGAAACGCCGCCACGGCGGCACCGGACGGGGTGGGAGTGGTGGTGGTGGTGGTACCCTTCCCGGCGCAGGGCCACCTCAACCAGCTCCTCCATCTCTCCCGGCTAGTGGCGGCGCGCGGCGTGCCCGTGCACTTCGTCGGCTCCGCCACCCACAACCGCCAGGCCCGCGTCCGCCTCCACGGCTGGGACCTCAGCGCCTTCCCCAACATCCACTTCCAGGACCTCCCCGTCCCCCCCTTCCCCTCGCCGCCCCCGGACCCCCGCGCCGCTGTCAAGTTCCCCGCCCACCTCCAGCCCGCCTTCGAGGCGTCCGCCAAGCTGCAGGCGCCGCTGGCCGCGCTTCTCCGCTCCCTGTCGGCCGCCGCCCGGCGGGTGGTCGTGGTCCACGACTCCCTCATGCCTTTCGCGGCCCGCGAGGCCGCCGCCGTGCCCAACACCGAGGCCTACGTCTTCCACAGCGTCTCCGCCTTCGCCAACCTCTTCTTCCAGTGGGCCTCCCGCGGGAAGCTCGAGGAGAAGCGCCGGGTGATCCCCGCCGGCATCCCCCTCCTCCCGCTCGAGGGCTGCTTCACCGAGGAGTTCCTGGCCTTCCTCTACCGACAGTTTCGGAAGACTCCCCCCGACGTCGCTGGCCGCCTCTTCAACACATGCCGGCCGGTAGAGGCCGAGTTCATCGACCTCCTCGCCCGAGAGCCCTTCCTCCAGAGGAAGCGGCTCTTCGCCGTGGGGCCGCTGAACCCGGTGGAGCTCGGGGAGACTACCGGGGGCGGCGGCCCCCGCCCGCGGCACAGATGCCTTGAGTGGCTGGACAGGCAGCCCCCGGACTCTGTCGTGTACGTGTCTTTCGGCACCACATCGTCCTTGTCCAGCCAGCAAATCCGGGAGCTCGCGGCGGGCTTGGAGAGCAGCCGGCAGCGGTTCATCTGGGTCCTCAGAGACGCCGACCGCGGGGACATCTTCGCCGCCGCCAGTGAGGGGGCCGACGCCAAGAAGTGGCAGCAGCGGGAGCGGGAGCTCCAGCTGCCGGCGGACTACGAGCGGCGGGTGGCGGGACTAGGGACGGTGGTGCGTGGGTGGGCGCCGCAGCTGGACATCCTGGGCCACCGGGCGACGGGACTGTTCATGACCCACTGCGGGTGGAACTCGTGCATGGAGAGCCTGAGCATGGGGGTGCCCATGGCGGCGTGGGCCCTGCACTCGGACCAGCCCAAGAACGCCCTGCTGGTGACGGAGGTGCTCAAGGTCGGTGTCGCCGTGCGGGACTGGGTGCGGCGGGAGGAGACGGTGCCGTCGGCCGCCGTAGAGGACGCTATCCGGAGGGTGATGGCCTCCGGAGAAGGGAAGGAGATCAGGAAGAGAGCGCGGGCCCTCGGCGGCGCCATCCGTTTAGGAGCCTCCGAACGCGGCAACTCCTGTGGGGAGTTGGATTCCTTCATCGCCCACATAACTCGATGAACCAGCACCAAAATCTAGAGATACATGATCATCGTCTTCGCAGTTCAAAAAAGTTTCTCCAATACCTAAGTATTATAAATTGTACTATGACAAAAATGACGTTTATTTATTTACTTTCTTTCTTTCTCAGACGGTTCGGACGGAATCTAAACACCTGATCAGAGAAATCCGGCTTCAAAAGTCCTGCTTCAAGAGAAATCAAGAAGATTAATTACACTTGCATCAAACAAGTCACATTATATATGTTGACATGAATAGTTATTTAGAAGTCCGGTTACATTAATTGATTCTAAGGCATTATGTACGTCCACCATATTCTCATTTTATCTACGTAGAGGTTAAAAAATGTCTCCTTCATCTCGTACTACATCTTTTATATTTATTTGACGAGGAAGAACAACTGGCAACCCTAAAAGAACATGTAATACCTCTGGATTTTAGATCTTATTTTCGTATGTTTCGGATCTATTTTTAGGTGCAAATAAAGAATTATTTTGGATCCAGCTCGGACCCGTTAGAATAATTATATTTGTTTCAAAATTTTCGTGATTGTTTAGCCAGAATTGATAAGAGAACGGGCATATATGCGATTTTACTTTTTTGGGGGTTTTGGGCGACCCAAAATCCTATTTTTAAAACCCCCCGATGCACCCCTCTCCCCTCACCGTTTCACTCTCCCCCTCTCCCGTTCCACCTCCGTTCCACCCCTCTCTCCCTCCAGCTACAGACGACAGGTAGCAAGGAGGCTCGGTTGGGCTACGATAGCGGCGGGAGGATTGTCGTGAGGGCATGATCGAGGCGGTGGCGAGTGTGGGTCACGGGTTTTCGAGCTTCACCGGGTTTCAACACGGATCGATGTCTATCAGAGCGGTTGTAAATGGTAAAAACGGCATATCAAGAAGGGGGGGCGGACCTATCCATCTCACCACGTGTTTTCTAGCCGTTTAGAAGCGATTCCAGGCAAGAATGAGAGGGTTTCCTTCATGTTACGAGTTATGAGCATGTTTCGGGGTAAGCGGCGGATTCGTTGATTCGAAGGTCAATTTATGCGTTATTGGGTGTGAATGGATGTGCATTGGGTCGGGGATCGATTCCTCATGCTTCCCGCTCGCAATGGGGAGAGTGGGGCGTGGATCGGGTCCCTTAAAGGGTCATCCCGTTCTGCCGTCACCGGAATCGATCGACCAATGTGAAGCATCGGTCGATCATTTCCCGATAGTGCGATCTGCGAGGCGTGTAGGGCGGTTCGGTCGACCGACCCTGGGGGTTTGGTCGACCGACTGGGTAGCCGATCGACCAACCCTTGGGTCTAGTCTACCGACTCCTGCGTAGGCCTGGGCACCGAGGTGGATCAGTCGACCGAACCCTATGGTAGGTCGGCCGACCCACTGCAGAAATGGCCGTTTCGACTCGAAAAATCTGGTTTTTACCTCGGAAAGGCAAATTGAGGTATTTAAGGATAAAATAAATGATAATTTGGTCATGCCATCTCTATAAGGGATGTCTTGTGAATTGACGCCCGATGACCCAGTTTTGAGGCATGTATCTCACATCCAATGGGAATAGCACCTGGATTCTGATTTGATAGCCTTAGCCACCTCGTGATGCGTTACATGTGTACGATGGATTAGTACGAACTGGTGGTACTCTAGTGGTTTCCACTGTTACAGCGAGCTCTCACTTTCAGTGATCCTCCCACTAGATATAGCTCACCTGGGCACATAGCTACCGACTCACCTGGGAGTGGTGGAGGCTAGATCCGAGTAGACGATTTTTAAGTAAGTTACCATAGGGCCCCATGTCTTTGCAGCCTGAGTCCCACTGGGGAGAAAATTGACTAGGGGACTCGATTAGAGCAGATAGTATGTGTGTGCACACATGGTTGGGGGTGTTGGACACACGCTGACGAGCGCGACCCCAGCTAGTCCTTATTCTGTGGTACTGTGTACGGTGTCTCAGTTTCTGTCTGGGACGAGTAGGGAGACACCTGAGGCTACGGACTAAGTCGTCGGTGGACGCATCTGGCTTTGTTTCTAATGGGTAGTACTCCTGTCACTTGAGAGGTAGCGGCTCTAGTTTCCTTTCAACATGGTTTACCGTTCTGGCAGCTCAGTGTGTTATATTCTATGTGATCGAGGCATGGTTTTGTGGCAGGTGTAGTGATCATGTATAGAGTTATTTGGTTGTTGTTCTCTACCTCCTCCATTACTTACTTATTATTCTTGTTAGTCATTTACTGCACTGTTGTATTTATTGTTGTGAGGTGGGGATCCACGGGACCCCTACTGAGCCGATGAGATGAGGCTCACCCCCTTTATTTTTAGGTAAGGTGAGGCTTACGCGTTGCACGTTTGAGGCTCCTCGTGGTGCCGGTGGTCAGGTTTAGCTGCCAGTTTGCTAGAGGCGGGGTATGTCCCGTGATCTTGTACTTTTCTTTCTGTTGGTTATACTTGTTATGGACTTGATGTTCTGGACTATATAACTATTTAATTCAGCAGTTGTTATTTCTTGTATCAATTTAATTGTACATCTTATATTCTTGCATTTATTTTTGATTCTTGTACACCCCCATACCAACCCTCAACCCTTCCAAGCGTCTCGGCTCGTGGGTGGTAGGCCAGAATTAAAATGGTATCGGGTCTTTCCCGGTATCTGGATTCTGGGTCGTTACAAAACCTGTAGACACTAAAACGAATCATAAAAAAGAGTCCTAGGAGTGATCCCAGGAGATAACCCTCCGATGTTTAAGTTAGAACCATCCAGTAAGAGAGAACTAGAAGAGGGAATAAGTAAAGGAAGGAGATGAGGTAGTCTGGAGAGGAGAGACCGCTCGGAAAGTGCTCGGAGAGTACTCGGAGTAGACAGTGAATGCTCGGAGAGACAATAACTGGGACACTGTGGAGGGAGCTCTATCTCTCTCTCCCGCTCTCCGGCGAAAGGAAATCTCTTGATATGCCGGTGAGTCTGCATACTTGCCTCCTCTCTCTAGGTCCCACTTGGGATCTATTTAAATAGGAGGCAGTGGCATGTCTCTGACTTAGCAAGGCATCATCTGTGGTGTGATGTCCTGCTTGATCATGGGGATCTCCTGTCACCCACTCACCCGTTCTCTGAGGAAGGATATCGTGGCAGACATCTCAGCGATGTGGGCATAACTCGGCCTTTGCCGTGGAAAATTCCGTGATGCGACCTCCAATCTTGTTCGCTCATTGGCAAGCTTCACGGCGTCCAGGATGCACACGCACGAAGATTCCACTTGAGGATTTGGAGAATCTTTCTTGGGCTGGAGAAGCCTTTGTGGGCCTTAGTTGGGCAACGCTTACGGGGCCACGACTGGGCGGGGTATACCATCATGGGCCTTCCGTTATGAGCCTGTGCTAGGCCAGGCGAATTTTACCTTTCTCACTAGCCCCCACTCTCGATCGTCGAGTGTGCTCGAAATTCGAGAGGAACCATACTAGGCCCGAAGGGGGAGGGAGGAATCGTGGTGAAGTCTTCGCGAACCTTCATATTCCTCTGGCACTGGAAGCCCCGCTACCTACCGCCTTTTATGGTGTGCAAGGCAGTCCCCTGTGTGTCAGGTGATGTAATCGTCATCATAACTGTAACGACCTGGGATCCGAGTACCGGAAAGGAACTGGCGCGACTCGAATCTCGGCCCGCCACTTACGAGTCAGAAGACTTGGAAGGGTTAAAGGATGGTGTGAGGGCACAAGAGAATCTAAAATAACTGCAGAGCTAGCATAATAAATTAAATAAAATGTATGCAATTAAATAAATACTCACTAGATAGCTACAATGTCCAAAGTATCTCATGTCCAAAAATAAGTACAGTCAACAGAAAGAAAATTACAAGTACACGGGGCATACCCCGGCTCTGGCAACTGGCAACTAACCATGGCTACTGGGACCACGCTGAAACTCCGACGCGTCTCTCGACGACCCCCCCTCACCTGAAAACATAGGGGTGAGTCTCATTTCATTGGCTCAGTAGGGATCCCTTGGACCCCCACCTCACAACGAGGAAAATAAGACAGCAAGCTAAATAACAGAAGTACGGCAGTAACAACAATAAATAAACGGAAAATCTCGCTACGACTAACCGTACCCTACCGAACAAACTGACTGTGGCCCGACGGTAAAATAGGTCCGTACCTACCAGAAGACAGGAGCACCACCCACTAGAAGCAAAGCCGGATGCGTCCCTTGACGTCTTACACCGCGCCTCAGTGTCTCCCTACACCCCCCAGGCGGAGACTGAGACACATAACAAGTACCACGAATAAGGACTAGTTGGGGTCGCGCTCGTCAGCAAGGGTCCGACGCCCCCAACCACGTTTGCACACATAGACCATGCGCCCTATGTCAGATCCTCTAGCTGGTTCTTCCTTAAAGCCCGGACTCAGACTGCACGAAGGGGCCCTACGGCAACCAGCCTAAAAAAATCATCTCTCTCGGGTAAGCTGCTCCACCACTCCCGGGTGGGTCAGCACATGCGTGCTGTAAGAAGGCTACGTCTAGTGGACGTGTCATTGGAGGTAAGACTTAGCTCACGGAAACAACCAATCGGAAGGAAACGGAGTGGCTGTCCTACCAGGACTGTTCCACAACAGGCGGCCATCCCTAGACCGCTAGGTGAGCCTAGCGGTCTTCTCCGAGACCGCCAAGCTCAGCCTGGTGGCCATGGCATGGCCACAATCAGGCAAGACATAGGGTTGGGTAGCGGTCTATCACTAGGTCGGAACCCCCACCAGGCAGTCACCTATTGACCGCAAAACACCAGGAAACGGTCCATCCCTGACCGCAACCTGGCAACGACTCTCCAATGGTCAAAAACACGCACCCCAAGGGTGCTCTGACCAGACCAGGGAAACGATCATCTGTTGGCCGCTACCCGAGGGGTAGCGGTCAGTCACGAGATCGCTTACCGGACGTAGCAGTCCCCTGGGGACCGCTAAGCCCGACCGACATTCAAAGGCGTCTGGCGGCCCCCTGAGGGCTGCCAAAGGGGGGTAGCGGTTCATGGTAGGAGTGTAACCCCTACCCGAGCGTGAAAACGGCGGGAACGGCCAAAAAACTAGATCCATGCTCCGATCATCCCCTGATGATAGGGAAATAAAGGGGAATTCATCCCTAACCCTCCTAGCATGATTCTACACCCATAGATCGGTCAAAAACCCCGAGAAATGTGAGATCTGGCGCTCGAACCCCAAACATGCATTTTTACCCTCCCGACGTAAATACACCCCTCTCAACCACTCCTCAGCCTAGAAATCATCGGGAATGCGGGAAAGAAGGTAAGGATCCATCCCCCTACCTAAAAGAAGCTCAAAACCCGCCAGATCACCGCCGATCTCCAAATCACGTTCAAACCCCGAACGCCACGCCCACGCCGCGAGAATGCTACCGCCACGATCACCACACCGCCGCCGCCGTCGTCACGCCACCACCTCAGCTCGCCGTTCACAGCTGGAGAGGGAGAGGGTGCCGTGAGCTCGGACGGGTAGAGAGCAACGGTCGGCCGCGGCTCACGGGAGAGAAAAGAGAAGAAGAAAGAAGAAAGAAGAAAGAAGAAAGGAAAAGAGAAAAGAAAAAGGGGTTATTTGTAGAAAATCCAGAAAATCAAAAAAATATGAAAAATTAGAAAAAAAAATATTTTCCCGATCCTCGGAACACGCTCAACACACTGGTAACGTCCCAGAGTAGGAGAATACAACGGTTCACCCTGTACGGGGTTCCGAAGGCTCGTCACGGAAAAACACGCGTAAACCACAAAATGCACTCTGAGGCCCCCGAAAGTGATCCGAAACTCACGGATCCGGATCCGAAAAATATTCGAAAAACCCGGGACATTACAGCCCTCCTCCCTTAAAAAAATTTCATCCTCGAAATTAAAACTAAAGCACAGTCGAACAAGTAGGGATACAGTCACCACATCTCTTCCTCTCGCTCCCACGATGCCTCCCCACCAGAGTGACGCTGCCAAACTACCTTAACCAGAGGAATAACCTTGTTCCGTAAGCGCTGCACACGCCAATCCTCAATGCGGATAGGGTACTCTGGAAGTGACAAGTTTGGGGCCACCTCGGGCCAAACGAAAACTTCCAAGACATGGGAATCATCGGGCATATACTTCCGCAACATCGACGCATGAAACACGTCATGCATAGCAGTTAGCTCCGGATGTAACTACAACCGATAAGCAACTTCACCAATACGCTCGACGATGGGAAAATGACTAATGTAACATGGACTCAACTTCCCACTCTTGTCGAAGCGCATCACACCCTTCATGGGAGAAACCCTAAAAAACACCCGATCTCCCACCGCAAAACTGAGGGGTTGCCTTCTCCGATCAGCATAACTCTCTGCCGACTCTGCGCCGCTAACATCTTCTGTCGGACTAATCGCACCACCTCAGTACACTGCTGCACCAAATCTGGTCCTATCACGACACACTCACCCACCTCAAACCAATCAAGCGGAGTCCGACAAGGTCGCCCGTACAACGCCTCATATGGAACCACACCGATGCTCGAATAATAGCTGTTGTTATAGGCAAACACCTCTAATGGCAATTGGTGGGTCCAACTCCCTTGCCACTCCAGGCAACATGACCTCAACATATCTTCGAAAGTTTGGATGGTCCTCTCAGACTGACCGTTTGATTGAGGATGGTAAGCGGAGCTAAACGCCAACTCTGTGCCCAGAGCTCTCTGGAAGCTCCTCCAAAATCCCAAAGTGAAGCAAGGATCACGATCGGACACAATGGAGATAGGAACTCCATACAATAGGATGATCTACTCCACATACAACCGGGCTACCTTATGCACACTCCAACTGACTTTGATCGGCAACAATCGAGCCGTCTTCGTCAGTCTTTCCACCAGCAACCAAATACTATCATACCCACTGGACGTCCTCGGTAACCCAACCACGAAATTAGTGGTCACGTGGTCCCACTTCCACGCGAGAATCTCCAAGGGCTGAAGTGTACCACCCGGTCGCTGGTGTTCTACCTTCACCTATTCGCAAATCAAACACCTAGCCACAAACTCCACAACATCTCTCTTCATTCTTGGCCACCAGAACTGCCTCTTCAAATTCTTGTACATCTTCGCCGATCCCAGATGCACGGCATAACGGCTCCCATGATCCTCCCGCAACACCGCGCGCCTCACCTGCTCCTCGGTTGGGACGTACAGCCTACCTCTGAACCTCACAGCTCCATCCTCACCAAACTCCACCTCGGCCATCGACAAAATTCGAGGTAGCTCGGGGTCTGCACATTGAGCCTCAGTCACCTAAAGACGAATAGCTGGCGTGACAGTCAGGCTCGTAAGAACAGCCGAACCCTGATCCCGAGGGATCTTGAGCCTAAAAGTCATGGTCAGAACATATTCCCATAACCACCACTTCCGCAACAACATTAGACTAACCACCATCTTCCTACTCAAGGCATCAGCCATGACATTCATCATGCCAGGCTGATACGACAGAGTGAAATCATATTCCTTCATGTACTCAATCCACCTCCTCTGCCTGAGGTTAAGATCCTTCTGGGTAAACACATACCTCAAACTCTGAAGGTCAGTGAAAATCTTGAACCTCTCACCGTACAGATAATGCCTCCAGATCTTTAGAGCGAAGATCACCGCCTCCAGCTCGAGATCATGAGTAGGGTAGTTCTCCTCATGTGACTTCAGCTGCCGAGATGCATACGCCACAACTCTACCATGCTGTATCAACACGGCGCCCAAACCTACCTTGGAAGCGTCTGTACACACCACGAAACCTCATGTAATGCCCCAAGTTTTTCGGACACTTTTCGGATCTAGATCCGTAGGTTTTGGATCAGTTTTGGGAGTCCCAGAACGTGTTTCGCAGTTTACACGTATTTTTCCCTGACGAACCTACGGAACCCTGTGTAGGGCAAACCGTTACGTTCTCCTACTCTAGGATGGTACCAGTGCGACCGGCGTGTTCCGAGGATCGAGGAAATATATTTTTATATTTTTTCATATTTTTTAAAAAATCCAGATTTTCTATAAATACCCCCATTTCTTTTTCTTTTTCTTCTTCTTTCTTCTTCTTCTTCCTCCTTTCTCTCCCGTGCACACGCGACCGTGACCGCCCCCCCTCTTCCGGCGACGACCGCGGCGACCGCCCCCCCTCTTCCGACGATGACTGTGGCGACCTCCCCTCCGACTGCAGACTGCGGCGGGGTGACGGCGCGGTGACGACGACGGCGGCGTGGTGATCGCGGCGGTGTGTGGCCCGTGGAGAGATCGTGAGAGCTCGAGGGTTTCAAGCGAAACTTTGAAGATCGGTGGCGATCCGTCGCGTTTCGGACGACCCCGAGGTAGGGTGATGGATCCTTAGCTCATTCTTTACCTTCCCTATGATTTCAAGGCCGACGGGAGGTCGAGAGAGGGTTATTTTAATCCGGAAAGGGAAATCCATGATTTGGGGTTTGACCGCCGGATCTAGAGATTCACCACGTTATTTTGTGGTTTGTGGGCATCAAATGGTGCCATGGGGTATGGGGAAGGGTTCCCCTTTTGATTCCCCTTCACCTGGGGGTGAATAGGGCGTGGAATGGTATTTTTGGGTCATTCCCGCCGTTCTCGGTTTTTTGGAATGAAAATGGTCCTAACAGGAACCGTTTCTATCAATAGGCGGCACTTGGTGGGCCGTTTCTAGCCCAATATGTTGGCAGGGCTGGGCGGTCACGTGATAGATCGCCCAGACCTAGCCGCGGCCTCGTGGCCGACCGTTTTCCTCGTGGGGCCAACGTGACCCTCGAGACGTTTTTGACCATTGCGTTTTGACCGTTGAATAGTTTTGGGACTAGGCGGTCATGGGATGACCGTTTCACCCCTCTATGCGGTCCCAAATGGACCATTTCTAGCCTGAACGGTCACAAGGGGACCGTTTCACTCTTGTGGCAGCCCCATGGCGTAGCGGTCCCAAGGGAGACCGTTTACAACGTGAGACGGCCCAGGATTGGACTGTTTTTGTCCTAAGCGGTCTTCAGGAGACCGTTTCTTCTTGTGAGGGGCGGCCTGCAGGAGACCGTTTCCTATTGTGAGGGGCGGCCTACAGGAGACCGTTTCTTCTCTTTGAGCGACCCAGAGTGGGACTGCCTATTCTTGGGGCGGTCCAGCATTAGACCATTTTTGCTCAGGGATGATCCAGAGTGGACCGCCACCTCTCTTCTGTCCGACCGGAGCTCTTTTCCCACCGATCCTAATCCCGGGGGAGTAGACCTCGATCCCCGCGCTGATCGGCGGCCCGACTGACGCTGGGCATCATGTGGGGGCCGTACGTGGGTGCCGTGGGAACCCCAGGGAGTGCGTGGATTCGGCTATTATCACTGTGAGTCGGTGTCAGTACGAGGCGCAGTCCTTGTACTTTGTCCGGTTTAGGCGTTGTTTTCCGTTGGCTAGAGAGCCTACTCTTTCAGCGACCCTCCACTAGTCGTAGCCTTCCGACACGTGAGTGCTCCCACCAGGGAGTTGTGGCGAGGCTACCCTGAGAAACAGTTTTTAGACTTGTTACCGTAGGGCCCCACGTCTTGCAGCTAGAGTCCGGCTGAGGGGAAAATCAATCAGAGGGCCTGACCTAGGACGCATGGTCTGTGGGTGCACACGTGGTCGGGGGCGGTGGACCTGCGCTGACGAGCGCAACCACGACCGGTCCTTGTTCTGTGATTACTTGTACGGGTCCCCGTTCCGCCAGGGTGCAATGAGGGGGACACCTGAGGCGCGGTCTAAGATGCCAGGGGGCGCACCCGACCTTGCTTCTCGTGGGTGGTACTCCTGTCTTTTGTCAGGTAGTGACTCTTGGTGTTCTGTTAGGTTATCTCAATTTTTGTGCCGTGTGATCGATACTTGACGTGGCTGAGCTTTCCCGTTTACTTATTTTGTTAGTCTTTGACTGCTGTCCGTACAGTTTCTCGTTTTACGAGGTAGGGGTCCGGATGATCCCTACTGAGCCTTTTGTCATGAGGCTTATTCCCTACGTCTTTCCATGATTTCAGGTGAGGCGAGGCTTCAGGGGAGCACTTCAGAGCCTCCGCGTGGTTCTAGTGCCCAGGGTTAGTTGCCAATTGCCAGAGCCTGGGTATGCCCCGTGTAGTTGTACCTTTTCTTTCTGAATTGTACTAGTTATGGCCTACTGTTATATCTTAGACTGTCATTATATTGTGGACCATGTAAATTGTTTAATGTTCTTTATTATTTCTTTCTTATTCATATTAATTGTGTAGTTCTGCAATTACTTTAGATTCTTGTGTATTTCCACACCATCCCTTTAACCCTTCCGAGTCTTCTGGCTCGTGGGTGGCGGTTTGAGATTCGGGTTATCAGGCCTTCTCGGTGTTTGGATCTCGGGTCATTACAGTTGGTATCAGAGCAGTGGTTGTGGATATATATAAGAATCATAAATAATTACAGTGGTCCACTAGTCCACAATGATGATGTACAGTCGGCGCTGGCTTAGGGCATCGTATGTTTTATTGATTTCGCCATTTTTTTCCGTGTCTTCTGTCTTTTTGCAATATGCGAGTATGGCGCCGAGGCGGAGGACTCGCTCTCAGTAGGGACAGTCGACAGAAGAGCAGGAAGAGCAGAGTAGAGTGCCACATGATGCCACTGAGGCAGGGGATACAGCGAGAGTTCCGGGGGCAGAGGATTTATTTCGGAGCATGTTTCAGTTTATGACTCAGCAGTTTGGCGGAGATGCTGGTGAGGGCTCGTCGTCTAGGGGTGGGCCTAGCCGAGCAGTGAGGGACTTTTTGCAGTTCCACCCACCCTACTATGGCGGCCAGCCAGACCTAGATATGGCCCAAGACTGGCTTGATGAGATGGAGAGAGTGTTCAGTTCCATGAACTGCACCGAGGAGGATAGGGAGATGTTGGCTTGCAACCAGTTGCAGGGTTCGGCTCGGGCGTGGGGGTCTTCAGAGTGGAAGACGTCCTTTCAGTCTCGTTCGCTGCAGCTGATTGTGTGGCAGGACTTTGTTAGGGTCTTCGAGCGTACTTACTGCCCATCCTATGTTGGTATGCAGAAGATGCGTCAGTTTCTGGAGCTAGTTCAGGGCGACATGTCAGTGTTGCAGTACAGGGCCCGGTTTGTTGAGTTAGGCCGTTATGCTCCCCATATCATGGAGAATGAGGAGCTGAAGACCGAGCAGTTCATCCAAGGTTTGAGGTAGGATCTGAGGCACCTCTTGATGGCGAACGTTGCCACTGATTTGAAGATGACTTCCCGTGTGGCGGCATCTTTGGAGCTGGATATGCAGAAGATCCGAGGACAGGTTGCCCAGGGGCAGTCCCAGTCAGGCCGCAACTAGCAGACGGCTACCCAGTAGCAGAACACCTTTCAGCACACTACGAATAGTTCGGGAGCATCGGCGCCAGCGACGTCAGCGGCAGGATCTGCGTCTTTTGGCTCGAAGGCCAAGAAGTTCTTCAAGAGAGGCTTTGGTAAGAAGCGCAAGGAGGGCAGAGATCATAGGCAGGCATCTATAGGTAGTGTTCAGGAGTCGATTCCTTATCAACGTCAAGGGTTAGCTGATGGTTCGCGGGGATCGTGTCCCCGGTGCGGCGGTTCTCACCCGCTCAAGCAGTGCACGACGCCAGTGATTTCTTTCAGATGTGACCAGGCAGGGCATATGGCGCGTGACTGTCCTTTGAGGCCGCAGCAGCAGTAGTATCCTCAGCAGCCACAGCAGCAGCAACATCGGCAGTATCCGCCACTACCCCGATCAGCGAGTGTGGGCAGGCAGAGGTCTCGCGGTAAAATTACACACATGACCAGGGTAGAGGCAGAGTTGTCACAGCTTTTGGAAGGTACTGCTATGATTTTGGGTTACGCAGCTCGAGTTTTGTTTGATTCTGGCGCATCACATTCATTTATTTCGGAAGATTTCGCGCTGAGTATTGAGGAGCCGGTAACCCATATGTCCCATGATTTGGCGGTAGAGTTGCCTACTGGTGAGTTTATGATCACCCCGTATTTTTTTGAGAAGGTGCCTGTGTGGGTGGAAGGGCGGAGCTTGCCGGCCAGGCTTTTGATGCGGGACGGGCACGGGGATCGACTCTAAGTGATATGGACCTCAGACTCTAAATGCGGACATGACCAGTAACATACGAGCATGAGAGACACTAGGCCCAACACTAAGAGCTCCTATGGGCTATACGTCGCTAACAGAAATGCAAGCTCACTCGTCCTCCCAAGCGAGGGAAATGCAGATCGTGCACGGTTGAGGAACCGGCAGAGTTAAGGGTAGTCCGACTCACTTCCGTGCTCGGATCGAGTCACGGGACGGGTCACTCTCTCGCTCACAGCGGTGACATGGACTCACGGGCTAGAATCCTACGCTCTCACAGTGGCATATGACCATATACTAAACTAGCAAATGAACGCCAAGGAGTTAAGACCGTTACCTCTACGCTCCCGGCGTGGGGAAGACAACCCCGGCCAACTCCGAACTCCCGGTTAACAATTATTACAGTGGTATAATGGTTTTGACCCACTCCACGCAGGGAGGAAAAAGGTCACATGTGGGGCCCGGGAGTCACGCGAATTGGGTTGACGAGCAGCATCTTGATGTCGCTCCGTCGGTGCCGAAACCAGCGTTTAGTGCTGTCTGCACGGCGTGATCTACGTGTTCGTGGGGCCCACAGACCGCTCTGTCCTTCGGGTCTGATGGGGTGGGTCCCGCTGTGATGGAGACCCCTAGTGGAGCGCCTCCCTGGAAGGCGATCGGGCGGGAACGCCGGTCGGAGGCCGGGCGGCTCTGATCTTCAAGACTTGGAGTTGCTGCCCACGGATCTGCAGATTCTATTTTCAGGCGCGCGATCCGGTGAGATCTGCTACTGCGATCACTCCCAACGTCGGATCGATGCAAAAGATGTATCGTTGAAAAGATCTCCCGAAGTTCTTCGACCCTGTGGGACTTAGAAAAATTCACTGGAGCTGTGCTTCTGATGGGCGATTTTAGAACTGGCCTGTTCTCAGTTTCAGATCTAATTGGGCAGAAACTGAGTTTCCTGAGAGTTGACATTGACCGTAAGGAAAACCTCTGAATCAGACCTCGAGCTCTTCATGAAGATTGTATAGGGGAGAGAGAGGAAAACGGAAATATTTCTTATGACGGATTTGGTGGAGATGTGGATGGCGAAAGCTATTTTATACTGGTAGGTGATCGGATCTAGACAGAAGCAGACAAAACTGAAGGAGATCTGAAAATGATTTTTAGAAAATAGGTGGAGGCCTTTTGAAATTCCACGAAAATTCTTGGGTGGAGGGGATGGTGGGTAGAACCTCTAGTAATTTTGGGGGTTCCATAAAAAATCAAAAGGTGGTCCGGAGATGGGAAACTCAAGGTGACTGTGGATCTAGACTAAAAACAGGCAGATCTGGAAGGAAAAGATGGACGAAAATAGAAAAATGGAAATCGAAAACTAGAGGCCAAACCAATTTTTTTAAAACATGGAGGGAACCTCTGGAACACACCCTGAAAGTTTGAGCTTAAGAAGATTTCGTGGTTGGGAGAAGAAATTCGTGGAAGGGCTTGCTGTTGGATGAAGATAGAATTTTGATAAGGCGTCGATGGCGGTGCGACGGCGGCTCGGTGGCGGCGATAGATCTAAGCTTCCCACTCAGAAGAGGCTTGAATAAGAGGCTTCACACCTCTAGAGGCAGCCTTCACAGCTGTAAGAAGGGGGAGGAGAGAGGAGGGGTGCGCACCACTCAAGGAGGCTCCAAGAATTTCAGTAATTTTTTGGCATTAATTGTGTAAGAAATGAAAAGTACAACTCTTTATATGACTTGACCTCCCATGGCAAATGACCTTCCATGCCCTCAGATCTAGGGCTGATGAGGGCATCTTGGGAAAGTTAGGAAAATATTTCTCCCATGTGGTCAAAGAGAGGAAAGGAATGAAAAGAAAATAAATCAACTAGCCTAATAGAGACAAAAAAGGGTGCGCCCCCTACTGTTGAAACATGTGTGCAACATGATTAAATCATTTTATGATTTTGATGATGTCTGCCTCTTTAGTTGGTTTTGATGATGTCTTCCTCTTTAGTCATTAATGAACTATACCTGCATTTGATAATGTTAATATTCATACATTTCAGGTCATTATACTTCCAGTGTAAAAGCTCAAGAATGGCACACCAATCTAGACAAAGCTCAAGAATGGCACACCAATCTAGACAACTGAATTGACAGATGTCAAGGCATATGACAATATTGGATGCACGAAAATATAGCATGTTTTAAGCACAGAAATCAAGCTGAATAGCATCACACATAAGCATGCTACAAGATAATCCAAGGAATGAAGTGGAATTGGCAAATGTGAAAGCTCATGGCAAACGTGAAAGCTCAAGGCAAACGTGAAAGCTCAATGCAAATGTCAAAGCTCAATGCAAATGTCAAAGCTCAATGTTGCACCCTCGCACGCGGATCGACCTGCGCGGTCAGGTCGCGGGGATTTCCGGGGGTCAAGGGGGCAGCGCCCCTTGCGGGGGTTTCCGGGGGCGGAGCCCCCGGAACAAAAATTTGATTGAAGACTCAATAATAAAATCTTCAAGACAGTCAAGGAAGATGCCACGGACATGACCGGGCTGCTAAATAAGTTGAACGACGGAGCTGACGCGGATAACGGACCAACCCGGGATGGGCCGGGTTCTGCCCAGCTGGCGGTCGACCGCCAGCACAGGGGCGGTCGACCGCCCCAGCCAGAGCCTCACCGTCTACAGGCTTTTTCAGTAGCGGTCGACCGCCAGCGGTCGACCGAAATTCCCAGGGATCACCCGAATGAAAGTTTTACAGTAGCGGTCGACCGCCAGGAACCTTTGGTCGACCGCCAGCCCCGAGCCAACCATGTTTGACCTCGAAATCAACCTCGTGGCCAGCCCCTTTCCATGGATTTGTTTAATCAAATCTTACCTAATCTTCCATGATTTGTGGATCTGGTCTAGGGGGCATCTATGGACCATTCAAGGGTTATAAAACCAACACTTGAGGGGATGGAAAACCTAATGCTTCAAGGGGGCTTCCATATGCTTAATTGAAGATCTAAAGGGGACGAAGTACTGTTCACGTGAACAGTACTTCGTGAAGAAGTTCTTCATCCAAGCAAGGTTGATTCAAGCTCAAATCAAGGCAAACAACCTTCAAGGAAGATCAGATGCAAGCTAGGCTATCAAGGTGATATAAGGAAGCTAGTTTCATTCAAGATCTTCAAGAGAAATCATCTACATCATTCCGATTCATCCAAGGTGATTTCTGAAGCATTCAAACTCCTAGAAGCTGTTGAAGAAACAAGATTCAAGGTAGAATCAATTACTCTCTTCATCCACTTCAAGAAGATACAAAGAGAAGATCAAAAGAGGAGATTGAAGGAAGAGTTACTATTCACGTGAACAGTACTCCGTGAAGAACATCTTCATCCAATCCAAGGTATTCAAGCTCATATCAAAGCGATCATCTTCCAAGATCTGTGAAGAAGGAAGCAAGGATCAAGGTAGCATCTATTCATTTCTTCATCCAATCAAAGAGATCAAAGAGAGAAGATCAAGAGAGGAGATTAGAAGAACAGTTACTGTTCACATGAACAGTACTCCGTGAAGAACAATCATCCATTCAAGGGTGATTACAAGAAGATTGATTTGCAAGAAGAAGAGATCCCTGCTGCTGATCAACAAAGCATATCGATACAAGGGCCAATTCCTTCTTACTCAATCTCTTGTTTTAATTCCTTCACATCTGTTTTACTTTCAATATTGTTAAACATTGAAGTTATGATTCGTCCCTACCAGGTGGTTAGTAGGAAGGCAATTGGAGGGTGTTCCAATTTGCGGTTGACGTCCCTACCGGTGGTTAGTAGGAAGGCAATCGGGAGTTCTCCGATCTGCGGTGTAGCCGTCCCTGCCGGCTTTGTGTGTAGGAAGACAGAAAGAGTGTTTTCTCTGTTATGTGGTTTGGGGCTTGTCCCCAGGTCAAGCTGTGAGTCGGCAAGGAAGCCTCACCGGGTTTTGGTGAGGGGTGGACGTAGGTTGCGGGGTTGCAACCGAACCACCTTAAAATCCCTGTGTTGTGGGTTGTTTATTTTGTGTGATTGCTCTATATCTTCTAACCCCATTCGCAGGTTCGTGTGCTTCTATACTTGGTTATCTTGCTCACATACATATGCACTTTGAGTGATCAACATAGCATACACACACACGCACGGTTGTTGCAAGCTATTGCATGTTCATCTATGTGTTATGCTTTGTAATTCACTTAAAGAAGTGTGGACGTTTCATAACTTGTAATTCAAGTCTTTTCATTTGAGCCACTCTACTTAATTCCGCTGTGCATCGTGCCTAAGTGATTCATTCACTTAATAAGAGTGGTTTAAGTTTCTGTTAGCTAAGAGTTTTAAATAGGCCAAAGTTTCTGATAGGATCTATTCAACCCCCCCTTCTAGATCCATTTACACCTCACGGGACCCAACACCTACATGGGCCTCTCTTGGGCCACTATGATCCAAGACCATCAAGGCCTATCCACAAGCCCACTCTATTCCAACTTAGGTGGCCCATGAGAGAGAGAAGCTTAATTGGGCCTTAAGTGGCTTAAGAACCCAATATGAAGCTTAATGAAGCCTCATAGCCCAATATGGCAATCACCCCTTAATAGACTCTAAAGGGCTTAACCCAAATGGCCTATAAAGAGCCTTACAATGAGCCTATAATGAAAAACTCAAATAAAACACACATTACAAGCCCAAATACAATGCAAACAAGTGCTAAAAAGTGTCCAAACTCATGGCGGAGACTCTAGACTATCTCCGAGCCAAAGAGAAGCCGATGTAGCTCGAGTGGTGCTCCGCGTACGGTACCAACGGCTCACCGGTTCGTGCTTCTCGCTCACTCTGGTGTCCACACCAATTCTCCCCGGGTGCAAGAAACTCGACCCTGTCGAGTAAGGGTCTGCATCACTCTGGTACCGCTCCAGTAGGTCCGGATCTATCGGCTGCAACTCTCCACGGGTGATCCAAGTATCCTCGGTGGCGGGTCACCCTCTCCAACGCACTAGGTAGTGCGGGTAGGATCCACTCCTGGTAACTGTCACATGCTCATCCAGTATATGATCGATATGCTCTCGCTGCTGTGAAAAAGGGGCTGGAGGTGGACACTCAGGTGAGGGGTCACTCTCAATGGGAGGAGATGGCTCGAAAGGCTCACTAGGGATCACCGCTGGGTCCCTATATGCAACTAGATCCGACACATTGAAAGTAGAGCTTATACCATATTCCTCGGGCAGGTCCACAACATATGCATTGGATCCAACACGTTTCAACACTCTAAATGGACCGGCTCCGCGAGCTTGCAATTTCTTTACGGTTCCAGAGGGAAACCGTTCAGGTCTTACCCTGATCATGACATATTCACCCTCTTGGAACTCACAGTGGTGTCGATGGGCATCGGCTAACTCCTTATACCGTGCATTGGTGGCCTCAATGTGATGACGAATGTTGTCATGCAAACTCCTAACATGCCTAGCAAAAGACTCGGCAGACTCAGACGCTCGTGCATGAATGGGCATGGGAACAAGATCCACTGGCTTCTTAGGCTTACGACCTATGACAATCTCGAATGGACTCATACCGGTAGACCTGTTAACCGAATCATTATATGCAAATTCTGCCAGTGGTAATATGAGATCCCAATCCCCTAGACGATCCCTGACAAGACACCTCAAAAGGTCACCCAGACTCCTATTGACCACCTCGGTCTGACCATCTGTCTGGGGATGATATGCAGTGGAAAACTTGAGGTGAGTACCCAACATATGCCACAGTGTCTTCTAAAAATAACTGGTGAATCTAACATCACGGTCAGACACTATGGTACGGGACAACCCGAACTTGCACACCACATGAGTAAGGAACATGTGGGCTACCCTTGAAGCATCCGAAGTCTTCGAGCAGGGAATAAAAAGGGCCATCTTCGAGAATCAGTGATCTGAGAATCTTTCTTACAATTTCCTGTTCTGAATATTTCTTTCCCAAATCAGTCAAACTGTTAGTAAGCACAGTTAATCGAGCATACATATCTTGAATTGATTCATCAGGCTTCATGCGGAACATTTCATATTCAGAAACTAAAATGTTGGCTTTTGTTTCTCGTACCTGAGACGTTCCTTCGTAGATTACCTCTAACTTATCCCACATTAGTTTTACAGATGCGCAGGTAGCCACTCTTGAGAATTCTACTGGATGGAGTGAGCATTGCATGATGTGTTTAGCATTCCAGTTGACAGTGGATTGCCTTATCTGTTCTTTGGTCCACAAGTCCTCATTATCCGTAAGCTCATACGGACCTTTGCTGATCACTCGCCAAAGTTCGTAGTCTTGGGCGCGAATGAACACCTGCATACGATGTTTCCAATAGGGATAATTAGATCCAGTGAAATAAGGAGGCCTATTCACAGCATGTCCTTCGGGTAGAAAACCCTTGGACGCTGATCCACCATTTCCCTCAAGGTCGTTGGACCCCATAATGAGAGATTAGGCTCTGATACCACTTGTTGTGCAGTGGACATCGGATCTAGAGGGGAGGGGTGAATAGATCAGCCCCACTTTTCGCAATGTGGCCCTCTATATAGCTAGTTAAAATAAATTACAGCGGAATAGAAACTAGCTTCCAAGTATGCTATGATTCACTTAGCAAGATAAGCAAGATATATAATAATTCGATCCTAAGCATGCACCTAGAACGATTCAATCACACAAGCAAACCACGCTAGACAGGATTTTTAAGGTGGTTCGGACTGAATCCTCAGCCCTACGTCCACCCCTCACCAAAACCCGGTGAGGCTTCACTTGTGCAGCGCACAGAACCGCAAATCGGAAACCACCGATTGCCTTCCTACTCACCACCTGGTAGGGACGTCAACCGCAAATTGGAACACCCTCCAATTACCTTCCTACTAACCACCGGTAGGGACGAATCACATTTTCAATGTTTAAACAATAATGAAAATGAAACAAATGTGAATGAACTAAAACAAGAGATTGAGTTATGAGTGAAAATGAATTGGCCCTTGTATGGAATGTTGATCAGCAACAAGGCTCCTCTTGGCTTCAACTCAATCTTCTTGATTCACCCTTGATTGGATGAATGTTCTTCACGGAGTACTGTTCACGTGAACAGTACCTCTTCCTTCAATTCTTCTCTCTTGATCTTCTCTTTGAACTTCTTTGAATGAATGAAGGAGATGATGAAGCTACCTTGAATCTTGATTGCTTCTTTAGCTTCTAGGAGTTTGAATGCTTGAAATATCACCTTGAATGTGCTTGAAGGAACTTGAATGGATGTAGATGATTTCCCTTGAAGAACTTGAATCAAACCGACTTCCTTGGAGCACCTTGATAGCCTTGCCTTGATGTAATCTTCCTTGAGGTTTGCTGGCTTTGATTTGAGCTTGATTCCCCTTTGATTGGATGAAGAACACCTTCACGAACTACTGTTCACGTGAACAGTAGCTCGTCTCCAACCTCTCTTGCAGCCACCCTAGATCTCACAAGAAGCTCTTTGAAGCATTAGGTTTTCCATCCCCTCAAGTGTTGGTTTTATAACCCTTGAATGGTTCATAGATGCCCCCTAGACCAGATCCACAAATCATGGAATATTAGGTAAGATTTGATTAAACAAATCCATGGAAAGGGGCTAGCCACGAGGTGGATTTCGAGGTCAAACAAGGCTGCATCGGGGCTGGCGGTCGACCTAAGACTCCTGGCGGTCGACCGCCACTGAAACACATACAACCGGGCGATCCCTGGGAAAACCGGTCGACCGTCACTGGCTGGCGGTCGACCGCCAGCTGCCAGACCTGCAGCTGGGCGGTCCCTGGCTAGGGCGGTCGACCGCCCCTGTGCTGGCGGTCGACCGCCAGCTGGGCAGAGCCCGGGTCACCCCGGTTCGGTCCGTTGGCCGCACCAGCTCCGTCGCTTGAGTCCGTTAGCCGCCCGTTCATGTTTGTGGCATCAACCTTGATTGTCTTGAAGTTTTATTACTGAGTCTTCAAGCCAAATTTTGTTCCGGGGGCTCCGCGAGCAAGGGGCGCTGCCCCCTTGACCCCCGCGACCTGACCGGGCAGGTCGATCCTCGCGACCTGACCGCGCAGGTCGATCCGCGTGCGAGGGCGCAACATTGAGCTTTCATGTGCATATCTGTCATGAACAAAACATCACATATGTCAGTCATAAGATAGTGGAAAAGAACAATGACTAATAGTGTTAAGCCATTATCAAAACCAATAATACACAAAACTCATATGACTATAGAGTGATGTCGAATGACCCATGTGACCACAGAATGACTCAAATGACCTCAGGGACACAACAGCATGAAATTTTGGTTTACCTTAACCTGCCCACCAGCATTCCGAAGCTCGGTGGCCAAATTTTCCACATTCAAAGCATGCCAGAATCTTTTCTTTAGAAACATATTTATTTCTTCCAAAAATATTTCTATTTGCAGGGAGTTTTATATTTTGAAAGAATGTTCTTCCCTGAGCATGCCAACAGTCCTTGACTGTATGGCCATGTTTTCCACAATGAGAACAATGAATTTTCTTTTCTCTAAGGACATGCTTTCTACCCTGATTGTTTTAAACAACTGCTAGGTCATCCTTTTCCATCAAATTACACTCATGCATCAAATGTCCATATTTGTGATAGTAGTGACAGATCATTTTCTTTCTAGATGCATGCGAGTGTGTGGGTGAAGCATGCAGAGTGGGAAGAGGAACTTGTTGATTCTTTTCTTTCTATTTTTCTGTTGTTTTCTTTTGAGCAGTTGACTGATAACCAGGAAGGTTCTGAGGGATTATAGCCCAACCCTTTTGAGAAGTTGAACTGGACACAAAGGAAGTTTGAACTTTGTTTTGAAAACTCTTCTTATTTGAGGGATTATAGCCCAACCCTTCCTTCTGAAAATTTACCTTAGTTCCTAGAATTTTATCCAGATTATCTTTTCCGTCCACAAATTTTGACAAGGAATTATTCAAATCTTCAATTTCATTTTCCAAAGAAACGATGTGTATTTCATAACTGGCAATCTCTTGTTCATTGCAATTTACACATTCGCTTAGCACCTTGTTTGTAATTTTACATTCCTCAATTTCTTGTTCCAGATTTCTCAATTTTTCAGACTCTTCAATGTAAACAGTATTTCCTTTTTCTAAGAGAAGAAGTTTCTCTGACATAGCAGTGTTCAACTGCTTCAATCCTTCAACCTCTTGAATTAGTTTGTCATTTTTTGATTTCAGATTTTCAATTTCTTCAACAGAGTCTTTATCAATTTTTATTGAGCTCATTTTATCATTCAGCTCTTCCTCTATCTGTTCAAGCTCCAGAATCTTGTTTAACAGATCTTTGTTTTCTTCCTTTAGAAAAACAATAAACTCCTTATGCCATTCTAAATTTGAGTGAAGATTTTCATTTATTTCCTTGAGAAATGGACACTCATTGCATGCAGATTTAACCGAACATATTGTTTGAACCTGGAGTTTTTCACATTGTTTCTTAAGACATTCACATTCAGATTTTAGAACATTCAATTTAGCGTTAACAGAATCAAATTCTTTCAACAGTTTTTCATTCTGAATTAAATCATTAACATGAACCTGATCATCCTCAACCGAGCCAAGTTTTTCTTTTAGTTCAGAGATTTCACATACAAGTTTTTGATTTTCTTCTTTAAATAGGCCAATTTGTTTCCTTTAACTTTCCAACCCAGCTTCAAACTCTTTTAATTCTTTTTGCTATTTTTCAAGATCTTTCTGCAATTCCATGTTTACAGATTCTATGGCAATAGATTTTTCAGCAAACAAATTCTTCTCTTGCTCAAGTTTCTCAAATTTTTCTTCATTTTCTTTAACAGTTTTTTAAAGAAAGTTATTTTCAGATTTCAGTCTACTTAGTTCAGAGCAAACACATTTAAGTTCATTCATCAATTTTTCATTCTGGTTTTTATGCATATGGATATCTGACAAATAGGCATCATGAGATTGCTTCATATTTGAACAATTTTCACATGGTGAACTTGAACTACCCTGATCACTTTTCTTTTTCAAGTTCTTGTATCGTTTTCTTAATTGTTCATGAGACTCAAACAGCTCAGCATATGCATTCTCCCAATCATCTAAAGAAAAATTCTCGAAGATGTTTACCTCCTCCTCATCATCTTCTTCTTCATTTTGGCTGCTGCTATGAATACTTCCTTTAGCCATCATGCAGTTGTCTTCATTTAACTTGTGAGCTAGCTTCAGCTCCTCCAGGATGTCCTTGGCAGACCTGCAATCATAAAAACAAGAGTGTAAGGCTCTGTCAGTGGCTGCTTTCATCAGATTGAAGGCTTTCTGATTTTCTCCATCCTTTGATCTGTAGCTGTTGGTCCATTTGGACACTTTCTTTGGTAATGTGTGAGGACCTTGTGAAATTAATTTCCACATATCAGGATTAACTGCATCAACATAATTTCGTAGACTGATAAACCACGCATTAAAATTAGAACCATTGAAAACTGGTGGATCACCTATGAAAGCTGATCAGATAAATGCAACAGGAATAATGAAGCACCAAGACAGCAGGATCAAATATACAGATCGCTGGACCTTCTAAGCAGACAACCTGCTCTGATACCAATTGTTGGGACGGTGCGATCGATACAGAGGGGGGGTGAATGTATCCCCTTCAAGAATATTGCCCAAATTAAAAAATAATTCGCCTGCTACTAGATACAGTTGCAGAGTAAAAGCAATAGAGTTCAAATAGGCATTTGATCGACCAGATGAGTTGCTGACTATACTAGTGGAACCAGATGAAGTCTAATGCCAAAGGACAGAATAATGAAAACTAAACTCACTTAGCAAGATGTAAAGCTCAAGGCCACTGTAGATCGAAACAAGCCTATTCAAACAACCTGTGAAATAGATAGAAGATATGGAAGAACACACCACAGGCAAACCACAGAACAGCAGGTTTTAGGTGGTTCGGTCCACAGACCTACGTCCACCCCTCACTCCCAACCGGAGTGAGGCTTCCACTAGCACAAGCTAGAAACCGCAGACTCAGTCTACAACAGGTGCTGCCACACAGCTTGACCAGGGGAACAACCTCCCCTCTTCCTCCCAACCGGAGGGACACCCCAAGTGACTCCCAGCCACTTGGAAACCAGAGACCGAAGTCTCTCTTCCTCCAGACCGGAGGGACCACCTAGTCTTGCAAACCACAAGACCAGAACCGGAGGACCAATCCTCCCTTCCTCCAAACCGGAGGGAACCAACCAATGACACCCAGTCAAAGGCAACCTAGAGGTCTCGGACCTCCCTTCCTCCCAACCGGAGGGAACCAACCACAAGTAGCACCCAGCTACTTGCAAACCGAAGACACAAGATCTCCCTTCTCCTGAGTCCACAGGAGGAACCCGATCCCCAACAGGGCAATTGGAAGAACAACAAGTGACTGTTTAAAAAGAAAAACAAAAACTGCAGCAACAGAAAGTTGGAGAAATAAGAAATTAGGCTGTGGCTCTCGCAGGAGCTGGCTGGCCTGGATTTGATCCACGGTCCAGCAGGAACAGATCTTCAGTTGAAGCTTCTATCACTCTAGCTCTCTCTTCTTCTCATTCTTCTTTTTCTTCTCTTTCGCAAGCTCTCTCTCTGTCTCTTCTTTCTTCTTTCTTCTTCTTCTTTCTTCTTCTTCTGCTCATAGCCTCTCTGCTGCACTGTCTGTCTATCTCGATCACTCTTTCTCTTTCAGATCTTTTTATCTCTTCTTCATCATCTTTTTTCAATGGACGAAGGCTTCTATTTATATCAGGTTCAGCATGTGCTAGGGCGTGCTCTTTTCGATTCCCGCCCAAGCTTCAGTCCACGTGGTGACTTCTCAGCATCTTGGATTACGTGCCAGATGCCACCCTCGTGTCACGTGCCCAGACTCTGTAGGTTTAATGAAAAGATACTTCAGTCGATCAGCAGAATGTATAGACTTAATGTAAAAGCAGTAGTGTACAGACTTAAAAGATGCAGCGTGATAAGCAACCGAATGTATATACTTTAGAACAGCAAATGATCAAGTATGTACACTGAGAGAGTGTATAGACTTGTAACATGCGCTCTCAGTGTATAGACTTGCTGATGAATGCATTATCATAACAAGATAGAATGTGTAGACTTCTGTGAAATGCATGAGAGAATCGGGTGTATAGACTTTAGGTAAAACATGTAATGCAACACAGTGTATAGACTTGAAGCCTTGAGAACGAGTGTATAGACTTTAGAGCAACAAAAGAATAAGTGTGTACACTGAGGGAGTGTACAGACTTTAACTTGAAGATCGTTCAGGAACAAGCCATAGCAGTGTATAGACTTAAGCGTTCTTGAGCATAACAAAACCAATGTACAGACTTCATTCAATGCAAATGAATGTATGGACTTCATTAAGTAAATGGCTGTACAGACTTAGTCCAAACACGATGTATAGACTTGCCAAGCAAAAGGGCTGTACAGACTTCGAAGTTCCACTGTGGATGTACAGACATGAAGATCCACTGTGGATGTATAGACTTGAAGGAGTGAAGCCGATGTACAGACTTTGCTTAGGAGACCAGTGTATAGACTTTCACAGAGCTCCCAATGTATAGACTTCACGCTGTACAGACTTTCCAAAGAGGCGAAACGGTGTACAGACTTGAGGCTTTGAACGTGTAAGCTGAAGTGATGTACAGACTTAGCGATGTATAGACTTGGCCAGAAAACGTAGGGAAAGATATGAGTGTATAGACTTGGCCAAGCGTAGGAAAAGCCCCCAATGTGCAGACTTTGAACTCTGAACACTGTACAGACTTTGCAATCAACAGGCGATGTATAGACTTGCTAGTCTGAAGGCCAATGTATGGACTTAAAGGTTAACACTCGAATGTATAGAGTTGAAGGGCTAACAATCTAGTGTATAGACTTCAAAAGGACAAAGCATCCACAGACCAGACGATGTACAGACTTTGCCAATATGAGACACTGTACAGACTTTGTCAAGTGACTGGCTGTACAAACTTCAGAAGATGAAGACTCTGTATCGACTTGAAGACCATGAGCCAATGTATAGACTTGCCTTAACAATGAATGAGTAGACTTTGAAACAGGAGTCAGGCAAACGGATGTACAGAGTTGGCCAAAGCAGCAATGTATAGACTTTGAAATAGAGACAATGTATCGACTTTGAAACAAAGGCAGTGTATAGACTTGATGCAGTTCTGCTGCCAATGTACATACTTTGATTCCCAAATGCGATGTAGAGACTTTGTGAGAGGCACACGATGCAAAGACTCTATACAGACTTAATGGCATGCAGCATTACACTGGACGATGTATAGACTTTTCATTAGCGAACAATAAGGCATGCTGTACAGACTTACTCGATCAAGCTGATGTATAGACTTTGATACCCAGACAGTCAGTGTTCTGATGGGTCGACGCATCAGTAGGGGTGGGTCGACCCACTACTGTCCATACTAACTAAACAGGCTTGGCCAATGCATGAAGCACAGTCCAATGTATAGACTCGATGCCTTGAAGATGAATGTACATACTTTGAGGACCGACCTAGCAGGATGTGTAGACTTAGAATGCAACCAGGATGTCTAGACTTGATGTGAGGCAATGCACAATGAACATGAACCAATGAATTGAATGCATATAGCAGACATGAACTGAATGTATGCAGGAGAACTAATTAAAGCATTACCTGATCTGAGCATTCACCTTACCTGTCATGATTTGTCTTTGACTTGGGTTAACTTCATGACCTATGAGTCATCCTTAAACCTGTTCTGACAGTTTCTCATAATGCAATAGGATTATATCATCAAGGATGTAAACATAATGAGGCATAATATCTGTCATCATCAAAACTCCAGAACCACAGGGGACACATCATCGGTCAACAACCACATAGACCGAATCATGCTTCCTGGAGGTACGTGGTAATCCCAAGATAAAATCCATGCTAACATCCTGCCACGGGACATCAGGCACGGGAAGAGGTGTATAAAGGCCCGAGCTTTGCTTCTTCATTTATGCCGTAGCACATGTACGGCACTGAGCCACAATATGAGCAACATCTGTCTTCAAGCTCGGCCAATAAAATCTATGCTCAATAGCGTCGATAGTCTTGTTCCGACCAAAGTGGCCGGCTTGACCTCCCGCATGTAGCTCCCAGACCAAGAAGTCTCGAACCGAAGTTCGGGGAACACAAAGCCTGCCTCCTCGAAAGAGGTAACCCTCCTGAAGCACATAATCATCAAGGTCTCTCGAGGGTCCGACCTGGAGAGTGGTATAAATCTGACCGAAGTCAGGACAGTCAACATAGGCCTCTCTCATCTTCTCTAACCCTATGACCTCGGCACTCATGGTGGTAAGCAAACACGCTCGCCGACTCAAGGCATCGGCCACCTTGTTCTCCACTCCAGCCTTATGTTTTAGCACAAATGTGAACTGCTGGAGATACTCAACCCAACGGCTGTGACGCGCATTAAGCTTCTTTTGGGAATGGAGGTACCTCAAAGCCTCATGATCGGAGTATAAGACAAACTCCTGATGTAATAGATAGTGCCTCCAATGCCTAAGAGCCTGAACAACCGCGTAGAATTTCTTATCATAAGTGGAGTATCGGAGTTTCGCGTCATTCAGCTTCTCACTGAAATATGCGACCGGGTGGGCCTCCTAACTCGACACTCCTCCTATCCCAACACCCGACGCATCACAAGAGACCTCAAACACCTTCGAGAAATCTGACAATCGAAGGATCGGTGTCTGGGTCATGCGCTCCTTGATGTGTTTGAAGGTAGCAGCCGCGGCCTTCGTCCAAACAAACATGCCCTTCCGAATACAGTCCGTGATTAGGGTAGTGACGGAGCAAAATCCACGGATAAAACGACGATAGAACGTCGCAAGGTCATGGAAGCTGCAGACATCATGGACCATACGGGGTTCCGGCCACTCAACAATGGCCCGGACCTTCTCCGGATCGGCGGAGACCCCAGTACTAGACACAATAAAACCCAAGAAGGTAAGCTGAGGTGTCATGAAGGCACACTTCTGTGTGTTAGCATACATCTGTTCTCACCTAAGAAGTAGACAGACCTGCCGAAGGTGGTCTAAGTGGTCCCCCGTGGTGCGACTATAGATAAGAATATCATCAAAGTACATGACCACAAAGACTCCAATGAAAGGTCGAAGGACCTGTGTCATGAGTCGCATGAAGGTGCTAGGGGCATTAGTCAGCCCAAAGAGCATAACCAACCACTCATAGAGACCATCCTTGGTCTTGAATGCGGTCTTCCACTCATCACCTGGCCTAATCCTCACCTGATGGTAGCCACTCTTGCGATCGATCTTCGAGAAGATAGTGGCACCGGCCATCATGTCTAGCATATCATCAAGGCGGGGAATAGGGAACCTGTACTTCACAGTGATTTTGTTGATGGCATGACTATCAATGCATATTCTCCACGTGCCATCCTTCTTTGGGGTGAGTAATGCGGGAACAACACACGGACTCATGTCGTCTCGAACAGACCCTCTCTGCATCAACTCATCGACCTGCCGTTTTAGCTCGGCATGTTCCGTGGGACTCATGCGATAGTGAAGAAGATTGGGCAATGAGGAGCCCGGAACCATGTCGATAGCATGCGGAATATCCCGCATGGGTGGGAGTCCCTCAGGAAGCTCCTCGGGAAAAATATCAGCGAACTCCTGCAGAATAGGAATGACATCGGGTGGGAGTTCACCCTCGGACTTCGGCTCTACCTCTCGGACCGTAATAGCAAACACATGGCAGCCCCTACTAGCCTCCCGCTCCATTTCCCGAGAGCTAATCATTGTAGACACGCCAAAATTGACGTTTTGTTGATCAGATCTCATGTTATTATGTAAATACCCCAAGTGGACTTCAATATTCCTATAAAATGAAGTTTTTCTATTTTTGAGAATTTTATGCATTTTTTTTGCATCCTTCGTGATTCACGACCTGACGAAGGGCGTTACTTTCGAAAGTAACGACCTGTGATAGGGCGTTTCAAAAGAAAGGACGACCATATGTGAGGGCGTCAATTCCTGGTATTATCCGTTAATTTCTGGAATTATCTATTTTCAAAATAAAAAGCATTTTCTGTATAAACGTCCTAGATCAGGGCGTGTTTTTTAAGCAACGCTGTTATCTCAGGCGTGTTCCATTAATTTCTAAACAAAGAAAGTTTTATTTCCAAATTTAAATCCAGGAAGAAACGCCCTTTCCTAGGTCGTGTTTCAAGAAACGTCTCTGTGATGGTCGTCAATTCATGATTTGACGCCCTGTCCTAGGTCGTGTTTCACTCCAGAGTCCTTCCTTTTTCCATCTTTCCCTCACAGTTCCCTACCATCCTTGGGACTCTTGCTCGATCTTGATCCTTCCCTGGATGCCTCATTACCCATTCTTATCATTTCCTTGTTTGATCACATCCGATTGAAGCTATAAAAGAAAATATCATTCGATCGTGGAAGAGGTTAAGATGTTAAGTATTCAACAAGCACGTTAAGCATTCAGAAGAACAAAAGGCATTCGAAGCATTGAGCATTGGCTTGCACTCCATCCTTTCTGCATCCAATCAAACGCCTGTTTCCTCCTTCAGCTACTGCTTTCTCCATCCTTCTGCATCCGTTCAGCATCTTCACGGTTTCCCTTTACTCTCGTCAGGGAGAGCAGGGCTATATATCGTGCTTGTTTTTGTTCATCTCGTTCTTAGCATATCATCATTGTCACCCTGTCGTTAGTTCTTTTATTAAGCATCATCTTATCATATCCTTTCCCTAGTTCTTTGTTAGGGGTTTAGAACAACAAAAAAAAAAGGTGCGCATGTTGATGTCTTTTCATCATTTTATGTTAGTTTTGGATTGATACTATTGCACTTTGGCTGATCCCTCTCTCTTTTGTTTGTTTTTCATTGTCTTTTTTTTACAAGGTAATCAACCAAGAAAACCCACTTCATCGGCCGGCCGATTGAAGTTGGAGGAAGAAATCCACATCCATCCCGCATCCCAATTTTCACCAGGTACACGCGATCTCCTTTTCTTCTTATTGAGGTAACCCCTCTGGCGATCACATCATCTCCACTTTAGCACCTCGTGCTATTTTTATTGCATCTTATTCTTTTTTGTTTATTCATTGTTATTAATTTAACTTCTCCTAAGAGTGAGGATTTTTAATCCGATCTACAATCATCATCAACCTCCTAGTCGAGGGCTCACCTGGGCCAGATGTAACGGTCATAGCCTGTGATTGGGATGGGGTACTAGGCCCGGGGATGGAAGGTTCCGGAGTACTAGGGCTAGCAGGACCCCTAATTGAAGGCTTCTTGGGCTGAGAGGGTTGGAGGGTAATCCGTTTGCCAGCATGGTCGAAGGTACAGGTGTTCGATCGGCCATGTAGTGTGGCATCCCGATCAAATAACCAGGGCCTCCCAAGAATAATGCTGCCCACCTCCATGGGGAGGACATCACACCAGATATCGTCACGGTAGGCACGGAACTGTAGTGGGACCAGACACCGCAGCCTGATCGGAATGGAGGTGGAATCCACCCATGATACTCGATAGGGGCAAGGATGATCCACGGTTGTAAGACCAAGACTGGAGACAATGCCCATGGAGATTGCATTGATGCAACTCCCACTATCGATAATCACCTTACAAACTTGCTTGCCCAGCCGATAGAATGTATGAAAGATAGTTGTCCGTCGCCAGTCATCACTGGCCTGTGGCTGGGTGAGAATACACCTGACGACCCCCAAGTGGGTATCGTCCAGATGCTGGGCATCCTGACCATTACCTTCGGCCTCATAGTACTCGTCAGCTAGCTCCGGATCTGCTTCATAGCTGACTAACTCGAGGTCCATAGGGGTGGTATCATCGGCCTGTGTGTCCCCAATGACGAGAGACTTGCGGGTGGGACACTGGTTGGCAAAATGGCCAAACCCATTGCAGCGATAACACTACTGCCGTGATCCACTAGACTCCCGAATCATGGGTCCTTTTCCCTTATCCTCCCGACGGATAGAAGGTGAAGGAAACAAAGGACGGGCAGGAGGTGTGGGTGCCGGTGGAAGGGCTGTGGGTGCCGTAAGATGTTGGGGACGAGGAAGGTCCCTCGGGGGTGGAGGGCGAGGCCTACGAGCGAAAGGCTTGGGACGAGTGGGCTCCTGAGGTAGGGCCATGGGGGCCCTCAGATACATGCCAGAAGAGCAACGGGGCTCGACACTATGAAGGGGAAAGGAGCCCAACCGATGGGGAGACTCGAACTCGGCCTCGAATTGCTCCAATTCGAGAGCAACCTGATACGCTTGTTCCAAAGTGGTCGCATTACGGCGAAAAAGTTCGTATTGATAGTTTGGCCGCAGACCTCTCCGAAAGCGTGATATGATCATGGTGCTCTCTTCCGTAACTCCACACTGTAAATAATACTCATCAAACTCGGTGGCGTACTCGGTCACTGATCAGTTCCCTTGGGAGAGACTTTGCCATTTGTCTATGAGACGTTGGCGATATGAGGCAGGAAGGTACTTCTCCCTCAATTTCATTTTCATGTCATCCCAAGTGCCGATCGGGGGTTGACGTCGTTAATTTAGCAGGCTCTCCACATTGGTCCAATAAGTTTGGGCCTGCCCATGCAGCTTCATCTTCGCGTATCGAACTCTCCGGTGGTCCGTCATCTCAAACCACTCGAAGTATCAGTCCATGCCGGCCTCCCAATCTAAATAGACCTTCGGGTCTAAGGACCCGCTAAAAAGGGGAGGGTCTGCACGCACGCTCCGAAGAACGCGATCATCATCATCGTCATCACAATTTCGTCATTGGTTATGACGACCATTTCCCCCTTGATCATTATCAGATGCATAGTCAGGCACCTCATGCACCTGTTGCCTCCCAACATCTACCGCCTGAGCTCTTGGCGCAGAAGGTTGCTGGGCCGGCTCTTGTTGACCATTGGTCGGCGTGGGTTGCGCCGCCGCTGGGGCCCTCTCAAGGACGGCAATCCTCCCTACAAGACCCTGGATGGACTGGTCCGAAGTTTCGGCCCGATCCTCGAGGGCTTTCATCCTCCCTTCTAGACGCGTTCCTACGCCATCTAGACGCGTACTAAGGCCATCCATACGCATATCGAGATGATCCATGAGGGCTCGGAACATCTCAGCCGTCGAGGGCTCATCGGAGCTACGGGCTCGGGAATCCGCCATATGTGGTAGTGGCGAGTATTGGGTGCCTCGATGGTTGGGAATGCAAAGACACACAGATTAGGAGACACAGACTAATGTAAACACCAACTAATGCACCTAGACCTAAACCAATATCCGATACGTGGCGGAGTTAATCGATCCGAAGATCACTCGCGTAAGTGTCCGGCCTTCCCGATAGGCGTAGCCTAACGTTCGGACAACACCTTTTAAAATACCAAATTATCGGGATGAAATGCAATTTTAAAACACTTTTTTTTTCTGAAAATAATGATGATCCTAGACTCTACTTAGACCATGCAAGACTCATGCAACGACTACCCTAGACTCAACTCGCTCTGATACCAAACTGATGCAGGACGGGCACGGGGACCGACTCTAAGTGATATGGACCACGGACTCTAAATGCGGACAAGACCAGCAACATACGAGCATGAGAGGCACTAGGCCCGACACTAAGAGCTCCTATGGGATATACGTCGCTAACAAAATGCAAGCTCACTCGTCGTCTCAAGTGAGGGAAATGCAGATCGTGCACGGTTGAGGAACCGGCAGAGTTAAGGGTAGTCCGACTCACTTCCGTGCTCGGATCGAGTCACGGGACGGGTCACTCTCTCGCTCACAGCGGTGACATGGACTCACGGGCTAGAATCCTACGATCTCATAGTGACATATGACCATATACTAAGCTAGCAAATGAACGCCAAGGAGTTAAGACCGTTACCTCCACGCTCCCGGCGTGGGGAAGACAACCCCGGCCAACTCCGAACTCCCGGTTAACAATTATTACAGCGGTATAATGGTTTTGACCCACTCCACGCAGAGAGGTAAAAGGTCACATGTGGGGCCCGGGAGTCACGCGAATTGGGTCGACGGGCAGCATCTTGATGTCGCTCCGTCGGTGCCGAAACCCGCGTTTAGTGCTGTCCGCATGGCGGGATCTACGGATTCGTGGGGCCCACGGACCGCTCTGTCCTCAGGATCTGATGGGGTGGGTCCCGCTGTGATGGAGACCCCTGGTGGCGCGTCTCCTTGGAAGGCGATCGGGTGGGGACGCCGGTCGGAGGGCTGGCGGCTCCGATCTTCAAGACTTGGAGTTGCTGCCCACGGATCTGCTGATTCTATTTTCAGGCGCGCGATCCGGCGAGATATGCTACTGCGATCACTCCCAATCTCGGATCGATGCACAAGAGGTATCGTTGAAAAGCTCTCCCGAAGTTCTTCGACTCTGTGGGACTCAGAAAAATTCACCGTAGCTGTGCTTGTGATGGGCAATTTTAGAACCGGCATATTTTCAGTTTCAGATCTGACTGGGTAGAAATTGAGTTTCTTGAGAGTTGGTGTTGACCGTAAAGCAAACCTCCGAATCAGACCTCGAGCGCTTCATGAAGATTGTAGAAGGGAGAGAGAAAAATGGAAATATTTTTTATGACTAATTTGGTGGAGATTTGGATGGGGAAAGCTATTTTATACTGGTAGGTGGTCGGATCTGGACAGAAGCAGACAGAACTGAAGGGGATCTGAAAATAATTTTTAGAAAATAGGTGGAGGCCCTTTGAAATTCCACGAAAATTATTGGGTAGAGGGGATGGTGGTTAGAACCTCCAGTAATTTTGGGGGTTCTATTAAAAATCAAAAGGTGGTCTGGAGATGGGAAACTTAGGGTGTCTGTAATTCTAGACTGAAAACAGGCAGATCTGGAAGGAAAAGATGGACGAAAATGGAAAAAATGGGAAACTAGAGGCCAAACCAATTTTTGTAAAACATGGAGGGAACCTCTGGAACACACCCTGAAAGTTTGAGCTTAAGAAGATTTCGTGGGTGGGCACAGAAATTCGTGGAAGGGCTTGATGTTGGATGAAGATAGAATTCCGATAAGACGGCGGTGGCAGTGCGACGGTGGCTCGGTGGCAGCGGCGGCGATAGATCTAAGCTTCCCACTCAGAAGAGGCTTGAATAAGAGGCTTCACACCTCTGGAGACAGCCTTCACAGCTGCAATAAGGGGGAGGGGAGAGGAGGGGTGCGCACCACTCAAGGAGGCTCCAAGAATTTCAGCAATTTTTTTGGCATTAATTGTGTAATAAATGAAAATTACAACTCTTTATATGACTTGACCTCCCATGGAAAATGACCTTCCATGCCCTCAGATCTAGGGTTGATGAGGGCATCTTGGGAAAGCTAGGAAAATATTTCTCCCATGTGGTCAAAGAGAGGAAAGGAAAGGAAAGAAAATAAATCAACTAGCCTAATAGAGACAAAAAGGGTGCGCCCCCTACATGGGCCTCTCTTGGGCCACTATGATCCAAGACCATCAAGGCGCATCCACAAGTCCACTCTATTCCAACTTAGGTGGCCCATGAGAGAGAGAAACTTAATTGGGCCTTAAGTGGCTTAAGAACCCAATATGAAGCTTAATGAAGCCTCATAACCCAATATGGCAATCACCCCTTAATAGACTCTAAAGGGCTTAACCCAAAAGGCTTATTAAAAGCCTTACAATGAGCCCAAAATGAAAAACCCAAATAAAACACACATTACAAGCCCAAATACAATGCAAACAAGTGCTAAAAAGTGTCCAAACTCATGGCGGAGACTCCAGACTATCTTCGAGCCAAAGAGAAGTTGATGTAGCTCGAGTGGTGCTCCGCGTACGGTACCGACGGCTCGGCGGTTCATGCTTCTCGCTCGCTCTGGTGTCCGCACCAGCTTTATGCGTTGCCACTTCAGGATTTCGACGTGGTTTTGGGCATGGATTGGCTCGAGGCCCATCATGCCTTAGTAGATTGTGGCTCGAAGAAGGGTTATTTTTGGCAACTTCGTGGACCCACCTACTTCCAAGGTATCAGGTCTTCCTCTTCCCGCTTTCTTATTTCGGCTATTAGGGCTCGTCGATTGCTCGTTGCGGGTTGTCAGGGTTTTCTCGCTTCTGTGGTCGTGGTGGACCAGTCGGAGCCGGATGTGGAGGATATTCTGGTGGTGTGTGAATTCCCCGATATTTTTCTCGAGGATTTACTTGGATTACCTCCCCAGTTGGAGATCAATTTTGTTATCGAGGTTGTACCCGGTACGGGGCCTTTCTCGAAGGCTCCTTACCATATGGCTCCCGTTGAGTTGAGAGAGTTGAGGGCGCATATGTAGGAGTTGCTAGCCAAGAGGTACTTTCGTCTTAGCTTTTCCCCTTGGGATACCCTAGTGTTATTTGTGAAGAAGAAGGACGGTAGTCTGAGGTTGTGTATTGACTACCAGTAGCTGAACGAGGTGACCATTAAGAACAAGTATCCGTTGCCATGGATTGATGACTTGTTCGATCAGCTTTAGTCTGCTCGAGTGTTCTCGCAGATTGATCTGTGGTCCGATTATTATCAGCTACGGATTCATGAGTCGGATGTGGAGAAGTATGCGTTCAGCACAAGGTATGGGCATTATGAGATTTTTGGTGATGCCGTTTGGGCTCACCAATGCCCCCGCAGCGTTCATGGATTTGATGCATAGGGTGTTTCGTCCCTACTTGGATCAGTTCGTGGTCGTGTTTGTGGATGACATCCTTGTATATTTACAGTCTGCAGAGGAGCACGTGTACCATTTGAGGGTTGTGTTGCAGACCTTGCGAGATCACCAGTTGTATGCGAAGCTCAGCAAGTGGGAGTTCTGGCTTCGTGAGGTGCACTTTTTGGGACACGTGACTTCTGGTGATGGTATTTCCGTGGATCCAGCCAAGGTCGAGGCAGTGGTGCAGTGGCCGAGGCGGGGGTCCGTGACGGAGGTTCGAAGTTTCTTGGGGCTTGCAGGCTATTATAAGAGGTTCATGCAGGATTTTGCTCGTATTGTAGCCCCGATGACCAGACTTACGAGGAAAGATGTGCCATTTGTTTGGACTGATGAGTGTGAGCAGAGCTTTATGGAGCTGGAGAGGTTGCTCACCTTAGCACCGGTGTTGGTGTTGCCTTATGGATCATGAGGTTTTGTATTGTGTACATATGCTTTCAGGATCGGTTTGGGTGATGCTGATGCAGCACAGTAGAGTTGTGACGTATGCATCGCGACAGTTGAAGTCACGTGAGGAGAACTACCCTACACATGACCTCGAGTTGGCTGTAGTAATCTTTGCATTGAAGATTTGGAGGCATTATCTGTACGGCAAGAAGTTCGAGGTGTTCACTGACCATCAAAGTTTGAGGTATGTGTTCACTCAGAGGGACCTTAACCTCAAGCATAGGAGATGGATGGAGTATATGAAGGATTATGACTTCACCCTATCTTATCAGCCGGGCAGGATGAATGTCATGGCCGATGCCTTGAGTAGGAAAGTCGTGGTCAGTGCGATGATGTTGAGGAAGTGGAGGCTCTGGGAACAAGGGCCAGCCGTGACATTTAGAATTAAAGTTCCTCAAGAGCCAGGGTCAGTTATTCTCACGAGCTTGACTGTCACACCAGGCATCCGTTGTCAGGTGATAGAGGCTCAGCATGCAGACCCTGAGTTGCCCCGGATCTTGGCTATGGCCGATGTGGAGCTCGGTGTGGACGGAGCGGTAAGATTCTGAGGTAGGCTATACGTCTCGGCCGAGGAGCAGGTGAGACATGCGGTGTTACTAGGGGCTCATGGGAGTAGGTACACCGTACATCCGGGTGCGATGAAGATGTATCGGAACTTGAGGAGGCAGTTCTGCTGGCCTGGCATGAAGCGAGACGTTGCTGAGTTTTTGGCCAGGTGCCTCATCTGTCAACAGGTGAAGGCGGAACATCAGCGACTTGGTGATACGCTTCAGCCCTTGGAGGTTCCCGAGTGGAAATGGGACCACATGACCACTGATTTTGTGGTAGGATTGCCGAGGACTCCGAGTGGATAGGATAGTGTTTGGTTGTTGGTGGATAGGCTAACGAAGATGACTCGGTTGTTACCGATCATAGTCACCTGGAGTGTGCCCAAGTTGGAACGTCTTTATGTGGAGCGGATCGTACCTTTACAAGGAATTCTCGTTTCCATTATGTCAGATCGAGATCCGCGTTTCATTTCTGGATTCTGGAGGAGTTTCCAGAGAGCTCTAGACACCGAGTTAGCTTTTAGCTCGACGTACCATCCTCAGTCGAACGGTCAGTCAGAGGGGACCATCCAGACGCTAGAGGACATGTTGAGGTCGTGTTGCCTGGAATGGCAGGGGAGTTGGATTCACCATTTACCATTGGTGGAGTTTGCCTACAACAACAGCTATCATTCGAGCATTGGGATGGCTCCTTATGAGGTGTTGTATGGGCGACCGTGTCGAACTCCACTCGATGAGTTTGAGGTTGGTGAGCATGTCATGACGAGACCAGAGTTGGTACAGTAGTGTATAGATGTAGTACATTTGGTCCGTCGGAACATGTTAGCGGCGCAGAGTTGGCAGAAGAGCTATGCCGATCGGAGAAGGCAACCCCTCAGTTTTGCGGTCGGTGACAGTGTTTTTTTGAGGGTTTCTCCTATGAAGGGAGTTATGCGTTTTGGGCTGCGTGGGAAGTTGAGTCCCGCTATGTTGGCACTTTTCCCATTGTGGAACGCATTGGGGAGGTTATTTATTGGGTGCAGCTACCCTCGGAATTAGCTGCGGTGCATGATGTGTTCCATGTCTTGATGCTGGGGAAGTATATGCCCGATGATTCTCATGTTTTGGAGGATTCCGTTTGGCCCGAGGTGACTCCCGATCTATCCCTTCCGGAGATCCCCATCCGTATTAAGGATCAGCGAGAGCAGCACCTGCGGAACAAGATTATCCCCCTGGTCAAGGTGGTGTGGCAGCGGCACTCTGGCGGCGAGGCGTCATGGGAGCATGAGGATGAGATGCGTCAGCAGTTCCCTTACCTCTTCGAGTGAGTTTTTCCCTTTCTTTTCCCCTTGCTTATTTTAAATTTCGAGGATGAAATTTGTTCAAGGGGGGAGGGTTGTAATGCCCTGAGTTTTTCGGACACTTTTCGGATCTGGATCCGTGGGTTTTAGATCAATTTTGGGGGTCCTAGAACGTGTTTCGCGGTTTACACGTATTTTTCCCTGACGAACCTACGGAACCGTGTGTAGGGCAAACCATTGCGTTCTCCTACTCCGGGACGGTGCCAATGCGACCGGCGTGTTCCGAGGATCGAGGAAATATATTTTTTCTATTTTTTCATATTTTTTAAAAAATCTGAATTTTCTATAAATACCCCCATTTCTTTTTCTTTTTCTTCTTCTTTCTTCTTCTTCTTTCGCCCTTCTCTCCCGTGCGCACCCGACCGTGACCGCCCCTGTCACGCCCCGAACCGATAGCAGCGGAACATGTTGTTCGAAACGTGGCAGTGATACAGTCGTGAATAGTGAGAGCAAACATAAGACACAAATTACCAAGGCCAGATAATATGAACAAACATAATCTTTATTGTTACTCAAATATTTGGATTACATAGCTTGACTCAACTTACATAAGTAAAGAAATGACTCACTATTACACTTAATAAAAGAAAAGACTCAAGTGATAGGACAAGACTTAATAAAAATAAAAGACACTGACTCGATGCTCTTCACTCTTGCCCTTCCTCGTCTGATTGATTGTCTTCGATCTTATTACCTGAAAAATGTTAAAATAGGCTGGATGAGCAAAACGCTCAGTAGGAATTACATCTCTCTTTAAGCAAAATATAAGTGATTAGCCAATTTATCATGTTCGTGATGATGCAATGTATGAAATGATATAACTTAAAAATCAAGATGATCAATCTAACAGAAAGGATGAATATCAAAGTCAAAGGCTGTTATAAGCTTAAGAGAAATCGGGATAAATTTTTATGCAGAGCCAAGGATAAGATATCAAGATATAACAAGGACAGATACTTAGATGAACATAACTTCAGAATTGACCAGAGTATAACAGAGTTTCAATAAATATAAGTAGAATTAAACAATCTAGCAGAATATCTAAATTATCAGAATAACCGAACAATAGAATATTAGAATAATAGAATTTCGAGAATTCACAGAATTTGCAGAATAACAGATATAACAGAATAACATAATATAACAGATATACAGACTTTGGTGCAATGCCACACCCAGAATTCCCATGGTTTACAGAATTAGACTTCCGTCCTTGCCTAGCATTGAAAAGTCGCGGACCCAGAGCCCTTAATATTTCAAAATCAGATATGACAAAATACAGAGTCAAAGGGTTATGTTCCCGAGATAATATCAAGGAAATTCCCAGAAAGGGACATAGTGTCATGGAATAATAGAAAAGTCAACCATAAAAATGCATGATATAACTAACTCGAGATAAATCCGAGAAAAACTGGGTAAGGGAATAACGACGCTTCATGTGGTCGCTTGTTCTTGCACATGATAAGGTAGAAAGAATTAGTGTCTTCATAAAGGCACACAATTCAAGATGAATAGCAATGGTATGGTTTCCCATTGCATTAGCTCCAGAATTATTCTCACGACGGCTAGATAGCATACCATGAGGGCCGGTACACCATGTTTCCTTGGAGGGACATGGCAATCAAAAGTGACGTGAGTATTAGTGGCACAACCTGTTCAATCGGCCTTGAGGGAATCTAAGGTTACGAGGAGACTTACGGAGGTCTCTATGATAAAATCGTCAGTCTGAAGGAAAGAATATCCCACGGAGGGTTCATTCATCACCGAGACATAGAGAGGTAATCGATAAAACTCCGAGAAATGTGGGACTATATTCACGGACTGGAATATAGTGCCAAAAAGCTAACCCACTATGATGGGTTTACAGATAAACCAGGATAAATAGTGAGTAGGGAATTGGCGCCTGCCATACAGCCACGATTTCTTAAAACCCGTTCAACATTTAGTGTAAATAAAACCTGGAATTCTGTTCAGTTACAGGGGCAGGAAAAATGGCTCCCTGGGTAAAGCCACGATTCAAGAAATAGCGCCCAGACTCAAGTCTTGATTTAACTAAATAAAATCTTTATGCTAAGTCGTGTTATCATATTCCATGTTATACATTCAGCATTTATTATATGGGTTAAATAGCGCCCAAGACATAATCTTGATTTTACCATATAATGACTTCTTGATCAGTCGTGATATCAATTTCCAACTTTTAGGTTCATTTACATAATAGGGTTTGTGAAATTTATGTACAGGTGAAATGGCACCCTTGATCATGTCTTTATTTCTTATTTAATGACTTTGTATTGAGTCGTGATATCCTTGCCTTTATTTTACACTTATTCACAGATCATTTTTCTGGCACTTTCATGTACAAGTTGAATAGTGCCCTGGGTCATGCCATGTTTCAGAAAGTAGCACCCATCTCATTGGCGCCCTATTCAAATAGGGTGGCAGGTGGTCAGATGTGTATTCAAACCGGTGAAAGTGTATGTGAATAGTGTCACTTTCTCAGATAAAATAATTTTGCAGGAACGAGTATATGGATAGGAAGAGAAAATTAGCAGGAATCTAATGGTACAATCATGCATTAGATTAGATGTCAAGATTTATAGTTATTAATTTTAAACATGGATGAATTATTAATTAACTCAAAGTCACGACTGTTTAAACAGTCGTATGATGGTGAAATAGCGCCCTAGTAGAGGGGCACACTATTCAAAGGCTTCACAAAACTAAATTTAAAACCGATGAAATCAATCCTGAAGACACTCTATACATGCTCATGCTCCAAATTTAAGAACACCTACATAAAATTAACAATAACATGATCATGCCAATTTCATTATTAACTATTTTTACTTGAGAGAGATCACCTACCTTTCTAGGTTGATTTGGGTGAAGAACGACGAAGAAAAAATAAGACAACCGATACTCTGTAACAGTAGAAGCAAAATAAGAGATGCACTGCAGCTTCAAGGGTTTTTGGGAAGGAATTAGGAAGCCCTTCCTCCACGTATAGACGAAGAAGAAGGTGCACTAGCAGTAACTTCTTTGAATGGGTAGAAGAAGAAACAAGCTCCTTCTTTACCGTAACTTTGTCTGCAACGGAACAGAGGAAGAAGACTTCTCCTCTCTTAGCCTCAGCAAGAAGAAGTAGAGGAGGCAGTGGTTCTTCAATACACAGCCACAGGAGGAAGAGTAGCAGAGAATCCTCTCCCTCACGTACCACCACAGGAAGTAGTATAGATACTGACATCGAAGCAGAGAAACAGAGGCAGTAAGCTCTGTAGGGTCTCGAAGGGTTTTATTTATAGGGAAGAAAAATCCTACGGGTGTAGAGTTTGATTGGGAACAATATTTCCCACGTAATAAAATCCTATTAGGTGTAATATTTCCCTGGATCCATCCTACTTTAATATGTACCTTTCTAAACTACAACGGGTTTCCATTTTTCATCCTGTCGAGAAATAGCGCCCAGATGAGGGGCGCATTTCATGAAATGACGCCTGGTACAGGGGCGCTCTTCACTAATGTATTTATTTTTATTTGTTAACAACGGTTACAATGTTTAAAATTTTATATCCAATGAACCATGTTAATAAAAATAGTGAATTGTATATTTTTATGATCCCTATATTTTTTTGATAATTTTCATAATTTTATTTTATTAAAAATCTAATAGAATAAAATTTAACTCGATTATTCGGTTAAAACTCCACATTTAACTTCAAACATTTTTATCTTTAAAAATTGATGGAATCCATTTATAAAATTTCGTAGTTAGGATCCTTACATTTTTCTCTTGTTTTTCATATATTTTATTCCATAATTTTTTTTTAAATAAAAAGTGGTACTATTCACTTATAAAGAAATAACGACATGATGCATATCGTTGTATTCTTGAATAGCGACCATTGAAATGGTCGTTCTATTATTTTGGAGTTTTTTCCACCCACCCTATAATAACTAAAATTGCTTATGTGCCCTATCTCACTTCCTCAATTACCTTAATTCCTTAAAATCTTATCTATATATCCCTATTCCTTCAAATAAAAATATAGTGTAATAAAAATGTAATATTAAATTTTATAAATTATTAAAAAAATATAAATTGACGTCCTCTCAAGTGATTTTATTTATTTAACATTATAAACTTATTTGTAGGAATATGTAATTATCATTATGTATAGTTTTTTTTCTTCTTTTCAAAACCTAAATATATTTATTCCTATTTCAAAATTACCGGTCGTTACAGCCCCCCCTCTTCCGGTGACGACCGCGGCGACCTCCCCTTCGGCTTCAGACGGCGGCGGGGTGACGGCGCGGCGACGACGGCCTGGTGATCGCGGCGGTGTGTGGCCCGTGGAGAGATCGTGGGAGCTCGAGGGTTTCAAGCGGAATTTTGAAGATCGACGGCGATCCATCGTGTTTCGGACAACCCCGAGGTAGGGTGACAGATCCTTAGCTTGTTCTTTACCTTCCCCATAATTTCTAGGCCGAAGGGAGGTCGAGAGAGGGTTATTTTGAGCCGAGAAGGGAAATCCATGATTTGGGGTTTGACCGCCGGATCTAGAGATTGATTGCATTATTTTGTGGTTTGTGGGTATCAAATAGTGCCATGGGACATGGGGAAGGGTTTTCCTTTTGATTCCCCTTCACCTAGGGCTGAATGGGGTGTGGAATGGCATTTTTGGGCCATTCCCGCCGTTCTCGATTTTTAGGAATGAAAACGGTCCTAACAGGAACCGTTTCTGTCAATAGGCGGCCCTTGGTGGGACGTTTCTAGCCCAGTATGTTGGCAGGGCTGGGCGGTCACACGATAGACCACCCAGACCTAGCGGCGGCCTCTTGGCTGATCGTTTTTCCCGTGGGGCCAGCGTGACCCTCGAGATGTTTTTGACCGTTACATTTTGACCGTTGAATAGTTTTGGGACTAGACGGTCATGGGATGACCGTTTAACCCATTTATGCGGTCCCAGACGGACCGTTTCTAGCCTGAACGGTCACACGGCGACCATTTCACTCTTGTGGTAGCCCCATGGCGTAGTGGTCCCAAGGGAGACCGTTTACAACGTGAGGCGGCCCAAGATTGGACCGTTTTTGTCCTAAGCGGTCTTCAGGAGACCGTTTCTTCTTGTGAGGGGCGGCCTGCAGGAGACCATTTCCTGTTGTGAGGGGCGGCCTACAGGAGACCGTTTCTTCTCTTTGAGCGGCCCAGAGAGGGACCGCCTATTCTTGGGGCGGTCCAGCATTAGACCGTTTTTGCCCTGGGACGGTACAGAGTGGACCGCCACCTCTCTTCTGTCTGACCGGAGCTCTTTTCCCACCGATCCTAATCCCGGGGGAGTGGACCTCGATCCTTGTGCTGACCGACAGCCCAACTGACGCTGGGCATCATGTGGGGGCCGTACGTGGGTGCCGTGGGAACCCTAGGGAGTGCGTAGATTCGGTTGTTGTCACTGTGAGTCGGTGTCGGTATGAGGAGTAGTCTTTGTACTTTGTCTGGTTTAGGCGTTGTTTTCCGTTGGCTAGAGAGTCTACTCTTTCAGCGACCCTCCACTAGTCGTAGCCTTCCGACACGCGAGTGGTCCCACCAGGGAGTGGTGGTGAGGCTACCTCGAGAGATGATTTTTAGACAGGTTACCATTGGGCCCCACATCTTGCAGCCAGAGTCCGATTGAGGGGAAAACCAGTAAGAGGGCCTGACTTAGGACGCATGGTCTGTGTGTGCATACGTGGTCGGGGACGGTGGACCTGCGCTGACGAGCGCAACCCCGACCAGTCCTTGTTCTGTGGTTACTTGTACGGGTCCCCGTTCCACCAGGGTGCGATGAGGGGGACACCTGAGGCGTGGTCTAAGACGCCAGGGGGCGCACCCGACCTTTCTTCTAGTGGGTGGTACTCTTGTCTTTTGTCAGGTAGTGACTCTTGGTGTTCTGTCAGGTTGTCTCGGTTTTTGTGCCGTGTGGTCGGTACTTGGCGTGGCTGAGCTTTCCTGTTTACTTATTTTATTAGCCTTTGACTGCTGTCCGTGGAGTTTCTTATTTTGCAAGGTAGGGGTCCAGATGATCCCTACTGAGCCTTTTGTCATGAGGCTCATTCCCTACATCTTTTCGTGGTTTCAGGTGAGGCGAGGCTTGAGGGGAGCGCTTCAGAGGGTCCGCGTGGTTCTAGTGCCCAGGGTTAGTTGGCAGTCTTGAGAGTCGGGGTATGCCCCGTGTAGTTGTACCTTTTCTTTCTGGACTGTACTAGTTGTGGACTACTGTTATATCTTAGACTGTCATTATATTGTGGACCATGTAAATTATTTAATGTTATTTATTATTTTTTGCTTATTCATATTAATTATGTATTTCTACAATTACTTTAGATTCTTGTGTATTTTCACACCATCCCTTTAACCCTTCCGAGTCTTTGGGCTCATGGGTGGCAGTTTGAGATTCGGGTCACCGGGCCTTCTCGGTGTTCGGATCTCGAGTCGTTACACCTCCCGATCCCGAAGGTAACACCAACATCGGAGTGGTAGTCAGCAATCTCTTCAGCTCCATAAAGCTCCTCTCACACTCCTCCGCCCAGACAAACGGCACATCCTTCCACGTAAGCCTGGTCATCGGGGCCGTAATGCGAGAAAAATACTGGATAAATCTCCTATAATAACCTGCAAGCCCCAGAAAGCTCAGAATCTCCGTGACAGAATTCGGCCTCGGCCACTGCACTACAGCCTCGACCTTGGCCAGGTCCACGAAAACACTATCACCAGAAATCACGTGCCCCAAAAAATACACTTCTCGAAGCTAGAACTCACACTTGCTGAGCTTGGCATACAGTTGGTGATCTCGCAAGGTCTATAACACAATCTTCAAATGATGCACATGCTCCTCCACAGACCGCGAATATACTAGGATGTCATCCACAAACACGACCACGAACTGGTCTAAATACGGACAGAACACCCTATGCATCAAATCCATAAATGCCGCGGGGGCATTTGTGAGCCCAAACGGCATCACCAAGAACCCATAATGCCCATACCTTGAGCGGAACGCAGTCTTCTCAACGTCAGACTCTGGGATCCGCAGCTAGTAATAACCCGACCTCAAATCAATCCGCGAAAACACGTGGGCTAACTGAAGCTGATCAAACAAGTCATCAATCCGAGGGAAAGGATACTTGTTCTTAACAGTCACCTGGTTCAATTGTCGGTAGTCAATGTACAGCCTCAGACTACCATCCTTCTTATTCACAAATAACACAGGCGCACCCCAAGGGGAAAAGCTAAGACGAATATACCCCTTGACAAGCAACTCTTGCAACTGCGCCTCTTACTCTCTCAATTCCGCCGGTCCCATACGATAGGGGGCCTTCGACATAGGCGTCGTACCTGGCACCACCTCAATCACGAAATCAATCTCCTGCTGTGGTGGCAACCCTGGCAACTCCTCGGGAAAAATATCAGAAAACTCACACACAATCGGAATATCCTTCACCCCGGACACTGCTGATCAACCATGACCACCGAAGCGAGATAACCCTAGCACCCCGCATCAAGCAATCTACGAGCCTTAATGGCTGAAGTAACAAAATAGGGAGAGGAAGACCGGATACCTTGGAAGTAGAAGGTGGGTCTGCTAGGATGCTGGAAATAGAGACTCTTCGAGCTGCAATCCACCACGGCACGATGGGCCTCGAGCCAATCCATGCCCAAAATCACATCAAAGTCTTGAAGCGATAATGCATAAAGCATGGCCGATAAGTTTCGCACATCTACCCACACAGGCACCTTCTCAAGGAAATACGGGGTGAGCATGAAATCACCGGTATGTAACTCCACTATCAGGTCACATGACACCTCAGTTACCGACTCCTCGGCACTCTGAGCAAAATCCTCTAAAATGAATGAGTGGGACGCGCCAGAATCAAACAAAACTCGAGCCGCACAACCCATAATCAGAAAAGTACCTTCCACTAACTACGATGCCTCAGCCTACACCCTGGTCATGTGTGTCACTCTGCCTCGGGATCTCTGCCTCCCTACAGTAGCTGACCGGGACAACTGCGAAAGCTGACCCTATTGCTGGTACGGTTGCTGTTGCGGTGGTAACTATTTGGGCTGAAACTACTGCTGCTGCTAAAACTCGTGCGGCTGATATGGTCTCTGAGGACAGTCATGAGCCATGTGCCCTGGCTAGTTACGCCGGAAGCAGATCACGGGCGCCGAGCACTATCTGCCTAGATGAGAATCATCACTCCGAGGACACGCGCCCTGAGAACCACTTACTGAGCCCTGACGCTGGTAGCGTGTGGGCTGCTGAACACTGCTCGCTGACACCTGTCCCTGATCTCTACGATCCCGATGCCTCCTGCCAAAACCAGCGTCCCTGAATAACTTCTTAAGCTTGGATCCAATGGATGACGAATCTACGGCTGACGCCACAGACGGAGATGCCCCGGCGCTGCCTGCTGAGGGCTGGACAGTACTCTGCTGCTGCACGGTCGTCGACTGACAAAATCCCATCTGCATCTGACCTACACTGCCCTATCCTCGAGTCCTCTGCAAGTATCCCTCTAACGCCGCTGCTGCTCTGCAAGTTGTATCCAGGTTGGCCACACACGACGCAAGCAGGGGATGCCTCAGCTCTGGCCTTAAACCCCTAACAAATTGCTCGGTCTTCAGCTCCTCATTTGACATAATGTGCGGTGCATAACGCCCCAACTCAATGAACCTGGATCGGTACTGCATCACTAACATATCCTCCTGGGTCAACTCTAAGAACTGGCGCATCTTCTACGATCGAACAAAGGATGGACAAAAAGCACGCTCAAAAGTCTTGACGAACTCCCGCCACGTGATCTGCCGAAGAGGACGAGACTAGAACGCTGCCCCCCACTCTGACATCAACCATCTCTGGGCTAACCCCTGCAATCGATGGCTAGCCAACATCACCTTCTCCTCCTCAGCACACTACATAGAACTGAATATCCTCTCCAAGTCAGCCAGCCACTCTCGAGCCACCTCAAGATCCGACTGCCTGTTGAAAAGGGGCGATTGAAACTGCAAGAACTCCTTCAGTACACGGCCACCCCGTGACGACAAACCCTCGCCAGCATCACCCCCTGCTACTGAAGAACATACTGATACATGCCCCTGAAGAACTCCTCTACTCTGGGAACTCTCGCCTCTCTAGCTGCATCATCCGGAGGCGACGCTCTACTCTGCCCTTCCTAGCCCCCACCAGACTCTCCGTGCTGAGAACGACTCCTCCTTCTTGGCGCCATAACCCCTATTAATAAGAAAACAACCAACGAAATAAATAAAACACACGGAGCCCTAAGCTAGTCACTGAATGTACAGGACATTCATGGACCTTCTGGACCACTGCAATCATTTCAGGTTCTTATATACCTTCACAACCCCGCTCTGATACCAACTATAACGACTCGGGATCTGAGTATCGGAAAGGAACCGGCGCGACTCGAACCTCGGCCCGCCACCCACGAGTCCGAAGACTCGGAAGGGTTAAAGGATGGTGTGAGGGTACAAGAGAATCTAAAATAACTGCAGAAGTAGCATAATAAATTAAATAAAATGCATGGAATTAAATAATTACTCACTAGATAGCTACAAGGCCCAGAGTATCTCATGTCCAAAAATAAGTACGATCAACAGAAAGAAAAGTACAAGTACACGGGGCATACCCCGGCTCTGGCAACTGGCAACTAACCCTAGCTACTGGAATCACGTTGAAACTCTGACGCGCCTCTCGACGACCCCACCTCACCTGAAAACACAAGGGTGAGCCTCATTTCATTGGCTCAGTAGGGATCCCTTGGACCCCCACCTCACAACGAGGAAAATAAGACAACAAGCTAAATAACCGAAATATGGCAATAACAACAATAAATAAATAGAAAATCTCGCTACGACTAACCGTACCCTACCGAACAAACTGACCGCGGTCCGATGGGAAAACAGGTTCGTACCTACCAGAAGACAGAAGCACCACCCACTAGAAGCAAAATCGGATGCGTCCCTTGACGTCTTACACTGTGCCTCAGTGTCTCCCTACATGCCCCAGGCAGAGACTGAGACACACAACAAATACCATGAACAAGGACTAATTGGGGTCACGCTCGTCAGCGTGGGTCCGACGCCCCCAACCACGTGTGCACACACAAACCATGCACCCTAGGTCAGATCCTCTAGCTGGTTCTTCCCCAAAGTCCAGACTTAGGCTACGCGAAGGGGCCCTACGGCAACCAGCCTAAAAAAATCATCTCTCTCGGGTAAGCCGCTCCACCACTCCCAGGTGGGTCAGCACACGGGTGCTGTAAGAAGGCTACGTCTAGTGGACGTGTCACTACAGGTAAGACTCAGCTCACGGAAACCACCGATCGAAAGAAAACGGAGTGGCGGTCCTCCCAGGACCGTTCCTCAACAGGCGGCCATCCTTGGACCGCTAGGTGAGCCTTGCGCTCTTCTCCGAGACTGCCAATCTCAACATGACGGCCATGCCATGGCAGCAATCAGGCAAGACACGGGGTTGGGTAGCGGTCAATCGCCAGGCCGCTACCCCCACCAGGCGGTCACCTACAGACCGCAAAACACCACGAAACGGTCCAGCCCTGACCGTAACCCGGCAACAACTCTCCAACGGTCAAAAATACGCATCCCGAGGGTGCTCTGACCACACCAGGGGAACGATCATCTGCTGGCCGCTACCCAAGGGGTAGCGGTCAGTTGCGAGACCGCTTACCAGACGTAGCTATCCCCTGGGGACGACTAAGCCTAACCGACATTAAAAGGCGCCTGGCGGCCCCCTGAGGGCTGCCAAAGGGGGGTAGCGGTTCCTGGTAGAACCGCAACCCCTACCCGAGCGTGAAAATGGCGGGAACGGCCAAAAAACCCGATCCACACCCCGATCATCCCTCGATGATGGGGAAACAAAGGGGAATTCATCCCCCACCCTCCTAGCATGATTCTACACCCATAGATCGGTCAAAAACCACGAGAAATGTGAGATCCGGCGCTCGAACCCCAAACATGCATTTTCACCCTCCCGGCGTAAATACACCCCTCTCGACCTCTCCTCAGCCTAGAAATCGCGGAGAATGCGGGAAAGAAGGTAAGGATCCGTCCCCCTACCTCAAATAAGCTCGAAACCCGCCGGATCGCCGCCGATCTCCAAATCACGTTCAAGCCCCGAACGCCACGCCCACGCCGTAAGAATGCTACCACCACGATCACCACGCCGCCACCTCAGCTCACCGTCCATAGCCGGGGGGGGAGAGGGCACCGCGAGCTCGGACGGGGGAGAGAGCAACGGTCGGCCGCGGCTCACGGGAGAGAAAAGAGAAGAAGAAGAAAGAAGAAAGAAGAAAGAAGAATGAAAAAGGGGTTATTTATAGAAAATCCAAAAAATCAGAAAAATGTGAAAAATTAGGAAAAATCATTTTCTTGATCCTCAGAACACGCCCAACACACTGGTAACGTCCCGAGTAGGAGAACACAATGGTTCACCATGTACGGGGTTCCGAAGGCTCGTTAGGAAAAAACACGCGTAAACCATATAATGCACTCCTGGCCCCCCGAAAGTGATCCAAAACACACGGATCCAGATCCGAAAAATGTCCAAAAAACTTGGGACATTACAATAACGTGGCCATTTTGCACCTAGAGAAATGGGCAAAATAGGCATCAGAGTGACGTTTGGGATTCCCGTTGAGTATACTGGAGGAGGCAGTTCCATCTCTTCGATTGTTTGTCTGACTGGCCAAAGAGATCATGTCGCCTCTAGGAGGTATTAAAGGGGAGTGAAGGGTGCCGGAAGAGGGACGTCTACAACCTTCTTCTTCGTTCGAGGTCGAGGGTGACCAGTCAGAGGCGGATGTGGGGGTCAAACATGCCGAGGGAATGCCAGGGGAAAGCTGAGAACTGATCACCCTGGTGGATATCCCCCAACCTCTTGAAGCCGTGCCCGCCGAGCCCGCTGCCGAACAAATTAAGTGTCCCCGCCAAGCACGATGTCGATGAAGAACTCCCCCCCTCCCCCGTGCGCCAACCATCTGAAGCCCGCTACCACTTTTTTTTGGTCATCTATCCGTGCACGCCTAAAAAGGCGTAGCCCCTTTTTGTAATTTCCAACATCTTTGGAATAGAAAGACTTTGTTTCCTTCTTTTCTCTTGGTGCAAGGCTGGATGGCATGATCTTCTTCATTGGCGTATCTTTGATGGCGACTTGGTCGATCTTTGGATGCTGGGTCTCCCTTTGGAATATAGAACGTCGATTGGGTCTTCCTAGAAAGTAGTAGATGGTGACCAGCATGATTCCCGTGATCTTCTGCCTTGTTTTCTGGTGAACGATAAAAGAAAGTACCCTCTCGTGCCCTTTTGGGGAGAAGATGTCCACTATATAGAGGAGGCTTGTGAGGGAACTCTTGAGCATGCAACATCTCTTCATGTCTCCACACGTTTCTATCTGAAGCCATGTCACAACAAGTTTCGAGCTCTCTCCTCGGGGGGAAATCCCCCAGCATCTTTGCGTCTATACAGAAGGATTTGCTGGGGCTGGTAAGCCCTCCGTGGAGGATAGTGGAAAGGATGGTGCCTCTGAAGACTTCAAAAGGGGCTATGAGCATGGTTACCTTTAAGGTTGGAGGGTGTTGGCATCTAAAATTTGGCATCGACAGTAACAAGCCCCACTGTTAGCGCTTCAAAAAAAAAGAAAAGAAGAAAGGAAAAGGGCCCAAATGAGAATGGGCCAAATGAAATGGGCCAAATATGGAATGGGCCAAATGAAATAGAAGAAGGAAGGGGGAGAAAAGACATTAAAAAAGAAAGAAAAATAGGAAAAATAAATGCACGGGTTGACTTCCCTGTTTGCGTTTCTTCCCCCCCGCGAGCATTGAATGCTCCGTTGACCTCACGCCGTAGCTACACGTTCGAACGCCAGCTCCACGCGACCGGTGAGCACGCGAACACGGAGCAGCTGTAGCCGGTCCACTCCGCGCAAGGAGAGGCCCCCTCTCCTCCGCCGCACCCCCTTTGTGAAGCAACAACAGCGGCAACGCCACAACAGCAGTAGCGGCAGCGCACCAAAAAAAAGAGAGAGAAAGGACATGCAGAGGTCTTCCCTCTGAACTGGGGCTGCAGCCCCTATAAGAAGGGCACCCTTCGAAGCTTGAACTTCTTCTTCCGGCTGCCCAATTCTCTAGCCACTGTAGCAACGTGAGAAGAATGGGAGAAGATCTAGGGGTGACCCTGCAAAGACAGAGATTCAGGGAGTGAGAGAGAGAGCAAGGGGAGGAGGAGAGAGGTTGTGGGAGCCGCTTGTAAGAGGGTGGGTCTCGTGGCTTCTTTCTTGTTTGTTATTCTCCGTGTTCTTGTATGGCTTAGCCTTGATGTAATGTTCCTTATTTAGAAATCAATGAAATGAAGGGCCCCTGGCCCTGATTCTTTATGAGCTTGTATGACTCCCCTTTAATGTGTGTGAGGCATTATCCCTTGTTTCTTCTTCTTCTTCCTGTTCTCCATAGTAGACAGGTCGATTTCTCTCCAGATTTTAGTATGCCATTCATATGACGATGTCGTTGTCGTCTCGGTGGCCACCGATTCAGGATTTGTTTGCACCCATGAACAAGATTCCGGGTTGCCAATCATTGGGCACTCACATAGTTTCTTCCTCGTTTTGAAGTTTTCCCGATTTCTTTTCCTCAACCCCGCTTTGGGATTTGACCGAATTCATGGTCATGATGCCAAAGGGGTGAAAAATATGGGATTTAATCCCAGATAATATCTTCCATGATGCTCGGTCTTCGCAGTTTTGGGGAAGAGATGCAAGGAATGGCCTATAGGAAGGGCCCCGGGTTTACACACTCTATGAGTATACTCGGGATCCACACCCTCCCGGGCTCCTATGGGGTCACTTCCTGATTTTCTATAATTCTCCCTTGGCTTTTATCTGAAAATTTCTTGATCACTCTTAGATCTCCGGGGGCTTGCTTCCTTGTACCATGGTCCCCGAGTGATCTCCTTTAAAAGGGTGCATATTAATGGCCATATAGTTTGGCAATAGCTTAAGATCACGTCTCGAAATCGGGACTGTGGCAGCCCTTAAGTCATCGGGGCCCCTTGTAGGCTAGTCCTCGGAATTTCTGTGCCCAATTCGGGTCATTGGATGTTGCCGCGTCCGCGCGCATCCTCCTTATTTTGGGGCCTTCTCGGATTTCCTCCGTGGGCATGTAGCTAATTAACACCCCCCAAAGCTCCGGGTCTAGGGGAGGTGCTGCCGAATTTTTGCAGGGTAATTTGAAGATCGATGGCATAAAAGGATAATGACAGATGGGTTGAATTGCAGAACATCATGGACAGATAACTGAACTAAAAAAAAGAGAAGAAAGGAATCACTATGATCTCATGAGCAGCAGATGTGAATTAATGACCATAATTTCAAAGGACTGCTAAAGAGGAGGGTGAACAAGATAAAAAAAATGATGGAAGAAGAAGCATGGGTTAACGATCCCAGTACAAACTAATGATTTCTGCATTGAGTACTTGCATATGACCTGCATACTGTTAATGGGCAATTGATGCCCCTAAAAATTTTTCAGACTTCGGAGCCTATGAGTGGTTCTGTCTGGGGCCTCCCTGTGCAGAAATATGCACGGGGGTCAGCCCCTTGACCAAGGGGGTCGACTCCCTTGAAGGTTGGCCCGCTCTGTGATAAAAAAAGGAAAGAAAAAGAAGGAAGAAGGCCAAAAAAAATTGCATTTACATGATGTTTTCTACATAAGGGTCTGTCAGATTTCATGGGCAGGCTAAATTCATTTCACTTTCACAAAAAAAAAAGATTAAACACTGCATGTACTAACTGAAATTTCATGAACCTGGGCATGCCATGCATTCCCACTCATCATTCAGAAGTATACATGGCATTTGCACCCTCATGCAGGCCTTGATTTATATACTCATTGATTTTTAAAGATTCCAAAGCACACCCAATGCATAAATTCAATTTTAAGGTCCCATCGCAGATCATAGCATAAGCCTTGCTGGGAGTAGAAGGTAGGTCGACCTACCTTGAGCCCCAGGTTTACCTATTGTCCACCAGTAACCCCTGCCAGCCTGTTATTTGCCTTTTGGCAGTGGGGTCCCTGTTTATATGCATAATCATGCATAACCCTGCATAATCATGCAAAAAAAGGAAAGAAGAAGATCAGAGCTATATGTGTATGACATCTTCTGCATGAAAGAAATTTTTTTGTGCATTTTACTGAAGTTGCATCTACATGCATGTTTTCACATCTACACAAATCCCTTCTAAACTAACATTTGAAGAATTTGCATGTGCTCACCCAAAAAAAAAGGATGGCATTTGTATGTACATGGCCTCAAGAATCAACTTCAAATATAAACAAAACCTCATGTGCATTTTAGCTCCACACTTATGCATGTTTGAATCCATACACAATAGCTCTGGCCCTTTTAGCTGAAATTGGGTTGGCTACAGAGAGAGTCGACTCAAGGAGTTGACTCGACTCAAGGAGTTGACTCCCTCTCGGCCGAGCTTTGTCCAGGTTTTGCCTGGGCAAAAGCCTGCCCACAAGTCGACTCTCCCCACATGCATCTAATTCCCCACTTTGAAATTGTCCATGGCTTTTATTGAGATATCATGTTTATGCATAATTGAAATGTTTTGAACCTTTCTCTTGAAAGAAGCTGGGATCCCAGTTGCTACTGGGAGAGAGTTGACTCATGGAGTCGACTCCAACCTGGCCAACTTCTGTCAGGCTTTGCCTGGGCAGGAACCCGCCCAAGAGTCGACTCCATACAGGCCAGCTGCCCTTCATAGCAGAACAACTCCTAAAAAAAGGGGGGGGGATTGAACATGGCATGTGCATGACAGGTTTGTATAAGAATCCATTGGGATTTCATTAAAATGATCAAACACTGCCTTTGCATATTAAATTGCATCAGATTTTTACTAAAACTGTATGAATTTAAACACATCTGCCCCTCTACTCAAGTTTTAGAACTAAGCATGGCACTTGCACCCTTGTGCATGCATTGATTCATACTTGCATCATAAATTCAGATAAGAATTTCATGCATTCATTGCAAATCCGAGCATAGCATGTTCTTTGCATGCATATAGTATCTACATCTAGCATGAACATAAATAAAAATCCCACGCACACATCAGATTGCATATAAATCTCCTGCTGCCCCATCATGAACAGCACTAAAAAGGGATGAGGAGCTTCATGTGTTCACCACAATACCGAGCATATCACATATCCCCTTTTGCATTGAGTCACATGCCTCATGAGTGTATAATGAAGCCCCCCAAAACTAGTACAGCTCCCTTAGAGAAGAGCTCATGCACTAACTTATGTCACTCTGCCATATGGTCTCCTCAAGTGAAAAAACAAACCAAAAAAATTTGTAGCAGAGGGGTTCGGTCGACCGAATCAAATTTTCGGTTGACCGATCATCGGTTGAGTCGACGCACCGCATGGATACGTCGACTCATCCGGAAAGCTCCCCCGTCCCTGGAAGGGTCGGTCGACCGAATTCATTAGTTCGGTCGATTGAAACCCCCCGTTAAAAAAAAAGAAACCAAGCATGGCATGTTTTGCCCAATCTTTTCCCATGATTCCAAGATTCAATCATCGCATGTGCATGATAATTTTGTCGCAATGACCCCTTTCAGGCCTCTTGAAGCATTTGATCGAACACCTTCCATGTATGGTAGATCTGCATGACAATCTCTTGGGACTTCATAAAATTTATCAAGCTTTGCATGTGCATATCATGCCATATCAGGTCCGCACTGAGTTACATGAATATGGGCATGTTTGCCTTCCCATTGCTCTTCCAGAGACAAACATCACATTGGCATTACCATGCACACACTTGCATATGCATGCATAGGTACTTTGCCCATTTGTCAAGAAGGCAATTAAAAGATGAAACAGATCAATAAAAGAAGGCAAGACAAAAATAAAAGGAAAAGTGATGGAAAAGAAATAAAAGATGGGTGTTTGATAATCCCCAGATCTGCACATTAAACCCACTACATGAATGAAAATGGAAGCGGCAAAGAAAAAAGGGATGTCGGGCTCAACTCTGCTGACCTGCTGAAGAGCAGGTCGACGCACCAAGAGCAGTGTGTCGACCTGTCCTTCATAGGTCCAGCAGAGCTGAACCTAGGGGCTCTGCCAACCCTTTGACAAAAAAATGCATTGAATAAAAAATGATTCATAAAGGAAAACAACAAGAAAATGAAATGAAAAAACCAGAAAATAGATAAAATAGATAAAAAAAAAGAAGAGAAGAAGGGGGAAGATTTAAAACAAAAGGGGAGGATGAAAATGATGAGAAACATGAAGACAAAGATGAAATCCATTTCAGGATCTAAAACTAATGAAGATGAGAAATTTGAAACCCCACTCTGCTAAAAGATGGGCGATGAAGATAAAAAAATGGCGAATTCTAACGAAACCCAAAAGGAAAGAAGCTAAAAAAAAATGCAATGGCATGTGAGATAAAAAGAGTAGAGTTTAGCCACCCCTAAACTTCTATGACAAATCTGTGGCATGAACTCAAAACCAAAAAAGAGAAAAGAGCAGAAGAAGAGCCCCCCTAGAAATACTGGGTTCGGTCAACTAAACTCAAGTGCCGATTGTGGAACGGATTTTATTCTTATTTATTGGTTGTTTATTTATATGGATTTATTTATTTATTAGTTATTTTTTTATTAGGCGTGCCAGTCACGTATGTGACACTTTATTATGCGCTCGATCTGACTCAGTCAGTCGATTATGATGTTCGTGTCGGGACTCAGAGTCCGTCATACCATGAAGGTTATGACGTTAATTACGTCATCTAAGAGAGAGGACAACCCTTGATTAATTGCCAAGAGAGGATGCCCCAGGGGCAAGACAAGATAAGACTACGGTGCTGACTTCATTTGCAGGATGTGCAATATGTATGGATAATCATGCGATACAAGATATGATAATAATGTATGGAATAAATCCGGTAGCATATCCCCTTATCTCAATCTATGCCAAGTGGGAATATAGGTCATCCATCCACGGAGTGTCGAGATGGAAGCCAAAAGAAAGATGGGCGTAACCCGAGATCCAGGAGGATCTGAATGTAACGGGACAATGTCCACTATCATGGTATTTGTTAATATCCCCTTAAGAAGCCATTGGAAGACATGCAGTGGCAGGACTCCAAGGGTCAACTGGGTTAGCAGAAAACATTGCAGTCAAACGGTATAATGTGGGGGGGGGGGGTAAAACCCCGTTGATTTAGCTTCCTTAGACTCGGATAGAGAACCATGATTCCCCATGATATGATGAAGGTTGGCATGAGGCTGATGAGGTTAGGACATTAGGTTTAGACTGAGTTCAAGGCTTATTAAGATTGCTGGGAAGTTGGGTGTTGGAGTGACAGTTGGCTCTGAGATGAACCGGTGCGGATGGGAATCGGCGTGAAGGTGAACCGGCGCGGTGGGGTCCCGGCACGACAATGAACACAGGGGGGGCATCGGCACGGTGCTCAGTCGGCGGGGTTAGCGTCTCGGCGCGCCTACCACTTGGCGCATAACTCACGCCGAGAGAAGGCCGCACCGGGAGGCCATCTGGCACCAATGAGAGGAGCTTCTTTAGGTATTTTGAGAGCTTTGTGAGGTTATAGGTTTGATGGGTTCGATTGAGGGGACCTCTTATGTTCCCTGGGGTTTCATGGGCTTGTCAACGGTGATATTTGGGTAGGGTGGAAGGTTAGGGTAAACCCATCCACAGAAGGCCTAGGGAGACCATCTAACCGTAATGATTATATTCCCATCTTACAGTGAGCAAAGAGCCGTAAGATAGTCTTTCTCATGGTTTTTGCCACCCCAGGTGGGGTTGATTCATCATTTTAATGAAAACATCTCATGATACAATAAAACAGAGATCGTGAATGAATTTCGGCAGCATCTCCCCTTGTTTTGGACTGTGCCAAAAAGAAAGTATAGGTCATCCATCCACGGAGTGCCGAGATGGAAGCCAAAGGAGAAATGGGCGTAGCCTGAGATCCAAAAGGATCGCAATCCGACGGGACAATGTCCACTCACCGTGGTAGTTATTAATATCCCCTTTGAGAGGCCATGGGAGAGCATGCAGTGGCAGAAGTCCTTAGGCTAATGGGGTTGTAGGATGTAGGGGGGATTAACCCCGTTGATTTAACTCCCATGAGGGTTGAGTGAAGGCTATTGGTTCTCCTCAGAGTGATAGGACTTTGTACTGAAGGATCAAAGGGCTCAGGGCTCCCAAGGGCATCGGCGCGAGTGCGTTTTGGCACGACAGGAAGGATGGGTCTCGGCGCGCTGAGTAATGCTCAATCGGCGCGGGCAGCACTCGGCACGGGCGGCATCGACGCGAGTTCCACGCCGAGTGCCGCCCGCGCCGAGAGAAGGCCGCGACGAGAGGTTTTTTGGATCATGGTTTTAGAGAGTTTTAGAGGGGTAATGAGCTGAGGATTTCAGAGACTTCTTTGAGAATTCTAAGGGGTCCTATTCAAGGATTTTGAGGTGTTTTACCTAAGGGTTTGAGAGGTTTTATTCAAGGGGTTTTGAGATGGCCATGGAAGGTGGTTCTGGAAGAAATCATCGGAGGAGAAAATGGCCTTCCCTCTGGAGCCTCACTGGGGGCCAGATTACAGATGGAAACTTAAGAGCTCTGATTCGAGTGTATCCCTCGTCATCTCATGAATGAGAGGCCATGAGATGGACTGTCTCAGGCTCTCATCGTGATTATGGAGTTGAAAGTACAAGAGGTGATGCGATGAAAACCACGTAGATGGTCTGGGGGATATACGCACGGTTAGAACCACATCTATTCACAACAACGGTTGAGTACCGTAGATTTTAGAGAGGCAGAGAAAGAGAGAGAACTTCGGAACCTCATGTTTCATTTCATTTCAGAGGACACGTACATACAACGCAGAGGGGAGAATCAGACTGAGAAAATTTAAACACAGACGATACCCCTTGACAACAGGGTTACATTGGCATCTGATGCCATCGGAATAACAACGCTCGGAAGCATACCAAAAGAAAGGAAACATGTTCAAATAAAAGATGGGGAAGGGGAGAATATAGCCCCTTAAGGCATTTGGCTGACTACCCCACCTTAAATCTTCTTTTCTGAACTTCTGCAACTCTTTCCCTCTTCAAATCCTTTTTTGCAGGCTCTCTTGGTCTCTTCCTTTTTGTGGCTCCTGACTGCCTCTCCCTTCTCTTCTCTTCCCTCTTTTGCTTGTCGAAGGCAACATACTTTATAGAGGGGTGGCCACCTGCTTCCGGCACGAGCTCCTCGGCGCGCCTGACATGCATCATCTCGGCGCACCTGGCATGCAGCACCTCGGTGCGTCTCATCTTGTGTTGGTCTTGGCCCATTTACTTAGCATTCGGTGACTGACAGGGGCTCATCTAATGGGCTTTTTTTCATTGGTCTTATAGACTTCTTGGTATATATATTTGTTCTTCCTGAGGCTTGCTTAACACCTTGCATTCACGAACATGTGTGGGGCAATTTGAATCCCATTTTTTTATGAGTATCAGAATTGTCTGAGGCTCCTCTTCAGCAGGCAGATGATTGCCTGGAGTTTGTCATAGTCTTTATCAGCCTGACTATCTGAATGATAGCCGTGCTGGGCAGCGGCCTTGCCAGAGATGGCTTCAACCGATCAGAGTGTTAGAGGTAGTGGATCTCTTCTATTCTGATTCTCAGAACTTCCAGGGATGGCACAGAAGCTACACCCTTGATTGGTCTTCAGAGCCCTGAGCTTGCTTTAGCTTCTTCTTGTATATTTTAGGTGTCAACACCGGTCGACCGACCTCATGCCGGGTTGCCCATCCATTTCCTGCTAAAAAAAAAGAGAAAAGGAAGATAAAAATAAATGAACAATAAAAGAACCAACAAAAAAATGCAAATAACCAAATCAACCAACAAATCAACACAAACAAAAAAATCAACAAAGCAACAATAAAGGAATGAATGATAAACCATGGATATCAACAAAAAAATGATGAGTGATAACACAATGACAAAATAAGTGCCACGAAAGCATAATAATGAACCTAAAAGCCATCCTTAAAGGATTAATGGCGTTGACTTGGAGCCCTCGCCTCTCTAGATCCGGTGTGAAGGAGATATCGACGATGCCCTCGCAAGCCGTGCTTGGCCCTCGGGGAGCACCCCATTATGGCCATGGATGGGCCTTTTCTCGGGCCAATAACTTACTGAATCTAACCCGTTTCGACCGAGATATAACCACATTTATCCATACTTCAAATATCAAAATTGTCGTACCCCAGCATACATATGTTCTGATGCTCCTTACGTGTATTTGTGATGCTTTCAACTTGGGACCACATCCGGACATGAAATGGTCAATATATGATAGACATGATTTTAAATACCCTTTTGCACCCTAATGTATGGAATTTTAATGCTCTTTGACACACCTTTCATTCTTTTGATGAAATTTGATTTTTAGGCCATAAGGCCCCTTATCCTGGCGACTAATCAAAGGTTTTCTCGTCTCCGAGGGGATGTAATAAACGTTGTGACCTTTATGGCACGGCGGGTTCCAGTCCTGACCCGATACCCACTTTCGTCTGATCAGTCAGACGGCACACACCTGTGACTCCAGACCACCTTGGTCTTGGAGCCCGAATAAATTGTCACTTCATGACTGACATGCCCACACACTAATAAATCAAAAAATGATACAAATGATACAAAAAGATGAGCCATCAAAAAGTGCGTCCACAAGTCTGGCACGCCCGGTGGGACTTGACCAACTTTTATCTTTTCACCGGGATTTGGGGCCCCATGGCCTCCGCCTAAAATGTTGACATCCTCAATTTGAAATTGCAGGACGAATTCCGAAGAGCTCAATGGCCGTCACATTTGGTCCACTCGTCATCGCAAGGCATGCTGAGCATGGCTACCTCGCGGTGCCGACCCAGTTCGGTGATTTTCCTCTCATGGTTGGCTTCCCCAACTTTCTGGGAGTCATGTTCGTGAACCTCTTGGAGGCCCAGGAGATAGAGCCAGTCGCCGCTGCAGAGGCGACACCTGGAGAAGCAAATGTGGTTGGATGCTACGTCCACCACGTTGATACAAGAAGGAAGCGCACGCCGACTGCCAGGAGGGTAGCTAAGAAGCATGCCGGTACGCTGTAAGGCCGGCTCTCCACCTCGGGCAAGTCCGTCATGATCGGAGGCGTCTAAGTTTTCTTGAACGGCCGACAGGCCACAATTGCACCCGATAGGGTGATCCCAGTAGTGCCGGTGCACAATCAGTTCCAAGCACTGGCCCAAGATAGAGCCGACCGCACATGGTCACGACTAAAGGAAGGGTTGGCCTCGAAGCTGACCAAATTCAAACAAGTGTGGGTGCCCAAGCGGTAGGCCCCAGCCCCAGTACATCTAGAGCCTGTCAAGATTGACAAGTTCGAAAGAAAAAAAGAAGATGAGAAAGAGAAGACTAAGGTGCTAGCTCGAGCGTCTCGAAGACCAGCCTTCCGAGCTTATGGCTGGCAGACAAATGTTTACTCAAATGATGGAAGGTATGGCAAGATGTCCGAGCGAAGGCGGCTCGACTACAGATCTCCGGCACAAATTAGAGTGCCACCACCTATGGTCTGCCTCACCAATGGGCAAGATGAAGTTACTCAAGCCGTACGAGGATACCTCCGTGGCCTCGGAAACACTCTTTGGGAACACAACGGCTCCCTGAAGCCGTAAATGATGTAGAGAGAAGCGGGGGGCAACAAGTCAACCCGAGAAGCATAGAAGATGCGAAGTCGGGATGCTCTGGGCTGCCCCTTTGTAAATAAGCTACACTGAGAGTCTCAGTATTTGACATATTAACTTTCCCTGGGCAGCCAACCAGGAAAATGATTCAAAGGAGAACAAGAAGTTGCAGATTTTCGCCTGCAATATGGCTGGAGTGGCCAGCCATTATGGGGCCTTCCCCGAAGACCATGATGAGGTGGCCAGGCTCGCTGAAAGGCCAGGTCCCGTCACCAGGAGAAGGAGAGCCACAACCGAGATATTACAAGCCCTCGTCGGCGAAACAAGCTCAGATGCGGTCGCCATGGTGGCAAACGTGATTACTACTGAAGATGAAGGAGAAAGGCCAGCACCTTCTCTAGATACTCCGTTGGAAAGGGGAGGCCAAGTTCCCAACCCGTCTACCCCTGATCCAGCAATGATGATGCTGCTCCAAAGGTATCAACAGGAGATTGAAGCTTTGAAATGGCAAGTAAGCGAATTGACCATGCATGCTTTTGCCTCGAAGCAGGTCGAGGCCCCTCCTGAAACGTCTCGGCGAGGCGCCGACGAATTCGAGGGTTCCCCTCAAATGACGGCTTCTCAACCGATACCTAATTACACTGGGGGCACGGCTCCCGATACCATTGGCTCCCCAGCACCAAGGAACCGCCACTGTACCCCAGGCGACGGGGTTGGCAACGCCACAGATGTAGCCCACTCATTTTTACCCTGAACCGGTGGATTCGACAGTGGCGAACAAGCTGATGATCGAGCAGATAATCGAGATGAAGCTGGCAGATCGGAGCAGTGATGAATATGCCTTGTTTGATGTGTACAAGGTGCCTTACCTTGTCCATCATGCGGTCAAGAGATTGCCTCCCGGAATCAACAAGCTGTCGAAGTTTGACAAATTCAATGGGCAAGGTTCGCCGAAGGAACATTGATAAGTGTCATATTTTATACCATAATTCGCATCACATTCATCACTTTTTGAGCATTTAATGAGCATAGTTGTGCATTAATATGGCCAAATCTCATTCTCATCATTAATTTGAGTTTACATGATTTTGTCATCATTGTGAGTCAAAATAGTAATGTGAGAAATATTTATGAAAATACACAATTGTCATAATTCATTTTGAAATAAAGAACATTGATTATTTTAAATTTTCTGAATTTTTAAGAATGAGCGACCAAGCTCCAGGTGCCAATTAATGAACGCCCTTCTGAAAGGGTGCCCATTCAACAAAATGCGACACTTTGAGAGCCGCCCATTCTTCCTAACAAGGTTTGCCTTGTCGATCCGAACCCACCTTTTTATATACCAAAGAGTTGATATGAGAATGATAGATTATGCTAGATCTAACTCAACAAGACAATCAAAATAAACTAAGTGTATGCTGCACAGAATGGGGATAGATGAAAAGGATCAAACCACACAATAGACATTCATTTTTAGGTGGTTCGGATGCAACAACAGTAACCTACGTCCACCCCTCACAATCTGTGAGGATTTCCACACTATCTTGTAAAGGATTACAAGATCAAAACACACACACCCACACGTGAGGAGTTCGGAACTCCCACGAAGGTGAACAAGCACCGAATCACAAAGAGATGTGAAGAAATAAGCACACACACACACACACGGATCTGCGTAGATCCACACACACAGTATTCAGATATTACAAGAACACACACTTGAATCTGAAATAGAAATATAATGGAAGACACAAAGAGAAAACTTTAGATTCAAGCTCCCCTTAGTTGATGAAGAAGGTTTTTGGATGCATCTTGATCTCCACTTGGCTTGGGGTTGATCTACTCTAGATGTGGCTTGAATCACTTGAAGATGGATGAAGAACTTCCTTCCTGGAGCACTGTTCACGGCTACAATACTAGCACTCTTCTCTCCTCTTGATAGCCTCCTTGAGCTCCCTTGGATAATTAGGGTTCCTTACCCCAAAGAGATGTTTTTATAACTCTTGAATGGTCAAGAGACAAGCCAGGAACCAGATCCACAAATTATGGTAAGTTTTGTGACTTTTGGATTAAACAAACCCAATGAAGAGGGCTTCCCACGTTGTAGAAAACAAAGTCAAAGATGGCTGCTTCGAGGCTCGCGATCGACCGCTAAGAGAGGGCGGTCGACCGAAATTTTACAGATATTGGGCTTTCGTTGTTGGAAAAACCGGTCGACCGGCCCCTGACCGGCGGTCGAGCGCTGGCTGGAAAAACCTGTAATTTGAAAGAGTTAGACAATAAATCATAATTTGTGAGCTAATCAGTTTATGACACATCCTGTTTCAATTAAAATGAATGAGTTAAGCTTAGCCTGGGCAGTTTTGGAACCAAGATGGATTTATGCATTTGAAATGGTATGAACACTTAAACATAGTGCATGATGAAATTAGGCCTTGATTGCGTATGAAGGTCAAATTTGATTATTAATACATGGCAGGTGAGAAAACACATGACCTGGGTTTTGTTATCATCAAAATCACCTGGATATACTCAACAATCTCCCCCTTTTTGATGATGACAAAATTGAGAGGGTATTAAAATACATGAACGTGCCTTTAAGTAATGTTTGAAAATTTAGATCAAAGTTCAAAAATAAGGCATTTCACTCACATCCCGTCAAGCCAGCGAACATAAACCATTCAACACTTTATTTGTCAATTAGGAAAGAAATGAGACACAAGAGCCAACCATTTGAGATCAAACACCAGTTGCATTCAATTCATCATTTCATTACAAGGTACATTAATGCGAGAGTGAATGCACGACTCTAGACACAAGTAACTAAGCAAATGCATAAATACAGAACAGACTCAATGATCCTCACATGATCATTCATGCAAACACACAAACATACCGACATACATAAATATAGAACATGTACTACTACTTCTCCCCCTTTGGCATCATCAAAAGGGGATAGGATAGATGAAGGGAGACCTAAGTTACACAAGACCGAAGTATAACAATCTAGAGGTAGGAGACTAAAGAAAAATCCTCATGGTGCATCTGCAGGAGGTGGGGCATCTGGTGGAGGAAGAGGCACATAGCCAAGGTGCTGCCAAATATCCGCAAAAATGTGTTCGTGATGCTGAAGGCGGTGATGGATATGGGCAAGGGTTTGATCCCTATCATAATCACAGCGCTGCATGTTCAGGAGAACGCGGTTCATATCATGAAAGGCTTCACGGAAATCTTTATGGCTTTGAGTGAGGGTGGTCATGTTGGTGGAGAGAGTGTGCATCTGGGTGGCTAAGGAATCCAAAGCTGTGGAGAAGGAGTTTGATTGCTGTGGTAAAGATTCTAGCATGGTGCCCATGGTTGCAATATTTTCCCCAAAGGTAGAGGGTTGGTCCCCAAAGGCATCCACCCGAGTTTCCAGCCCAGTGAACCGCCTGTCAAAAGGCTCATAATCTACCCAAGAGTGCTGTGTGGCCTCTTGAGTGGAGGACTCTCAAGGGTAGAACTGTGGTGGAGGAGGCATCTCGGGTTCCATATGATGAGGTGAGGGTAGAGGAGGCTGCTCCTCTGCCTGAACTGGAGGGGGGACATCCCCTTGATCCTGCTACTGTTCCTGTTCCTACTCTTCCTCACTATCAATTTCTTCTCCATAAGTAGGTACATCCCGACGTATCTCACCATCGGGACCATAGTAATATCTCATATCTGTAAAGATCTTATGCTTATTGTAAATATTATCTTGTCGAACATAAATGAATTGTTCGTTTACCAAATTGATCCCAGCATGAATGAATATGCCGGTCAACTGTGAGGCATAAGGCAGTGAACGCCGCAAATTGGTTCGACAAGCTCCTATGAGAGTCGTCATGAGGCGACCCATGTTGACTTGAATCCCATTCATCACATTGTAAAATAGGAACTTATGTACCTCTGTCACTTCATTTCTGTAGCCACTCTTTGGGTAAATGAGAGAGGTAAACATATGATGCAATACACGCTGCAGTGGTGGAAAATGATTCATATTCAATTCAATTAAATTGTTGACACCACGCACGTACTCACAACAGATCATAGCAAGAAATGTGTCATCAACCTCCCCATGACCAAAAACCAAGTCGGCTCCTCTAGCCGCAACTCCTAAGCATCTCTCAAACAGATCGGGAGTAATGTGAATCTTAACCCCTTGTACAACAGAAAAAAATTCCTCATTCCTTGTAATCAAATTCCCATAAAACTGCTACACTAGACTTGGTTAATAACGGTTATATCTAGTGACGAAATCAGTCTATCCTGGCTGAATCTCAAAGACAACACATATATCAGGCAAAAGTTCGTTCACCTCGTTGAAGTCGACCAGTCGAGGGTCGATAATGGGACGAGGAGGCAACCGAGGTGCACGACGAGGTGCAGGTGCTTGCTGTGGTGGAGGAACTAGGGCCTCTCGTCTCTGGCCACTCACTTCCCCTTGGGCAGAACGCCGAGAGCTTCGTCTAGGCGGCATCCCGAACTAGAAACTCGGTGAAAAACCCTTGAAGAGATGACCCTCATCCCGGGGAATGAAGATAGATCAACGGACACTTCAGAGGCTTGCAAAATCCTTCTCCACAGCCTGGAACCAGGGAGGGAACTCCACGTACGTAGGAACGGCCAAATGGAGTTTGTCCCGAAATCGTGACGAACACGCCAGATCTTGTGCGGGTGGAGGAATGATGAAGTTTAGGGGCTTGGGAGGTAGAGTCTTGAGGTTCTAGGGTTAGGAAAAAGTGGTGGTGAGTGAATGGGAGTGATGGAATGAGAAGGAGGGGTTTTAGGACCCCTTATAAGGTGGCTTGGATGAGACCCGGTCGGGCCGGTTAGCCACCACTGGTCGACCGGTGCTGGACCGGCGGTCGACTGCTAGCCCCAAAAACCCCAAATTTTGTATTTTTTGTTTCCTTTTCTTTTTGTTTCTATTTTTTATTCAAATTTTTAATCATTTTTTTATTTGGGGGGGGGGGGCTATCATCCGACCTTCAGATTTGAGCCAACGTCTTGAAGTGGAGGGAAGAAAAGAGATGCAGATTTGAGGAAAGTTTCTAACTCCCCCTCAGAAGTTTCCTTAGGTCTGACATCACTGAGTCCACAATTATTTAACCAAGGAATATCTGGCCTTAGAAAATTTTTTCAAGGAGGGCTATATATATAAATACATTCAAGCATCTAGGGGTGTATGTGAACATACAAGGTACTAAAAAAAATATAGACAATATGCATGTTTTCCTACCCTTGATGCATATGAGTTTCTACAAATGCAACTTGTTGTGTGAGGATTGAATAGATCTAGAGGGGGGGGTGAATAGATCTTTCCCCCTTTTTCAATTTATTCCAACTTTATTTGAACTATTGCTAGAGTTAATGCATCACACTAGAGTTTCAATATGATCTCGCTACTTAAGCATCAAGGTTATAGACTAATATGCAACAAGAGCAGTCACACCAAGAATCATCACACATGCAAGATGATCTTTTAGGTGGTTCAGTCTCTACACGAGACTTACATCCACCCCTCACTCAACTTGAGTGAGGCTTCACTATCAAGAGACCCTTGTCTCAATCAACACTGCTGTCTCACAGCTTGTACACACGCTGACACACAGCTTGCACACACGCTGACTTACAGCTTGACACTGCTGCCTCACAGCTTGATGCAATCAGAAGAAATAGTTGATTTAAGAAAAACAAGGAACCATTAAACTGAAGATATGAGATTTCAGAGTTTTGACAAATCCAAGTGCATAGGGCTGCTGGCGCATTGAGATCACGATCTCTGAGCTGGGTAGCCTTCAGGTGGTTGAGCCCTTGCACAGCTGGATCCCCATTATCTTCAGCAGCAGATCTTCTTGCGGCTACAAAGACTGCACACTAGGGCTTGATCACGACTTGCTCTTCTCTTTCAGATACTGTTTCCTCAACTCTTTCTTCTGGCACACCGACTCCCTCTAACTCTTGATATCTTTATATCTTCTATATCCTTCTCTTTCTCTCTTTCAAAAGTTGGCACGAAACAAAGCTTGAGCCATTCGAAAATTAGCGCTCAGATTCTCTGCGGGTTTTTAGAACAGAAAATTGTTTAGCTCCTTCAATCCGATTTGTAGGGTTGACTAAGTCTTCCACAGATGCAGCAACAGATCGAGCAGAAGATTCTTCCACGCCTTTATCCATATGCCATCTTCAACTTCTTTCCAGATTTTTAGGCCTTTAGATCGGAATTAGTTTCTGTAGGTTCTATCCAGGCTTTGACAGGCCTCACGCAACGGATGTATATACTTGTGTGTTGTTAAGCACGCCAATGTACAGACTTTACTGCTGCCTGCAATTGAGTGTACAGACTTTGAGCTTCTCATGGCAACGGCCAGTGTATAGACTTGAGAGTTCAAGGCCACGATGTATAGACTTTGTGAGCCTTTGAGCAGCCTAGTGTACAGACTTCAAACGTCCAGTGTATAGGCATCGAATGAAGGCCATAAGCCCACGATGTACAGACTTGCTTCCCGTACAGTATCGCCAGTGTACAGACTTCAATTACTCGCAGCAAGCCATTGTACAGACTTTGCTTGCTGGACGAGCTCCAATGTATAGACTTTGGCTTCTCAAAGGTTCAGCGGTGGATGTATAGACTTTCCACCGACCAATTAATAGACTTTGATAGCGGGAGGCCAGTGTACAGACTTTGAATGGCTTGAACCAATGTACAGACTTGCTCACTTGAAGATGAGTGTATAGACTTTGAAGATTATGTGGAGACTGTACAGACTTTGAAGAAATGCATGTAGCGTTGTATAGACTTTCAGGAGACGCAACATGAGACGCTAAAAGAGACGGTGCACTGTATAGACTTCAAGGCTTAATTGAGACAGTAGAAGAGATGGATGGCTGTACAGACTTGAAAAGCTTCAAAGCACAATGTGCAGACTTTAAAGTTCAGCTGCCAATGTATAGACTTGGAAAAATGAGACGCAGAAAGAGACGGTGAGCAGTGTATAGACTTTGATGCCCAACGTTGATGTATAGACTTTGAACATGAAGGCATGTTGTATAGACTTGGTAAATCTGAAGGCGATGGATTGTACAGACTTAACAGTGCCAGTGTATAGACTTGCTGGATAATGCATGCACTAGCTACCGATGTGCAGACTTGAAGCTTCATGCATCAAGACGCTCAATCTCTTCCATCAAACTGTTGATCAGTGAAGCCCTTGGAGTGAATATCACTTTACCACTGCCTGCAATGTCATCAGTACCTAGATTCATGGAAGAATGAAGTTCTTATTGATTCATAAATTGGAGAACATTTCTACTCATGTTTAAGTGAGAATCTCAATGATTTATGGATTGTCATTGGAGAGGGGGATTTCCGCAGCCCATCACAAAGGAAGCCCAACAAGACCCACAAGGTCCAACCGGGCGAGCCCACCCAAGTGATAGCCCACAGGGCCCACTTAGGGAGAAAAGCCCAATAAATAAGACTCGAAGAACTAACTCTCCCCGGCGGCCTTCTAGGCTCGGAGGGCCCGAGACAACGGTCAGGTCCCAAGGAAGGTCCGACCTAAAGCCCTCTCCCCGTCCGAGAGAGATAGGCTCCAGCCGACCTATCCGACCCCACCCTCGCCGGGCCATGCCTATCGCTCGGACATGAGATAGCATCCCCGAGGCTCGGTAAGGCCGGTTGATTATCTGCAGGTGCAGCCGTTCAGAGTCCTCCGCCAGCGGGAGAGTCAGGGGAGCCGCCAGACTCCAAGGGGATAACGTTCCCACGATCAGGCCATGAAAGCCCCCGTTAAAGACGTAACTCCCGCCAGGAACCCCTCAGCTTACAGGACTCCTGAAGGCGGCGCCCTATTTATGCAAGGGATACCCTCCGGAAGATGGTAAGATGAACTAAGCATCCACACACCCTAAGCTCCTGAGCACGATTCGCTTCACCCTTTGGTGGAGAGGATTCTCGCGCATCAGCTCTCTCCTCCCCCCATTATTGCTTCCACCATAGCTCTACTGACTTAGCCATCGGAGGGTTTTTCCCCAGGGAGATCCCCTGGGCCCTCTGATACGTTTCCCTCTCTTGCAGATTCATCTTCTGGTGATCCATAGCCCGCTCAGGACCCAGCGCGAGATCTCGCCTCTTCATCTGGCACCGTCTGTGGGAAACGCACGAAAAGTCGAGATGGTGAGAAGAAGCTCAGGGAGGAGATCCGCCGATGGGGCAGGTAAGGCTGTGGCAGCGGCGGGAGGCGCCCCCTCTAGGGTCTCGTAGAGCCCCCCCTCCAACGCCAGCATCCCCACCAACAGGCCACCACCCCCCCCGGCGGAGACAAGGGCACCCCTCGACGGCGGCGCCAACGCCTTCCAGGCCCTCAACGAAAAGATGGACGCCCTCGTGGAGCTCATGAGGGCCCAGGACGCCAGGGACGCAAGGTCCCGCGCCCCGTCAGGAAGTCCCCCTCGAAGGAGTGCGACGCAGCACACCGCCGGAGGCCGCTTCACCCTCCGCGGCCGACAGCTCCTCCGCAACGACGTCGGAGGACCCTCGCATGCTTCGCCTGCAGAGCAAGAGGTTTCCTCCACGCCGAGGAGAGGGAAGCAGGGGGCGAGGCCGCCGCGCCCGGGCACTAGTGCCCCGGGAGATCGCCAAGACGCCCCCCCAGCCCCACGGTGCGACTACAGCCAGAGCTGTCCCTCCGGCTGCGAGATTTCGAGAGACGGTTCGCAGAGCAAGAGCGCGCCCTCCGCGCCCTGTAGAAGACCTCTCTCCCAGAGGACGAGGAGAAATCCCCTTTCTCCGAGTACATCTTGAAGGCAGAGGTCTCTCCCAGAGCCTCCATTCCAACCTTCAAACTCTACGACGGCCAGGGCGACCCAGCCGACCACTACGATAGCTTCGACGCCCTGGTGACTCTTCATGGAACGCCGGATCCCATCCAATGCCGAGCCTTCGCGGCCACCCTGGTCCAAGGTGCTCAGGCATGGTTCCGGGCCCTCGCCCCTGGGTCCATTCGAGACTTCAGGCAATTTGGGTGAATTTTCAAGGAGAGTTTCGCCGGTAGCACCCCCCCAAGGTCAGTAGCGGGGCTCCTGGCCCTCAAACAGGTGCAAGGGGAGAGGCTCCGGACTTACGTCCACCGATTTAAATCGGAAGCCCTCAGGATCCCCCGCCTGGATGTGGCCTCAGCCACAACCGCACTGACCGGGGGCACCCGGGACGAGAATCTCCGCCGCGAGCTTGTCCTCCACCCTCCCTCGACCCTTGCCGAGCTAGTGACTCTGGCACTGCGCCACGCCGAGTGGGAAGCAGTACTCAGCGCCTGCCGAGACGCAACCGGATCGGGTCGGGAGGGGGACAAAAAGCGGACCTCCGAGCCAAATCCTGGCTCGAGTAAGAAGCGCGATCGAGAAGGAGAGCGCAAAAGAAAGTACGAGCGGTACACCCCCTTGACCGCGCCAGTCTACGAGATCTATGAAGACATCAAAGACTCGGGACTTCTCTGCCAGCCCGAGCCAATGAGGTCGAAGAACCGCAAGCGGGACAGGCATTGCCTGTTCCACGGCGACCACGGACACCACACCGGAGATTGCCATCAGCTCCAGGACGGGATCGAGCGCCTCATCCGTCTGGGGCACCTAGCCCGGTTCACGACCGAGCACAAAGAAGACCGAGACGCCGCAGAGGAGATCGACAGCGCCCCCCGAGGGGTCCACATCAACGTCATCTCCGGAGGAGCGGCATCGGGCGGCGACACCAGCCGAGGAAGGAAACGTCATGCCGAGCGGGCCAGCCGAGCCTTAGAGCCCCCCAGAGGCCCGCCGATGGAGCCCCAGGTCATAGTCTTCTCTGACCAAGACCTGGAAGGGCTGAGCACCCCGCATGACGATGCCCTCGTTATCTCGGCCACGATAAATCACTGTAATGTAGACAGGATTTTGGTTGATAATGGGAGCCCCCCCGATGTATTATCTTATGACTGTTTTCTCAAGATGGGGGAAGACCCATCCAAGCTCTGCCCGATCCGAACGCCCCTTTGCGGGTTTAATGGCCTGGCCACCTACCCCGAGGGAGCCCTAAGCCTGCCGGTCACTATCGGCACCCCACCCAAAACCGTTACGGTCATAGTGGACTTCATAGTGATTAAAGGTATGATAGCGTACAACGCCATTTTCGGCCGAAAAATTCTCAGCCGAATGAAGGCCGTACCATCTACCTATCACCAAAAAATGAAGTTTCCCACCAAAAACGGGTTGGGGGAAGTCCGAGGTAACCAGGCCACGGCTAGAAGGTGCTACAATATCTCAGTGGAAGCCTCAAGGCCGGACGGGAAGGATAAGGGCCCCATGGGAGTCGAAGGAAGAGCCGTGACCACCGAGCCCGGTGGCGAGTTATTAACGGTATTCCTGAACGACGACCCGGCCCTAGGAGTAAGGATCGGCGCCGACCTACCACCAGAGGAACAGCAGCAATACAAGGAGTTTCTTTCTGAGTATGTTTGGGTCTTTGCTTGGTCCGATAATCAACTCCCTGGTATACCAGAGGAGACTGTGACGCACAAGCTCAACCTCGACACCACCGTGAGACCCGTACAGCAGCGGAGAAGGAAGCATGCGCCCGAGAAACAGGCGATCATCAAGGCGCAGGTCACCAAGGGACAAGAAACTGGTCTTTTCAGACCGGTCCTGTACCCAACGTGGCTAGCCAATGTCGTCCTGGTGCTGAAGACTACAGGCAAGTGGTGAATGTGCGTAGACTTCACCGATCTGAACAAGGCCACCCCCAAGGACTACTATCCGCTACCGAGCATCGACCAATTGGTTGACTCAACCTCGGGCAACGAGATACTCAGTTTCCTGGATGCCTATTCGGGTTATCATCAGATCCGAATGAGCCTTGAAGATGTCGAGAAGACTGCCTTCATCACCGACTACGGCGTGTACTGCTACACCCGGATGCCCTTCGGATTGAAGAATGCTGGAGCCACATACCAGCGACTGGTCAACCATATGTTCGAGGGACAGTTAGGTCGGAACGTCGAGGCCTACATCGACGACAAGCTCGTCAAGACCCCGAGGGCCCAAGACCACTTCACAGACCTCGCCGAGACTTTCGGCACCCTCCTGAAGTACTGCATGAAGCTCAACCCCGCCAAGTGCGCCTTTGGAGTAAGATCCGGGAAGTTCCTGGGTTTCCTGGTCACTCAACGAGGGATCGAAGCCAACCCCGACAAGGTCCAGGCCATCCTGGACATGCGCCCGCCCACATGCGTTAAAGACGTCCAGCGTCTGACGGGGCGTGTCGCTGCTCTCAGTCATTTCCTGTCCCGTGCGGCCGAACGATGCTTGCCCTTCTTCAAGCTGATGAGGGGGCCCAAGATAGCATCTGCTACGTTCGCATGGGATGGGGAATGCCAAACAGCGTTTGCCGAGCTCAAAGAATTCCTGGCTTCGCCCCCGATGCTTTCTAAGCCCGTCCCGGGCGAGGTCTTGTTGCTCTATCTCTCGGCGACGCCATCAACGGTCAGCTCGGTCCTAGTCAGAAATGACTCGGGAGTCGAGAGGCCGGTCTACTACACCAGCAAGGTGCTCAGCGAGGCCGAGCGGAGGTACCCCGCAACCGAGAAACTCATGCTAGCGTTGGTTACCTCCGCAAAGCGCCTCCGACCCTACTTCCAGGGGCGTCCCATCACCGTGCTAACCGGCGAGCCACTGAAGAAGATTCTGGCCCATCCCAAAGCCTCGGGGTGACTCGTCAAATGGGCCATCATGCTCGGGGCCTACGACATCTCGTATCGGCCGCGATCAGCTATCAAAGGACAAGCACTCGCCGACTTCATCGCCGAGAGCACCGTTCCGGTCGAGGACAGGCCTCCGACAGCAACCGGGCCAACCTGGGAGCTGTTCGTCGATGGATCGTCCAACTCGGTCGGTAGCGGCGCAGGGATCCTCCTAAAGTCCCCCGAAGGAATAGAGTTGCAATACGCCCTAAAGTTCAACTTTCTGGCGTCCAACAATGCTTCCGAGTACGAGGCCCTTATCTCGGGAGCCCGCATGGCCCGACGGTTGGGGGCCGAGCGAGTCAGGATCCACACCGACTCCTAGCTAGTTGCAAGCCAGGTCAATGGCGAGTACGAAGCTCGAGAGGTACCTATGATCAAATACCTCCAGTTGGTCCGGAGCCTGGCCCAGCAGTTCGAGGAGTTCGAGGTAGTCCGAATAGCTCGGGAGCAACACTCTCGGGCGGACGCCCTCTCCCGACTGGCCTCCTCCCTAGACCCGGAAGGTACACGATCGGTCCACCTAGAAGAGCTAGAGCGCCCGAGCATAGACTCGGAGCTCCTCGCCATTGACTCGGCCACTCCCGGCGACTGGCGCTCCCCCTACCTGTCCTGGCTACGGGACTCCCGGGAGCCCTCCGACCCTCGGGAAGCCCGCCGAATTAAATACCAAGCTTGGCGCTTCGTCATCCTCGACAACGCTCTCTACCGAAGATCGTTCTCCGGGCCCCTTCTGAAGTGTCTCGGTCCCGACGAAGCAAGCCAAGCTGTTGAAGAGATTCATCAAGGCCTGTGCGGAGCACATTCAGGAGGTCGGTCGCTGGCCAGAATCCTGCTAAGGCAAGGGTACTGGTGGCCGACCCTGCAGCGCGACTGCACGGCTTACGTACAACATTGCGACCGTTGCCAGCGGTTCGACCATTTGGTCCATCAGTCGGCCACGGAACTTGTCACCCTTACCGAGCCCTACCCTTTCGCTCGGTGGGGGATCGACATCCTTGGGCCATTCCCAACGGCTCAATCCCAGAAGAAGTTCATCATCGTCGCCATCGACTACTTCACCAAGTGGATCGAGGCTGAAGCAACAGCTAGGATCACCGAGACAGTCGTCTGGGGTTTCGTATGGAAATCGATCATCTGTCGCTTTGGCATCCCTCGAGTGATAGTGAGCGATAACGGGCGGCAATTCGACTCTCGGTACTTCCGAGACAGATGCGCCGACCTAAATATCCGCAACCACTTCACTTCGGTCGCCCACCCTTAGGCCAACGGGCTGGTTGAAAATGCCAACAAGACCATCTTGAGGGGCATAAAAACCAGACTCGGCAAGGCTAAGGGTAGCTGGCTCGAGGAACTGCCTAGCGTACTATGGTCGCACCGAACGACCCA